>JANHMN010000004.1:101342655-101364746 GCA_030674055.1 Rhabdomys pumilio | reverse complement strand
ACACACACACACACACACACACACACACACACACACACACACACACACACGAAACAACAACAAATTCCAGGAGTCAGTAAGTCAGTAGATCTATTACCACAGTTTGCTGCAAGCCTTTCAGAAGGTAAGTACATGTGGTACAACCTACGCCTGAGGGCTGGAAAGACTCTCCCATCTCAAGGGCATCAATATTTCTATGTTATATTTGCCTCTAGCATTTTTCCACTATTAGAATCATGCAATAGAATCCTCAACATAAAACTTATAGGTTCTTCTGCTTCTGATATTATTTTGGAGCATATCCTAAAATTATTAATAATTTTTAAGGGTAAAAAATAAAATAAAATGCATGGAAAGAGAGAAGAGATAAAGTGGCAAAGAACAGAACCCCTGCAACATCAAGATGATAGAGTTCCAAACTTCAGCCCGAGTGCGCATTATGAGTGGTGTGCTGACTAGTACAGGCATCTTAATATAACTCAGACTCATAAACCTTGGGAATTACCTTGGAGGGAAACTATGTTGGCATCAAATATTATTCACAGACGTAGAATCCATTAAAGAAAATTAAAGTTAAAACAAATGTAAACATGTACAAATGAAAATAACAGCAAAATAAAATTTTCACTGTATTGTATTCACTTTCCTGTTCCCCTCATTATTATACCATTTGAGGATAGAACCTAGTCTCTGCATGTCTTACCCATCAAACAGTGACCAAAGCCATTGTTTGATACATAAGAGTATTGATTCAATAGTAATTTTCAAGATGATTTATCAAACTGTAATTTTAATTAACTGAATATTTGATTATCTCAAACTCTATCAAAGGAATGGGGCAGGGTCATGGTATTAAATAGTATATAAATTTCAAATAGCTATTATAAATTAACTGTACTTGTACTTTTATTCGAAACCTATGTCTAGAGATTCCTGATTGGTTTAGAATGTAATTTTAATGTGCATATGCTTTCAAGTGTGAAATCTATTATTAATTTGCATATAACATCCTGAAAAATTAGTAAGAGTGTAAAAATATGACCAAAGAGTCACTACTTTGATACAGCAGAGACTTTTGACTGACTTGTTAATATAAGCCTTTGCAGTAGGTGAAGGTTGTGTCAAGTTCTTGGAAGGATTAAATACTAGCCAGAGGCCCTTGAGGATCTTCAGACTAATAGCTGACTTAACCCTGTTCCCCTGTGTCAAAGGAGCCATCTACCCTGTAAGACTAAGTGCACCCAGAGTTTAGAGATGCCATGGAACTTAACAGAGCTCCAGCTGAGGGGCAGTTACAGGATTTATTTTCAATTAATACAACTTACTTAAAAGAATCCTTACCTGAAATGAGCAAAAGGACATGCCTGACACTCTATTTTATTATTTATCTTTTTGAATGTATATACATGTTTACATCAGATGTTCAGCTCTATAAAACTCTGTCTTACTCCCTGAACATGGAGCTCACCATTTCAACTAGTATGGCTAGATAGCCATCAAGTCTAAAGCTCTTTGAACACATCTAAAGTTTTAATGAGTTGTGGAGATCCTAACTCAGATTCCCATACTCACATAACAAGCATTTCACACCTGAATCATACCTTTAGCCCCAAGGAGAAGCTTTTACTAGGCATTATTAAGGCCCAGGGGCAGGCTTGAGAGCAGTAAGCAGGCAGTAAGTAGGGATGAGGTATGTAGAGACAGTAAGTGAAAATTACACTAGGCATATTTTGACATTTGAGGGAAACAATCTACAGTAACACAATAAAGACAGAATTTCCAGAGAAGCTTCATTTCTTTCTTACACACTTATCATCAAATATTCACAAGCTTCCTCACTCTTACACTCCCAGGAACTTATGAACACAGATAGAAATAGATTTCCCATAATAAATGGTATGTAGGTGAAGAGCCTGTGTTGAATAGTTTTGTCAGATGGACAGAAACTGGAATCATCTGAGAGGAGAGAAACTCAATTAAGAAAATAGCTCCATAAAATTGGGGTATGCTCATATTGTAACACATTTTTTTTAACTTGCTGATTGATGTGGGAAGACCATGCCTGGGCTGGCAGTCCTAGGTTCTATAAGAAAGCAGGCTGAGCAAGCCATGAGTAGCAAGCCAGTAAGCAGCATCCCTCCATGGTATCTTCATCAGCTGCTGCCTCCAGGTTCCTACCTGTTTGAGTTCCTGTCCTGACTCATTATGATGATGAACACTGATGTAGAGGCATAAACCAAATAAAGCCTTGCCTTCCTAAGTTGCTTTAGTTATGACATGTTTTCATAACAATAGTAACCCAAACTATGAGAGAATTTGAGCACACATCATTCTT
The DNA here is from genome assembly GCA_030674055.1 of Rhabdomys pumilio. Taxonomy (NCBI): domain Eukaryota; kingdom Metazoa; phylum Chordata; class Mammalia; order Rodentia; family Muridae; genus Rhabdomys; species Rhabdomys pumilio. The sequence goes on along the minus strand of JANHMN010000004.1, from coordinate 101,362,411 downwards.
GCTTCTTTATATCTACCTCCTTTAGACTGTGCTCAATACTTTCATATGGCATTGAGTGTTTCAAAATCTACAGGGATAGTTTTTTTTAGGTGTTAGAGTATTCTTCTGAATTCTCATCATGAACATCTCCTATCTAAAAACATCTAGATGATGCTACTCAATTGTCAATATTTTGCCAGTATAAGAGGAGAAAATGACCACATAAATTCATTGAATGTTCATGAAATGTTCAAGTTTTACAAAATACTGTCAAGGCCATGGAGAATAAAGGGAAGCAACAGCCTCAAGAAAAATACATTCATCTAAAATTATCATAATATAGAGAGAATTTGGTAAGAATCACAAAAAGAAAGAAAGCTCAAAAATATAGAGAGAAAACTCATGAAAAAAAATGAAAGGACTCAAAGAAACAAGGAACATCAGTGAAAACTTTATGAAGGATATGGGGATGAAGATCGCACTCACATAGCTTAGCTTCAAAAAACAGTGTTTATCTTTAAATAAGTGAATTAATGCCAGCAAATTCATCTCCTGAGCAATGTATGTGGTGCTGTTCTAAGTTTATGTGTAAATGACATGTTCAGTTACTCAATAGCCCAGTTCCATGTTGTAGATGTGATACCTCTAGAAAAATGCAGGCACTAGCCTCAATTTACTCAAAGCCCCAAAGTTAGATTTTATATATATCATATATATTAATTTATCATTTATAAAAATTATATATATATGAAATATACCATATGCTCACATCAGACATACTTTTTCTACTCATATTGTCAACTTGAGTTTGTACCTATAAACCTACATTGTTCTGAACTTTGACATTTCACCATTTTCTGATTTCCTTGGCTTGTCTCCTTCATCAAACAGCAGTGTATTTCTCTAAAGTGTTCCGAATAACCTTTTAACTCTCACATTTATTAATTTCTAATAAACACCTTTGCTTTTAGAAAGGCTGCATTTGTTCATAGGCTGAAAGCTTCCTTACTTCATTTCATGCTCTTTCTAAACTACTGTTAATATGGTGCCACTCTCGCCAGCATACACAGCTCTTTTCCCTGATGTCCTTTGCCCTTGGTTGATGAATAGGAACAAACAAATCAGTCTATGCACCGATTTGTGTATATTTTTCTGCTGACCTGCCTGGTGGGACTAAAACAGTTTAAACTATTCTGTTAAATTAAGTCTTTATGAATATACTATCTCCCATACTTTTCTGTACCATTTGATGTTCATTCAACAATGCAACCAAAGTCACCTGAAACAGGTTTTTGGCAATCATCACTTCTTCTCCTGACTACTGGCCATCAGCAGATACCTTTGTTAACTACTTCACAGAAAACAATCTCAGGTTACCCAGTGAGGACTCGCAAAACCCCACTCTTCCCCCTTTTAATCTTATTGGCTCATGCAACTGTCATAATATTACACCTCAAAGTGAATTAGAGGTCTTAATATTTTAGGGTCTGTTTAAATTGTCAAATGGTAAAACACATCTTGATTCACAGTCTATTATTCATTTTTAAGCCTCCCTTTTTAGTTGCTTTTCTTCCTATAACTACCACATTTAACATTGTTTAAGCCTTCCCTAAATCAATCAATTTTTATCAATAAAACAACAACAACCAAACAAACAGCCATGTCCCAAGCAAATGTCTTCTCTATCCTGTTTCTTGGGATACACATTATCAGCAGAAGTCACTTTTTCCCTATTTGCTTTTTATCTCCACTGCCCTAGTGGCCTACCTGATGCTGTTCTTCCCCCACACATCAGTGACCCATCCTCCTGCACATGTTCAATCATTCTCCACCTTAAGTTCTTTATGGCATTTGTACAGCCAGTCTTCCCAGACAAGACAAGCATGCTACTCCTCTTCACTACTCATTTAAACTTTCATATGGACACTGTTTCCCATTCCTTGTCATCTTCTTCCACACTGATCTACTGATCTGCTTTTCTTTCTTTCTTTCTTTCTTTCTTTCTCTCTCTCTCTCTCTCTCTCTCTCTCTCTCTCTCTTTCTTCCTTTCTTTCTTTTTTTTTTGGTCTAGGACATCTCTACTTTCATCATCCCAGGATAAGACTGGTGAGATAGCTCGGTTGCTAAGATACTATCTGTCAAATCTGATAACCTGAATTTATGAAACAACACACATGGTATTGGGATATCTACCCCCAGAAAGATGTTCTCTGAACCCTAAACACACACACACACACACACACACACACACACACACACACACACCTACCAGAATGAAAAAAAGGAAATCTGTCACTTATCAGGAGATATTTTTGAATACTAAATATATTCCAAGACATAATTATAACTTCAGTTTAAACAAAGGAAAAGAGACCTTTTTCAGCTTGAATATATTCACAAACAACCTATCTATGCAATAGTTAATATGTAATTTGTGGATCTAATAACTTCTATGTTAAAAGATGAATTGAAAAGATAAATTTGTGTGGTATTTTTCTATATAAGATGTAACTTAATTCATTTTCCTTTCTTGAAAAAAATGCTGAATAGGAACAGAATAGGTTATAAAGATGTATTTAATTTTTAATTATGAGTGGGGGAAGAAGGTGTACATGGGTGGCTGTGAATATGCAGGTATACAGAAGGTATTGAATTTCATGGAGCTAGAATTACAGGCCATCATGAGATGCCTAACAGGGCTGCTCAGGACTGAACTGGAGTCCACTGTAAGAGCAGCTATTGTTCTTATGTGCTGAGTCATCTCTGAGCTGAAAAATTTGTTTGTTATCAAATGGTACAGTTTGCCTTTATCTTATGGAGAATGTAGCTTCAAGCTGTCCAGAGAGTAGACTGCTGAGCTGCCTTTTCAGGATGGGGATGTTCACTGCTACTCATTAACAGTTCAGTAACTAGGAGGTAGACTATTTTCTATTAAAATGGTAATATGTGTTTTTCTGCAAAATCTAGCTTTTGAGAGCTTGTAAAAAAGAGTCAGAACATGTCTATTATATTTGGAACATTTTAATATACACCATAATTATCCTAAAAAGAACACTGTTCTTTAAATGAAAAAGGGAAAAATCTTCATGAAAGGAAAAAAAAAAGTTGAAAAGCCCAAGCGTGGGAAACTTTACTTTTAAGTATACTCAAGTAAGCTACTGCGCCTAAGAAAATGCAAGAAACTGAGTTGCATGTTCTCTCCTTGAATGTTTAAAACTTTCTAGAAAGCACAATATAGATATATACAAAACAAAATAAAAATTGTAAATGAGTTCAAGATAAATTTGGTAACTCAGTCTATTATTAGTCACCAATAAAATGTGCAAATAATAATTACTATAGAAATTCACAAAAGCAAGGACTTCGGGATAGTGATTAGAAGATTTATTTTTGAAGTACACGACTTGGCACAGAGGAATTTTTGCCTGAATGTGGTTAGATTCCTAGCTGATAAATCCCAAATTGTACTGTTGTTTCAGTAACCACTCCCACACTGAACTCAAAAAGAAGCAGAAAAAAAAAAAACAAAAAACCTTCAAAACAGAGACTCCTAAAAAAAGGATGGTCCTCATTTCTTTACCCTTTGAAGGCCACTAGATATCGATTCTCACAGGAGCAATGTAGTCATAAGACACGACAACCTTTTCTTTTGGATGCTATCTCTGATTCAGCTAAAAGTAATTCTGGCACTGTGGGGCTTAGTAGGACTTTGGACCCCCAGATTTGTAGATCAACTTATTGCAAAATGTGAAGACAAAGGCAAGGCTGACCTTGATGTGTGGTGAACATGGCCAGCAGCTCTGGTCTTATCTGCTGGTTGTACAGCATGTGTCTGTAGCTCCACACCACAGCAACACACAAGAATCAACTCATAATAGCCAGCAAGCCAGAGAACAACACATTTATTCCTAAGTCTCAGCTCAGACATGTAAATCAAAATCTCTGAGGTTGGGGTTGACTTCACAGGTGGTTCACACACTCGTATCAATTGGTTAAGACCAAAGTAACATTGAAGACTCATGAATATTAAAATCTATATGAATGATGAAGGGGTTTTGCCAAAATGTAAATCCTGACTTGCAACTCAGGATCCGATCCTGGGAGATGCTGCTTCTGAAGAGGCAAAAATAATTCCTGAACTGAAAATCTTAAAAATGTTATTTAAATATCTTACATCGACATCTCCTCTCTTAAAAGATATTCTAATATGCTCCACTCAGGATTTTGTGAAAATCTACATTTAAATTGTGAAACAGTGCTAAGCTCAGTATACAATATAGTTGTACATACCAGACATCCTTGTTTCAAGATGTTAAAAAAATACTATCTCCTTGAAATAGCAGATGTATCCCTTGTCAGAAGCAGCAGACCACCCTTTAGTGAGAGTGGATCCTTTCCTGTGTAACAGACCTCTGTGTGAGGAGCCAGGCTTCTGTAAGAACACTACAGACTCTCTGAGTTAGGTTCCCTGAGAGAAGCTCTGACATTACCCTTATGATGTCAGAACAGTTGATTCAAAGTGTCACCTAACAGAGATGGACCACTTTTAAAAGGCACCCATTCCCTGTATAGCAAGGAAAAGATATCCTAAATGTCAAATTATATATATAGTAAAAAGAAGAAAAGTCAAATTTGACTTTTAGTTTGTTGAAAAAAATGTATATGTCTCTTTAAAAAGTTACTAAATAAAACAAGCTGATGTAAAAGTATCCCCTCCTCTTGTAACAGGGCTCTCTTGTGCACTTTAGACATGTATTATGTGCATGTATGTTGATGTACACGGAGAAAAGTACACAAGCATACAAAAAGAACGTGAGGAAAAACATGTAGGCTTAGATTTTTAAAAATTTTTTATTAGTTATTTTGTTTATTTACATTTCAAATGTTATCCTCCTTCCTGGTTTCCTCTCTGAAAACCCTCGGTTCTCAAATGCTTTGACCACTCTACTAGCCCACCTTCCAAAGGTAAGGGATAAAAGATAGGAAATAAGATAAGGTCAGTCTCTGCTCCACACATTGTTTCATATTTGCTCCTGTCAGTATTTTGTTAATCCTTCTAAGAAGGACTGAAGTACCAAACTTTGGTCTTTCTTCTTCTTGTTCTTCATGTGGTCTGTGAGTTTTATCTTGGTTATTGTGAGCTTTTGAGCTAATACCCACTTATGAATGAGTGGACACCATGTGTGTTTGTTTGTGACTAGTTGCCTCACTCAAGATGATATTTTCTAGTTCCACCCACTTGCCTAAGAATTTCATAAATTCATTGTTTTTAATAACTGAGTAGTACTCCATTGTGTAAATGTATCACATTTTCTGTATCTATTCCTGTGTTAAAGGACATCTGGGAGGAGGGGTAATAGGGTAGGGGGATTCTAGATAGGGGAAATGAGGAAAGGAAAGGCATTTGAAATGTAAATAAATAAAATATCCAATACAAAAAGAAGTGGAAAAAAAGAAAAGAAAAAATAATTATGTGATAAATAGCTTTTACAAGTGATTTAATATTCTTACATTTTTATTTGTTCAATGAGATTATTTCTTTCTTTATAAACCAATTATGAGAGGGTTAACACATCTAGGAATTTTTATGTTTTCCAATTTGTGGGCTCTCATTTTTAGAGTAGTTTTTAATCCATTGTGTTTCTTAGTGTTAGTTGTAATGGCTTCTGTTTTACTTATCATTTCACAGATGTAAGCTCTGTCTGGTGTTTTAGTTTGCTATTTTTTTTCCATTAAATATACAATGATTTAAAAAAAAACCCCACAGGATAAGGGAATGTTCACCTATTTAGAAGTAGTTCACTGGGACAATTCCAATCTCTGTCAGGATACCAACAGTTCAGTTCAGTAGTATCAGGATAGCAAACATGAACCAGCAGCAGTGGCATGATCTACCAGAAATGGCCAGGCTTCTGCCAAATCTGCAGGAGTTACTAGGAGAGACTAGGACCAGCAGGGCACACCATGAAAAGTTCTCTGCTGTGCCTCTCTCAGAGAAGTCAAGATCAGTGAAGATGAAGAGCTAGACCAAGAAAGCTCTGTAAAGCTATGCAGCATGCTGTCACTGCCCTCTGAGTCCTAGTTATACTTTCTCCAAACATCACTATCACTTTCAGCAAAACACCATGTAAAGTGGCCTCACCTTGTGAGTCTGTATTAGCTTACATATCCAGAAACTTCCACTTCAAAGACTGAATCAGTTTTTAAAAGAAAATGCTAATCTCAGAGTTTGAGGTCAGGTTTAGTTCAGTTCAGGCACTGAGTCCTCACCTTCTCATTTGTAAAGCAAAGGATGTGAATTTCAAGGCAATATCAGCAACTACTTCCTTTGTCCTTACTGTGCGCCAAACAATCAACTACTCTGTTGAAAAGCCATTAATCTTCCTTTCATCCTACAGTACATACTGCTCATTTGCTCTCATGGATGAGAAAGAAAGAGAAGGAGAAAAATGTTTCATTTTTCCAGGTCAAAAATGATCAGCTAGAATTAGTTCCTGCCCAGAGAAGTTCTCAATAGTGCCATACATTCATTAACCTTTATTCAAGTACTTTTTTGAGTGTGTACTTTACAAAATATGTATTTACACAATCTGCGTTTGTAACTGCAAGGTAAGCTTTTGGACTCCAGAACTAGTGCACTTAAGCATACTTCTCGTTTCCTTAGGGTAAATCCAATCAGAACTTCTGGGCAATTTTCTACTTAACCCCTTTATAGTGAAGGATGCACCAATGCTGTAAAGTGAATGAAAGGAATAGAGGGATAAGCCAAACACAATAATTTTACTGATTTTGTCAATATAGGCAACAACTGCTGATGTGGGTAAAGAGATTTAAAGATGTGTGTGGGTATTTGGGAGAAATAGCTCAAACACAGCCCTCTAATCCGAAACTTCAACAGTAACACAGAGGACACTCAAAGCCAGAAAAAAAATGTTGAAGAAACAGTGTAAAATTCCATCTCAAGGCTCAAAGCTCATAATAAAGTAAACAAGTTAGGTTAGAGAAAGGATTCCTTGTATATACAGGTAAATAGAAAGTTTTTTATGCAAAACTTAACTTGTGGTAAGGGACTAAAAATCACTTGGAAAAAACTATGATTTAGAGATAAATAGGTGGAGCAGAAAAACTTTTGAGGCAATGAGGGGAGAAAACAGCTGACACTTAAAAAGTCAAGTGTTTGCAAATTGCTAGACGTTTTGTACACTGCATAAAGAGAGAATCTGAACCTATAAGTCTGGTTAATTATAAAGATAGAAGTTAGTGAGTTTGTGTGTTCATGTATATATGACATAATAAAAATAATAACCAAGGTTATGAGATTGAAAGGAAATGAGAAATATAATACTGAATATGCTTGTAGCCCACATGAGAGTTGAGTTAGTTTCATTTGAAACTTTTCCTGCTGTCTGAACTCATGAGATGAGGAGCCTTCCTTCTGAGCCCTCGGGAGGCAATGCTGCTTCTTCAGCAAGATGTTCTAAGATGACAGTTATCTGACTTCTGTTTCCTAGCTGCGTTTGTGAGGCAATTTGAATATTTCATTATTTTGTCCTTATTACTTTATGAAAATGAGCAGGCATCAGCAAATAAAAGCGATATTATTAGTATTAATATAATCAAGACCAAGATGTCTGGCTGATGTGGGCCTACAGGGAAAATAATAAATTGTAAATGGAAAAGAGTGCAATTCACATCTGACCACCACAAGATAAAGCTAAATTGAATAATGAAAGCTCAGCAAGAGAGCTTCTTAGGTTTAACAGGGGGAACTGTGCATTCAGATATGAGGGAAATGAATAGTATTAAAGACCACTCCTGAAATGATGAAAGCAGATTCTGAATAACATGAGGGAGAAGTGAGGTAGAGTAAGGGTTGTCTACAACAGTCTTTAAACCTGTGGGCTGAGACATTTAAGGTCTTCTGTCAAGGAAATGTATGCAGGTCTATAGCAGATAAGGAAGACACTTGTTAATAACAATTTCAGAGGAATGAAAATGCATATAGCCAGAATAACACACATCTAAGTGCATTTATACAAATTGTAATAACAAGGAAGCAAGAGTTCTTTGTTTTCCATACACAAACCTTTCATCTCCTGTACATACTGTGAAAGAGTGGTCTTTCTCTACACTGCCAGGACCACCCTAATATCCAAGTGCCCTTGTCAATAGAAGTCACACAGTTTTAGGGTACTATTTAAAACTGAGATGAGCACAAGGCTTTGGTATCCAATTTTCTCTTCATACTTGAATCATTGGACTGGGATTCTGCTTCTTGGACTGCTAATACCTTCAGGTGATTGAGGACAGTGTTGGACTACCCATATATGTTTAATATGTAAGTGAGTAATGATCACAACATACACTGGTCTCTTTCTTGCACGGCATCTCTGCAGCATCATAGAGTTAAAGCATGTTAAAATCCATAGAGAGAAATCTTTAAAGTCAGATAAGCCAAGAGGATTTGAACCTAAAAATATAGTCGGGAAAAATTGTGAAAATTCAATGAATTTTTATCCGGCATAGGCTAACATGGGATGTAATATATACCCCAATTATTGACCCAGTTTTGGGGGGAAAGAATTTAAGTAAAACCTTTGTACCATAGAGTTCTTATCTCAGGAAGATAGCTAGCACAGAAATATTGAAAGCTGTTGAGCAATATAAGAAGCTAGTGAGACAAGTTGGGTAAAAGTGCCTAAAACAGAGTGGAAGGAATTTTTCACTCCAATTAAACAATGGGAGTATCAGTTTCCTGTGAATCAAACTTTTGCTTTGGGAAAAATAGACAAAGAAATGAAAGACAGAGGAGACAGAGACCCACATAAAATTATGTTTTGAAATTCTCAAAATAAAGGTGTCCCAAAGGTATACTTGTAAGGATAAATATATTCTTTTAATATGGCTTCCTCTAGTCTAACTCCTGAAACATTGTTATGTCTGCTTTATAGGCATTTAAAATAAAATTTACAGGCAATGTGGAAAAAATGAAGAAATAAAGACCTGTTTTAGGATCCCAAAGAGAAATGGTTGAATGGTGATCAGTTTTACAAGAAAATATCCCAATATATACTATTAAAGCCTTCAAATATTGAGCATCCCCAAGTGTCAAAATGTTAGAAGAGTAACAAGACCTATAAACCATCACTCATATATCAAGAAGCATCTTACAAGGAGAAAACAAATTGCCCTGGAAACAAAAATTACAGTGGTCAAAGTGAAGTCTACACAATGAGAAACTTAAGAGAAAATCAAAGGCAAGGTTGATGAAATCTCAAGGAAAGTGGAAAAAAATAGATTAGCTGAAAGAAATCAGGATAATAAAAAGATATCAAAATCATCAGACTATACTTGGCATTTTGAGAGCTCAAAATAATATATATATATAAAATAGAGACAGTTTGAAAGAATTTTGGGGGGTGAGGTTCAACTTTAAAATGGCTATAAAACTCACTGCTGTGAAAGTAGTGACCTCTTGGGTGTAACAACTCTCTGGAGAAATGAAGGCGTGAGAGAAACCTAGTCACTCATAGAAGATCAGCAAATTAAATGTCAATAAGCATCTCAATTGCAACAAGGATATAGTGGGCTCAACACTTTCAAAATTATAGATGAAAATTAATTTTAATTTGGATTTCTAAGTATAATTTAAATGTAAAAATAAAAAAAGACAACTTCAGAAATGTTCTCAAAAAGGCATTTGTTATCTTTTTTTTTTTTCACAAGAAATATACTGTTATCGAACTGAAAGACTGATACAGTAATAAGATCTAAAGTAGGAGAGATTTGGGGAATGCGAGGAATGACTGGGTAGGAGAGTCACCAGAATAAAAGACATACACAGACATAGGAGCAAGCAATGCATATGCAGAAGTGTATCCAAAGGATACTCATCGTGATAAGATTTGCTACTGACCAAACCTTCATTGTGTTGCAGATAAACAAAGAAGAACGAGTTTAAAACCATAATCTACTCAAGACATAGCTGACACATTTGACCTCAACAAACCTAAGAAGTGTTTTGCTGAAGGTGATATAAGAGAATAAAAAGCAAAGCTACAGAATAAGATTAAATATTTGCAAAATGTACCTCTTAGAAAATATAAATATCTAGAGTATAAAAAAACTCTTCAAAGACTCACAGTAAAAAATAAACATTGGGCAAAGTGCATGAAAGTATGGGAAGGTTCACAAATTTGGCTTTACACCTGGCTTAAAAAGAGTCACGCACAGAGCAAATGAACACAGGAAAGAGTGATCCAAACCATGAACCATTAGAGAAAGGCTGGGTGAGGTCACTGCACACCTGCATCATAGTTTAAATGAAAAATATTCACAACAGCAAACGCTACTGAAAAAGGAGAGAACCTGGTTCACTCACAATAGAAGTCAAATAATTTCTCTGAAAAGCTTCTAAGTCACTTATAATATTAAAAGTGCAACCATCATTAAGGCAAGAACTTAAACTCCTTAATATTTATTCCAAGGAAAGCATCCATACAGAGTCATGTACTTTTGTGTTCACAGGAGATTCCTGTGTACTAATTCTAAACTAGAGCAGTCTAGATTATCTTCAACAAGTGAATAGTAACATCATTTAAATAATCATTGGAACATTCACAGCTTAGGAAGAGTCAAAAATATCTATAGATGTGGATGATTTACATGCAACTAAAGAGGATGGTGTGAAGTATAAAAACCTTAGTCAAAAGGTGCCATAATATAGTTCCGTATATTCAGTATTTGAAATAGCAATATGAGGAGCAGATTGTTAGCCAGAGAAGGAGGAAATGATTGTGGTTATAAAAGCACAACTCAGGTAATGCTTGGGACATGAGCCTGCTATTTGTGTTCACTGTGTAGAGGAACACAGAACATAAATCCACACATGTACCAAACCTGTAGAAATACATATGCATCTATAAATGAAGGGCAAATTGAAAATCATCAGTTAAAGTGCAATGTAAACCTCCTTTGATACTGTACAACACAGAGTTATATATGTTATTATTGTGAGAGGAGTGGGTAAAAGGTGCTCTAGCTATCTCGATTCTGTTTTACAAATACATATGAATTTATAGTGACACTAGTAATAATGCGTAGTTTAGGCTCAAGCACTTATAGAAAATAGGAAATACATTAATTCATTGCATATAGTAATGCAGCCATGATTATAAAATTTAAAAGAATAATACAACAATATGAACATATCTCAATCTTACGCCAGCTCTTCAGACTATAGACAGGCTGCCCCATGGACAAGGTGTAGCAACAATAGTTGATTTCAGGGAAGAAAGGCAAACACTGGATACCCATCTCTTTTCAAATCTCTTGATGGAAAGAAAGGAAAAAAAAAGCCTTCCAGAAAGCAGTCACAACTGAGTTCTTGAGTCCCTGAATATATACAGTTTACATTTAAATTCTCAGTCTTTTCTAATAGTTTCACAAGGAATACACCTTAAATTTCTATTAGATGTTTGACAATATGGATGAAAAATGACTTATGTAAATATCTATAAAGAGGGTTACACTGTTTAAAAGTTACATAAAGATGTTACTGAAAATTAAAATCATACAAGAAAGGAATCCACTGAGCCCTAAAATGTAAAAACAAACAGGAATATTTCACTCATTGGCATGAGGAATCAGGAAGCTAAAGTTAAAACGAGAACTATTCATTTGAGAAAGAAACAAACAAAAAGATGGAAAAGAAAAACAACCAAAACCAAAATTTGAAAGTATATAAGCTATCAGTTGAATCAGAACTAGATACAGAATAAGAGATTTATTGCATTTATGAATCATACAAACCAGAGAGACAAGGATACAAAATTAGAGTCAAAGAAAATAAATGGGACAAGATAAAAATTGTAATACATGTTGAGTAGAGTCTAAGGGATAAAAAGGAAGATGTGGGAGAACTACACATGCAAAGTCCTAACAACCTGCTTCAGAATTCATCAGTAAGACAAACAATCTAGTTAACTTTCAGGAGAACTAAGCATGGTGGGTTGCACCTATAATTAGAGCAGTCAGGTAGCTGACGGAGGGGTTCAGCAAAAACTCAAGGACAGCCTGGGCAACAGAGTGAGTTTCAGACTAGCCTATTCCACTTAATGTGATCATGTCTTATAAAAGCAAAACAAAAGTGCCAACAAAGTAACATGGCTATGTGAAACACAAGGTTCATTACAATTTAGGCCTATTGGCAGCTGAATGAAACACAGTAAAAAGGACCACTAAAAACAAGTTGGTGAGAAAAACACATAAAAAGGCAAGTCACTTACAGTGACAGAAGACAATGTGCTTCAACAGTTATGATAGGAAGAAATCAAGCTAGTATCTCAAATTTATAAAGTATTTGAGTCTCAATCCATAATCATTAAAGATGAGATCTGAATTTTTTTCATTGTATAGAATCTAGTTTAAACTGAGAAATACAATTTACTCTATGCTATGAATTCTGTACCTACTCAATAGTATGTTTAGTTATATTGTCAATTAAGTTGGTTAATGAATTTGTCATCGGCTCTCTTGTGTAGAATTTTAAAGCAGTTGCAATAAATTATTATTTGTGTCATTAATATTATCTATAAATATATAGCATTAGAATATATCTTAATATGTGATTCATAAACACTAATGGGTTAGAGGTGACTGCTGTTATTTGCAACTTGTAGGGAAAAGTTGCAGTGTCTTTCTTTGGCTCTGTCATCCCATGACACAGGCTTGGAGTCCACTCTCTTGCTCTATTTTTGTCATGAAGATAGTGGGAAACATGAGCAGTGACAGAACACAATCTCTCAAGTGCTAGACTATTGTTGTTTTGCTAAAGTCTAAATAAAGAGAGAATTTAGTGTCTGGAGTTAAACAGAGTATTCAGAGAGATGATCAAGAATGAGGTGAAGAGATATTTGGTGGGTTAGAGCAAAGAATGTAATGGAATACATCAAAAAAGGGAAGCAATGGTGGGGTCTAAATAGGGGAAGAAAGGGCACCATGTTAAATCCAATACTTTGTTTGCCAACCCCTCAAAAAGAAGAGTATTTTAGTAGTTGCTTCCCTTTCTTCATGAGAATATCCTTATACCTTGTACATTCCAGGAAATTGCTTATATTCTAATTTGAGCTCCCTGTCTGCTTGGAAAAACAAAATTAAGCTGTAGACCTTTCTGATGTATTACTCATGAACATATTGAGTTAAGACAGGTAACCTCTGTCTATCTCTACACCTGTAATGATTATAAGTTTACCTCCAAATAAAAGCAGTTTAGAAGTTAGCAATATTAATCTCTGTGTTGTCTATGTGCTATTACTACATCACCCTAGAGGTTTAACTTTAGCCTTCCATGTCTAAAATTATACTTTCTGTTGCTCATTCTCCACATAAGTTTTCTTGACAAGAGAGAAATAAATCAGGGTTTTAGAAATCAATCAACTATTCTCATTATAATTTTCTTCCTCTTATACTTCAGATTATCTGAGTGCAAAAGACCATATGTAAAGAACCATACTCCATGTTTGGCTTTAAGGAGGTAACACCACTTTGGCTTTTTATTTTAGCTAAAAAAGGTTATATCACTTACTGGAAAATCCTACATCAAAAATATCATAGAAAATTGATGGTGACATTAAGTGCACTTGTGGAGATTTGATGAGAGTTTCTTCTGAAGCTCCTGCCTATCCCTCTGTAATTTTCAGGTTAGAGGTAAATGCCAGTGTGCATGACTGTCTGCTTAGCAGCATATCACCCAACACAGAAAAGATATGTCACCTTGGGAGCCTAATGCCTCCTTCTTTCTTCTGGAGTACTGAGTTGATTTCAGCCTTTACAAATTCTTCTCCATGGTGGATTTTGAAGACTGTGTGATCGCATTGACCTCTCACACCTACACCCCAAAGCTGTCCAGTCACACTGGACTGGTTCTAAGAAGAATAAGTTGTTATATGTTTATAGAGCAGTCAAGTCCTAAAGACTATGAGCCAGAAGCATGATAAACATTATAAGTAGTCAGATTCTGAGGAGATGAAGGACCAAGGGTAACCTAAGTAAGAGAGTGAGTGGTAGGTGTAACATTTTCCCAGGTCACACAGCTGAAAGGGGATAAAGGAAAAACTTGAACTGAAGTCCCACATACTGCTTTTGCTTTTTCTAAGTCAAAGTTTGCATCACTCTTAGTATGGAGTTTTTATTCGAATGTGCAATTTAACTAGTGATGAAGTAACCATGTCTTGACTGTGACTTGGTTACATTTTTTAAAAATACACTAAGGTATTATACACTAAAGTATACACCACTCTCATGGCATGTGCAATCCCCAGCATCGCTCAGTTGGTCTCTTACTTTTCTCCAGGAAACCCTCTGTTCACCCAAGAGCAACTGCTACCCTGATATCTTTGCTTCATGGATTAATTTTACCATATTTTAAATTTTAAAGAAATTAAATTACATGTTCTTTGCCTTTTTTGTAAGAGGGCATACATTTGAAGCATGTTGAAAGAACCATACATCTTCCAACAAGCAAACATTTGGAATTGCTTTAATATTGCTTCCTGTTCCTGAGTAGTGTTCTACCTTGCCTATTCCTGTTGATGGTGAACATAGTTATGCGTTTTTAGCCTTTCGCACTTTCCCCTTCTTTTCAAATATGTTTAGTACAGCACTGCATTGTTTGTTTGTTTGTTTGTTTTTAAGACAGTGTTTCACTAAGGATTCCAGGCTAGTACAAACTCATGAGCATTTGTCCGAGCTCTTGAGTTAGAGGCACACAACACTACATCTGGCCCATTCTGTCCTATTCTTTACCAAAAAACACATGAGGTAAAATATCTGGAGGATTCAAGGGAGCCAAGAGCTGTAAGCTGGAGGGAGACAGAAAAGAAAATCTTCCCTTCTCATTGTGAATGTATCTCAGTGTGAATCCTAAAAATAATCTATTTCCTTGATTGGTTATAAATTTCAAATATATTACTAATTGTTAATCTGTATTTATTCATCATTTTGCATCATTAACATAAACATACTAACCTTTAAAAATATGTTCACGTTTGATGTTGCTTATTAATTAGAAATATGATTTTCTTTAAGTACACTTAATAGTTTAAACCATGATTGTGTCCACAAGGTGGCGTCATATAGGTTTTTATTGCATCTCAAAGTAATTACATTCATTTTAACATAACTTAAAGTTACTTGTCATGTAGCAAGTTCCATGTGTGGTCCATGAAAACATCCTAATAACAAATATCTTTATATTTAAATACCTTGCAAAAGTATTAAAATATTTTTACATATTCTTTGACATTTTGCTTTGTCACAACAGTTCTTTAATTATCACATTTGCTTTCTTATCACAGGTGGAAAATATCTTATTGAAACAAAATATCTTGTCAAAGAATTTCCAAGGATTATTAACCAATCAGTTTTTGAATGAGACATATAAACAACTATCTATCATAATGATACAGCTCCCAGATGATAATTAAACAGCTTAAGAGTTACTATAATCACATGAGATATGTGATTTTTGTCATCTCCACTGAGCTGTTTGGAATGGGTACTAGGTGAGAATTTAAAATGTCATACAAGACAATGAAAAGAAACAGAAGGAGCAATAGTTCAAGATTGCACAGCACGAGAGATGCTAAAGTTCTGCTAGCTCGTCCTGGTGTAACAAAATTCTTCTCACCAAAGCCATTATACAAGACTCAACAAACTGTGTACTGTTAGAACCTGCCTATTGTCTTCATGGATGTACAGGGGAAAATATTCATTAGCATGCAAGAATAAGTAGGAAAAAAAAGGAGAAGACTATGAGGGGAGCCTACTGAGATTCTCAGGCCTATAAACTTATTGAGATTTTCCTCTTCACCCATTGCATGAAAATAAAGTTGAAAACCATAAAATACATAACAGGAGTCAGAACAGGGTAAAAAACGATCTTTATCTAAATACCCACAAAAATCTAAGTACACTATGTAACCTCTCTGAGCATTAGGCCCCTCATTTAAAATCTCTATTCAAGAGGTTCTCTTTATGATTAAATATTATATAAGATGAATAATTCTCTAAGTGGTTGTTCAGTGAACATTGCTAAAACAGGAAAACGTCTTCTGTATTTTTATTGTGCATGCTATAGTCTAGATAGCTATCAGTCACCACAAAATGATCCTAGAGGGATTTTTACTGTTCACATCAGTCTTTATGTAGTACCTGTGCACAGTGAATCTGTACTGTTTAAGTCAACCAAAGACCATAAATGTACCAAGGATACAAGAAGTTTGCAGCTTCTGGTTTTCCTTTTGCTTTTAAACAATGCTATTCATTGATGTTCAGGCCAGACTCAATGAACAGGAATTGGTCTATGCAAATAGTGTGACACGTTGATAGATGAAAGGAACAAGTGAGGATATAGCTGATAGATCCCAGTTATTATCATCATCTACACTGGCCATGGTAAAGCTCCTGATGGATACCTCAGTTAGCCCAGGGAACATCAATGAATACAAATTTAACAGCTGAGGCCCACACAGCCTGTGTTAAAAATGCCAGTACTGTGTGTTCTAATATCCAGTTTTTTAGTAGCATTTAAGATGACATTAGTTCATTTTTAGGCTTTATTGATACACGAAAAGCTTTATGGTTCCCATTTTACCCATGAATAAAATACAATGGAACACATACATGATTCTGAGCTCATACACCTAATCCAGAAGATTCTATACCAAGGCACCTTGGTGTTACTGCCCACAACATGATCATTAGAGTATATAGCACTTTTGGACTTGGGGAAATCTCTTTTCTGTCTCTTGGAAGGACAAGCATAGATAAACAACACTGTAATTATTCAGTATTCCTAAGTATCTGTGTGGAATCCTACCCAAATCAAGTCTTCTACTCAGGTTCTTCTTGAACAGAGGGCACAGGAGAATGGCACACATACTTTAAATTTGAAACTAGATAACAAGAAGGAAAAAGACATAATTTCAGAAGAGAAAAGCATAGTAAGATGTCAGAAATCATCTAGAAAATGCTATGCTAAGCAAGTCAGTCTTCTGGAGATGGCCCACTATCTTACATGGCTGGATGGGTGCACTCTGAGATGCAGGGTCCTCAGAGACTACATCTCATGATTGCCTCTTGTGCCTGATAAGCCTTTCTTGCTACTACTGCATAGCTTAATGACTCCTGGGGATCAACCCCCCTATTGGTCAAATTTCCTGCAGAAATAATATTGAGATGTACTTTCATGTACTAATGTTGTACAGATAAATTGATGACTTCATAATTCCTGATAATGATTTTATAGATTTCCTAAATTGATACATGTAATCTCAAGCCCTCTATAGAATAAAAGCTGCAAATGGAGCTTTGTAAAACTTCATGTGTCATGGGTTAATTGCAATAGGAAAAGAAGGTGCAAGGACAGAAAATAAATGATGGACTAGTCTATCTGTTCAAGACTTCAAAACAAGAAGACACAAGATAGATGATTTGTCTCTTGACAAAACTGTGTTAATTCATGACATAAAAAATATTGCTTTAAATAGAGCTAGTAACAGATAATGAATGTTTAGTCAGGTACTAGTCTTAAGGGAAAGAGACATGTAAACAATTCTTCTGTAACTCCTTAAGTCTTATTTGTCCTATGACATGAACTACTGGCATAAACTTCCTAT
This sequence comes from Rhabdomys pumilio, assembly GCA_030674055.1. Classification (NCBI taxonomy): domain Eukaryota; kingdom Metazoa; phylum Chordata; class Mammalia; order Rodentia; family Muridae; genus Rhabdomys; species Rhabdomys pumilio. The sequence goes on along the minus strand of JANHMN010000004.1, from coordinate 101,344,754 downwards.
GAACTTATGGAATGTAAAAATGTCCAGGAAACCATGTTATCTCACAAGGCCATCCTTTGCTACATATGCAACTGGAAGCATGGGACCCTTCAAGCATATGCTTTGGTTGGTAGTTTAATTCCTGGGAGCTCTTGGGAAACTGATTGGTTGATATTGTTGTTCTTTCTATGGAGTTGCAACCCCTTCAGATATCAATGGAGGAGAGGCCCTTGGTCTTGGGAAGGTTTCATGCCCCAGTATAGGAAAATGCCAGGTGGGGAGGCAGGAGTGAGTAGGCAGGTGGGTGAGCACCCTCGTAGAAATAGGGGGAGGGATGGGATAGGGGTTTCCAGAGGGGAAACATGGGAACGGGAAAACATTCAAAATGTAAGTAAATAAAATGTCCAATAAAAAATTTAAAAATTGTACAAAATTTAACTGCATATTTTATGTGCAAGCAATGTGAACACAATAAACATTCATTTCTTTTAATAAAAAAAGAAAACCATGTAATCAATTATCCTAAGAAAGTGTAAAAACTAAGAACAACAATAAAGTGGTGGTGCAGCCTTCTTCACCTTCATTCACAATGTGTGTTATCTATGTGTCTATGTACACTTTTCTTTCCTCCCTTCTTCCCTTCCCTTCCCTCTCTCTCTCTCTCCCTCTCTCTCTCTCTCTCTCTCTCTCTCTCCTTTCTGGCTCAAGAAGTGTTAAGAAACTCCAAGCCTCTACCCTGGCCACCAAGAGGCCTGAATCAGAAAGAAAAGAACCCAAGTAACTAAGTTTCTTATCCCCTGCTGAAAGCAGCAGGAGTTAATTACCAGAAGCAAACAATTTTAAGCCCCAAATAGCAAGAAAGAGTTAAAATGGCAAAAGTAAGAGGTTTTTGTCCCCATCACAGACCCCATACCTATTTGATGCCTTCCTCGGGGGAATTGAATGCTGGGTAGCACCTGGCAGTAATATGTTTTATTTTAATGAATATTGTCTGGATTTGGGCCACATAAAAATATTGCAACTTCCTTTTATAACAATGCATCATTTCCTTTATGGAGATATCCTAGTGGTGTTTGAAAGAATATAGAGTTGATAACCAGTTCCCCTGCCTTTTCCACCAAATGGGGAAACAGTAATTCAAGAGGTGCTGAGGGGAAAGAGTTCCCTGATTTGAGCAGCATCACTGAGGGGGGATAAGAGTACACTAAATCCTAGTCACCAATACCTCTGGTTTTGTTAGCTGATTCAGAATTTTCCCAAAATACCGGTAGTATCTGTCTTGTAATTTAAATGAATTACCTTTCCATCCTCTTCTGTTTATCTCCTAAAGTAAGTAGCCAAAGCAGACATGTACCAAAGTTATATGCACCATGCATCTAAAAGTCTACACTAAATTCAAATGACTTAACAGTTTAGCACACATAAACGTTGCATAGAGCATTCTGTTCTTGAAGCCTTAGGATGCTGTCATAATCCAGAACTGTTTAAATGAAAGTAAGACTAAATCAGAAGTCATAAGGTAAGAATAAACCTGTTAATAAAATCTTACAAGATAATATGAGTACAACAGAATCAAAAATCATAACATGTCAATCTTACATATGAGTGAATTAAAAAAAAGCTAAGTAAAATATAATTACTTGGACAAAATTTGTTTTATTCCTAGAGAGGGGAATTGAAATTAGGTAATGGGTTAATATAAAATCTCACCTCAAATGGTCAAAATTGACATCTGATAATCTTCTTAGAGTTCAATAGAAAATATTGCTATTAAAAAAAAAATCTTATTCAATGTTTAAAAATGTTCTTCAGCCATTAAAAATCAAACCTAATGCCCTAATATGGGAAATACACTTATAAGTGAATAGCACAGTTAGTGCTATCATTCCCCAGATCATGCTTTGTTAAATTTTTTAAAACTTAATTTAGAAATGGAGGTTTTATTTATTCATTCTTTAAATTTTATTTATTATCAGTGGGTGTTTTTATTCTCTCTCTCTCTCTCTCTCTCTCTCTCTCTCTCTCTCTGATTCTCTGTTTCCCTCTATATCTCTATATCTCTCTCTGCCTCTGTCTGTCTCTGTCTCTGTCTCTGTCTCTGTCTCTGTCTCTGTCTCTGT
>JANHMN010000004.1:101317368-101342645 GCA_030674055.1 Rhabdomys pumilio | reverse complement strand
TCTGTCTCTGTCTCTGTCTCTGTCTCTGTCTCTGTCTCTGTCTCTGTCTCTGTCTCTCTCTCTCTCTCTCTCTCTCTCTCTCTCTGTGTGTGTGTGTGTGTGTGTGTAAAAGTTTGGGTATATATGCTTGCCACAGTGTTCCTATGAAGTTCAAAGAACAACATGCGATTATTTTTTGTCTTAAACTATGGGTTCTTGGGGTAAAAATCAGAATGTGAGGCTTCGGCAACTAAAATCTTTATTGACTTAGCCATTTCGTTGCTAAGTTTTAATACATAATAATATAATAGTTTCTTCATGGTCTTTACATCAGACTGCATTTTTTAGTTTATAAAAATGGTATTACACTAGTGTTTCTGAGATATGGCATGCTTTACTACTGGAAAGGCACTTTTGTCACGGTTGAAATGACATTTCAGATTCTGAAACAAATAATATTGTAGAAGAAAATAGAAATGTAACTTTATATCTTCATTATTAATGTTTTCATATCAATATAGAATAGTATAAAGTAATATAATATTTAACTCAATGGTTTTTTTTCTACAAATGGAATAAAATAAAACAAACCCAAGTTTTAGGACACTTGAGATAAAAAGAAAACTGTAAGAATTGGATGACATGACTAGTAAGACAGACAAGCAAGTGAGAAATTTTAAATACGATGAAATTATAATAACTGAAAGCCAAGAGTCAGAACAGAACATCCATACAGTTTAAACATGTTAAACAATTAAACATGTTATAAAATGGTGGGTCAAGTCACAAATCCAAAGATGACATTAGTAAATTGATGTGAAACAATTTAAGTAGAATCTCTAGATTATGTTCGTACACATGTAAACTTCAAATGAGTTTCAAGATGCAAAAGATTGAATAAGTATAAGGATTTGAAAATATTTGGTGAAATATTTGTTCTTGCTGAGCACTGTAATTAGAATTCATAAAATGAAAACCATTATGTCTCAAGCTATAAGAAAAGTTCTATTTTACTATAAAATAGTTTTATTTATTAAAAAGTAGTTTCATAAATCATCAGAAAATAATACCATCTGAAATATTGGTCAGCAATGTGGAGGCTCCAACCCCACACAGTGCACACTGGCATGCATAACCATAAACCTAAACATTAACAACAAATAATTTTAAAATAACTTGACCACAATAGAGTTCAGAAAATTACAAAGGAAAGTCAATGCTTTACTTTAATCAACTTAAAAAAGGTAAACTTAACAACACTCAACAGTGACTATTAAGTAGTGCTCAAGGTACATTGACTTTTAGCAGTCGTATAACGCCGCATATGTTTAAAGCATCAAGGTCATCAATGTGCATCAAGAGTCCTAAATTAAGCAAGTATTGCGATGCATGCCAATGAGTCAAACACTAAAGAGATCAAAACAGAAAGATCAGAAACTCATCATCTTTAGCCAAATGTTGAGTTGGAGACCAACCTAAGCTTCATGAGACATAAAAAAATAAACTAGCAAGTTAATAAAAAACACTAATTTATTATTTAAACTTGCAATTTAACTTCTTATTTTATCTCAAGACTGTGTTTATGAGTAAAAGACAATAAAGCCAGCTCTAGAGTTCATCCAGCTGTGTTCTCTCCTGATTTTATGTATTTACATGATCATGCAGTCTTTACATCTTATATAACCAAGTTCATTATTCTTCACATAATGTCCTACATGTAAGAAAATCCATGTGGAGACTTCTGCAAAAGCTATAAATAAGTAAACCACATCACATAGCTATCACATTCATTGGCATATGCCCAAAGGGCTTGATATATTCCCCTACTACAAACCTAAATGTCCTACAACCAACAAATGAATAATGGAAATATAATGCACACAAAGTGTGGAATACGATTCAGCAGTAAAAAATTTCAAACAAAGTCATATGCTTTGCAGGTATATAGATGAATCTGAAAAGAACCCTCATATATTGAGTAAAGTGATTCAGGCTCAGAAAGACAAACATTGCATAGTCTCTTTTGTTGGAAGTTCCTACCTCCAAATGTTTAAAAGTATGGAGGCTTGTGGAATAATAAAGGGCAATAGCAGAGTACAAATAATCTGATAGTGGAAATTGACAAACAGGGGCTTTATAGGGAGTTGTGAAGAAATTAGTTCAGAAGACGATCGAAGGAAGACAAAGGGGAATAGAAACATAAAATTGATCGGATAGGGGAAATGGAAAAGGAAGTCTTGTAAGGGAAGGGAGAGAAAGGTAAATGTAGGAGAAAGAAGTAGGTAGGCAGGCAGGTAAGTAGGTATGTAGGTAGGTAGCTGGTAGGTAAGTAAAACACAATTTAGATTGCTGAAAGAGCTACAAGCAACCATAGTTATTGCTGTTGTCATTGGTTACCCTTCAGAAATGGAAGGTACAGTCTCTATGGCTGAAGATGCTATGCATTCAGAAATAGGGTACAGATCTGGAGCTGAACAAAATTCTGTCTATCTGAGGACTAGCTTTCATGATACCAGAAGGTACATACTAACTTGCAATGAAGAGATGCAACCTACAGTCCTAGCTCAGCTATAATACAAACCACATCAACAACTAATATAGCATCATAACCCTGTAGGTTCAGTAGTGTCATATGTACCTTGGTACTAGCTGGCTCTCTGTAACTGTACTTAAGGCCCACTCAACAAGAGAGATATAATGCCCAATATTAGAAACCTAGCTAGCTATTCAGTGCTATTAAAGTCATGGTTATTGGAGGAGAATCTATAATCACTAATTTACTAAACCAGCAAAATCCCTAACAACAATCTATAAATATTTGACCTTATAACAATAGATATATATATTTTTCATCTAATATCAAGGAAACTTCTTTTTTTCAACAGACAGAAAACTACCATAGGAGCAATAACCAATCAATAAAGAGTTGTGGAACCCAGTTTCAATGGAAACATACAAAACTCTCTCACTCATAAGGATCGAGGAGTAGAAGATTTTAAGAACTGAGGATCAGAGAATTTGCTTTGTGGTTGTGTCTCCTAGTAACATCAGAAGCAATACCTATAAAGTTAAGACTCTCCAAATATGCATTATGTAAGGATTACACCAATGAACATGCCAAACTGCATGAGAAAAGCACAAAAGGCCTCGGGCCTACACAAAGAATTACAAAAAATAAATAAAGCTGAAAGGGGAAGAGGTGGTCCAGGAAAGAGCATGCCAATTGATATTCCACTGTCAAACCTCAGCCCTGAAAGCATAGATACCAGTAACATTATATGGAATAAACAGATTTTATTTAGGAATACATATGTAAATATGAATACATGTGCATGCAATAACAATTGATATAATATGTGGCTATAGTTTAGAGAAGAGTGTACAGCAGCACATGAAAGATTTTGGCAAAGAGGTAAGAGAAGTGAGAAATTTAATTAAAATATAGTCTCACAAAAAGCAAAATGATTCAAAGTGAATTATAGAGATTAAGATAGATATCTGACTAAAAAAATTAAAAATATCCTACATATAGATACATGTTGTCACAAATAGCAAAATGTATTTTTCTTTTAAAGCATGGCTATCAGTCCATTATATTTAAACCACACTTTTGCTTTTTCATGTTTTTAGGTATAGACTGAATCCATACTTTGATCATTGTGAATCATGCTGCAAGGAACACAGCAGTGAAATTATGACCCTGACAGGATCATTTTGTTTCTTTTTAATGTTTTACCAGTAGGTAGTTTACTGGGTTATATGACTACTCTCCTTCCAACTTTTAGTATTTTTATACTGTTTTTCATATGGCTGTGATAGTTTGCATTCTGACAAACATTTGCCAATGTTGTCTCTTCTGCACATAGTTGACAACACTTTCTATTTATCATCTATTGATAGTAGTCATTGCATTAGTGCTTAATATCATACATAGGCTGTAATTGCATCTTGTTGGTGATCGGTACTCATAAACCTTTTATTCATGTACTTTCTAACTATTACATCACCTCAGCTTTTTGTATTTTATTGATATAAGAGAAAGAACATTTTCATTTAGACAAAAATGCAGTATCAGGGTTAAACTGGTGCTATGTATACAAATGCTAAATTCTAAATACCAAGATCTGGTTGTTGTCCAGATGAGTGAAATTTGATGTATACTAGACTTTTGTTATGTAAACCTTGCTCCCAAATTTATTTCCTAATTGTTCAATAAATGGTTGGGATTATGACTGGGGAGAAAGGGTAGGAATGCAGGCCAGAGGCTCCAGTTGGGAGGGGGTCTCTAGAGGGTCTGCTAGGTAAGAAAAGAATACAGAGAGAACAAGAAGAAGATTGCCACTAGACTGGAAGGATTGGGAGCCTAGAGAAGTGCACCTTGAGGACAAACTGATGGAACAAGAACAGCCTGGGAGACATCAAATTGCCAAGTGATTGGCATCTGTATGAGTCTTAACAGTTGGAGGGATTAGTAGAGCTCAAAGCCTGCCCAGCTCAGTGCCTACAACCTTTTAATAAATTAGTGTTTCTGCATTATTTACTTGCAAAAGTACAAAAAAGAAGTTTAATAGAAACCTCCTATAGTTATTAAGGAGTAAAAAGGATCATACTATCCTGCCCAGAAAAATACATACTCCTATATTTTATTATTTTACATTAAATACAGATTATTAAATATCAATCTGAATACACATAAGTTCATTCCTGAACTGCTAATATTTTTATTTTTAATATTAGAAAGCAAAGGTCAGAGAAGTTAAATTGTTTATTAATTATATAATCTGAAGATGCAAATTATGGGTTCAACTCTATTTTTGTTTTACTAAAAGGTCCATGTTCTAGTTACTATGACATATTAATTTAAGATGGAATTAATAATAGTAAAAAGTTGATTTACTTCACTAATTCTTTTGGGGTGATTATAGGAAGAATTTATTGAATAATTATAAAATAATTAAAATATACTCTTTAGGTCCACTAGAGGATCTGGGTTCAGTTCCCAGCACCCACATGGCAGCTCTCAACTGTTTTTGACTCTTGTTCCAGGAGATCCAACACCCTCACACAGATATACATGTAGTCAAATTACCAATGTACATGAAATGAAAATAAATATGTTATTAAAAAGAGACTGAGGCTAGAATAAAGAAGTGATTTCAGGCAGGAATCTAAATATTAGGCTAGAACAAAAAAAGTAATTTCAGGCAGGAATCTAAATTTTAGGCTAGAACAAGGAAGTAGGATTCAGGATGAAAATGACATTGAGCTAGGACAAGGAAGAAGGCTCATTAAAATGGTATAAAAGCAAAAAGGAGGAGGGGGGATGGTATGGGGGTTTCTATGGAGGGGAAATGGGGAACACAGATGGCATCTGAAATGTAAATAAATAAAATATCCAATTAAAAAATTTAAAAAATAGAAATAAATGTAAATACAACAACAACAACAACAACAACAAAGACTGAAGGATTTGAAGGGGATTACAACCCTATAGGAAGAACAATATCAACTAACCTGACCACCAAGATCTCCCAGGGAATAAACCACCAAGCAAAGAGTACACATGGAGGAACTCATGGCTCCTGCTAAATATGTTCAGAGGACTGCCTTATCCGGCATCAATGGGAAGGGAGGCCTTTGGTCCTGTTGAGGCTTGAGCCCCAGTGTAGGGAGATGGTAGTAGAGTGAGATGGGAGTAGATGTGTGGGTGGGTGGAGGAGCACCCTCATAAAGGCAAAAAGGAGACAAGTTGGGATGGGGGGTTTGCAGACAGGAAATGAGAAACAGGGCCAATATTTGAAATGTAAATTATAGCAGAATTTTCTCTCAATTAATTTAAATATTAATGTAACACGAAGCTTGTGATTAGACTTGGAAAAGAGAAGCAGAGCTAAGAGTTTCAGAGAGAGGAAGGACAGAAGAAGAAGGAAGGAAGATAAAGCAAGTGGAAAACTATAAATATCCACAGGTAGTTATGAATAGCTTATATGGGATGTATAATTACAGGACAATTTGTCTTATCCAAGTGGGTAACTTATATCAATATTAATTGGCTCTGAGTTCATTGTGTAGGCATTTTGTTGGAGTGAAAATTTACTGATATAAATCTGACTTATAAATTCCAAGCCTCTAGAGTTTTCATTTTACTGGGTTAATGGGATTTGGGACCGCTGACCACAGCGGATGGATGGCTGGGAATGTGAGCAGAACCCAAGGCAAGAGAATCACAATCGGTCACTGCTAGTGCTAGCCTAGAGACTGCGAGGGCAGTGAGTAGCTGGCTATAGCACGGGATGATGCTCTTTTTAAAAATTTTCCCACATAAATAAAATAACCAATAAAAAGTATGCCCTTCAATTCTCATTAAACATTGCAAGCTATCACAGAATTCAAACCAAAATTCCATTTTAAACAGCAACATTGACAATCAGTAATAAGTATTGTTATTAGATTTTTCTGGAGGTAAAACAAGTGAGAATTTTGAGTTTGGCTAACTACTACAAAAACAATTATATCCACTTCTTAAAAATTAAACATATTTCCTGCTATTTAATAACCATGATAAATAATAAAATATATACAGTTCTTAACATTTTTTATTTTGACTTTTACTATTCTTCAAAGTAGTAATCACTGTCTCAAAGAAAAATATAATTATAATTAAGATTCTAAATATCTATTGATATGTTGTATAATATTTTAGAACACTGTTAGTGTAAGGCACAGTAGGCAAGTTCTTTTAGAGTTCATCTGTAACCAGCAAAGACAATCCTGTTAGATAATATTAAGCTTTTCAAATTAGACTGTGAATATTTTATTAAGTGATTTCATCTTTTACAATTAATTAAGAATGTATATTACAGAATAAAAATATAATTACAAATGTCCTGGAATTTAAAGAAAGAAAAACTCAAGGCCAGTTATTAAAATTCCTTGTATTTCAGCTTTTATTCCTGTGAATAGGAATTACATTCATATATTTTATATATAAAATAAAAAACAAAGGCTCAGATAAACACTAGATAACATGTGATATCATCTGTATTGGCCCCATTGCACACTAACTAGCTTGTAACATTAACAACTTAACTGACCTATGCTTTGCTTTTCTCATTTGTTAAATGAAGAGAATTATATCTTCTCAGGAATAGGGGGATTAAATTATAAGACTTAGTGCCTGGTATTTGGGAATGTGCCTAATATTTCCTGACTTTCAAAAATACTAAACATCATTAGATAAAGTTTTATTCTGTCTGAATAAATCAATTTAAGATAGATTAAACTTATCTATCAGAAGAAAGCAATTGAATACTAGATTGAACTGAAAGCTGCAATGTATTAATAATATATCTGGTATTATTTTGTGAGATATGGAATAATAAAGATCTAGGTTTCATACATAATTATTACTGGAAGATACTTTTTATAAAAGATAGACAAAATAATTTCTTGAGATTAATTGAACATCTGATTGCTCTGGAAGGACTGGGCAGTCTTTGTGGAGGACTATGATGGTTCCCATCACTTGAATTCTTCCAGGTCTTTTGATCTTGAATTCTCAACACTTTAATAATACCCCAGTGCCACTCCAAGAGTCATAAAAACAATAACAAAACCAAAGAAGGTAGATATTTGGGAATACTAGTAAATTCTACACTCAGGTGGAATCTCTTTTCATATAAATGGAAAAATATATGTTAAATATAATCATGCATTTTAATTTCACTATGAATAATGTGGAAAAATACTATATTTCAGTAATAAGAATAATTCATTGCAGTGATTGAGTATCATATGTTTGAATATTTGTCCCCCAGTTGGTGGAACTGGGAACAATTAGGAAGTATGTCCTACTTGGAGAAGGTATGTCATTAAGGGTAGGCTTTGCATTTTCAAAAGCTTGTGCCATTCTGAGCTCTTTCTCTCTCCCTCCCCCACTGACTTTGTGCATTTTACTTGAGGAGAAGCCTGTAAGATCACAGCTACTGTTCAAGTGCCATGCCTGTCTGCCTGGTATCGTGTTCCCAGTCAAGATGGTCATGGACTCAGCCTCTAAATTGGAAGACTGCAATACATTTTCCATTTCTATGAGTTGCTTTGTCATAGTGTCTTATCAGAGCATTTGAAAAGAAAGACAGAAGTTGGTACCACTAGTAAACTATTGCTATGATCATTCTGGTTTTTGAGAAATGTGAAAAGCTGTATAATGCTGCTGTAAGCAGGCCTTAACATGTGTTGACATTAGTTAGAGCTTGGAAGACTAGAACGGAATTTAATGTGGACTATGGAGGCAGAGATATAATAGGATACAATAATAGAAACTGAGTTAAAAAACTATCTTATGCTATTTTGAGAGAAAATGTGGCTGGTTTTTGCCTTCATCCTAAGACTCTTGCTTGAAGCAAAACTGAAGAGTTTTGGACTAATTAATTTGACAGAATAGGTGTCAAGAAAGCCTAATACTGGCTTTCATGCTTGGTTACTAGTAACTACTCTTATGTAGGTCTACAACAACAACAAAACAAGAACAAGCAGGGCAAAAATAAATAGTATGAGAAGAAAAAAATGCACCAGGAAATACAATGTAGCTAAGGCCTGTGCTGAAAGACAGGAGAGGCTTGATGTGCATTGGAAAAAAGAGAATAACAGGGATGCTGCTGGCGTCATAGAAAGCAAAACCATGAATCTTGTGAGAGAATCAACAAATTAATGCTTATGTAAACATTATTTGCATTTCCTTTCCTTTTAATTGTAAGTATTTTTTATCATAAAGATTTTTTTTCCAAAATTATACCCAAAATGCATTCCTTTAATTAAAGATTTTTTTCTTATGTCTTGAAACTATAGACAGTAGCTATACCAAAGAGTGTGCTGTAAATTTGAGGATTCTAACTATAGAAATACAAGTAACATTTCTAATTCTAGTTGTAATAATACCTGTGGAAAACTAAACGTGTTTCTTTATAAGTCAAGTGATTATTTTTTATAGACAAAGATTTTAAAAATTATGTCTCTATGTGTATGTGTGTGTGGGGAGAGTGTATATAGGAATGTAGGCACCTGAAAGGGCAAGTTTGTCAAATTCCCTGGAGCTGGAACCACAGCAGTTATAAGCTACTGAGTGCATGAGCTTAGTCTTCTGCAAGAGCAGTATGTGCTGTTAACTGTGAGACACCCCTCCAGCCCCTGCAAGTCAATTCTTTCTAAATGAGTCCAACTTATAGGATGAAGTTATGGCTACCCAAGTTTATTTTATCAAAATGTAAGCATATATGAAATCTTCAATCAGTATTTATGAAAAGAGCTTTTGATGACTTTCTTTCTGGTGATTCTTTGAAATGTATACTATTTGATTTTATGGAAACCCAAGCATGCTTTGTTTCTTTAACCTTTAAAATTTTTTATTAACTAAAATATAAAAGCAAAATATAGCACAAAAAATAAGGAGGAAATAAAGATTCTAAAAGCAATGACTGTAGGGAGAAAAAAATAAAACCTGACACTTTAAAGAACTTGTCATATGATTTATCTAAACTTGCATCGAATGTGACTGTCCATGGCCACTGAGTACACTGAACTCACTTTGTAAAGGACCTGCAATAGTTTTCACTCCAGCGACAGCTGCCTCACAATGGTCAACAGGCTCTGAAGAATGAACTTGTGAGGAGAATTTAGAAATCAAAAGAAATTGTCAAGCAAGATAATTCTGTTGATATAAAGGATCATTATTGTGTTTCAAAATGATGAATCACAATGTCTAAATGTCCACACACATTAATCTAATTGATATTGTTCTTATCCAGCCCAGCTAAGTATTTCTATAGTTTCCTGTAGATAGAGCAAAAGAAAGGCTGTGGACATGCTCGGTTGTTCTAATGCCCCATGGAATAAATAAATAAAATCATGGGAGACAAAGATCTCTTAGATTAACTCTTAATAAAAGAACAGAGACCAAAAAAATGATTCTATTTGTCTTGAAAATATAGAACTCAGACTTGCCCATCTGTCAATAGAGAAACTCAACTGTAAGGGATGAGAGTTGAGGACATAAGATACATTTTTTAAACTTTATTCTATGGACAGCATCCTGGGCTCATCTTTTCCAGAGACAGCAATGAGGGAGAATAAGTCGATTCAATTATCAGGGAAACTTAAACCCAGTTTTAGTAAGAAAAGAAACACAGCCTAGAAGTAGAAAGGCAAGAAGAGATTACTGAGAATGAGTTGCTCCAATCCCCAACTCAGAGCACTTTGTAGTCCTTCAAGGATCTCAAACCTAAAAATATGAGCTCATCCATGAGAATATCTTCAGATGGGCCTAACTTGGTGTCAGTCTGATTACATTTCTTACTGTAGTACTTCCATGAGGAGAAAATCTGAGCATTACAATAAAGATAAGAGCAGGCAGGAGCCACATGATGTGTCTAGCTGGTCCATAACTTGGGGGAACTTAAGTCTTGTGAGTAGCCTCACAGTTTTTATATGTTGTGTGAGACTACCATTTCTAATTCAAGACAAGACAGTTCTTGTCAGAATGAAGTGAGAAAATGTTTATCAAATTGAACATAAGTGCACATATGGTTACTAGGTGGCAATCTGCTGAGGGTCACTTGCACACCTCAATGACTTGCTTACTATGCCTAGATCAGAAATCTATAATCTTTCCTAAGCCCAGGAATTCAAATGATGCATGGCAGATAATGGAGGTGTTGGAGGAAAGAAAGGTATGTGGGAAAATGATGGGATTTTATTTTAATTAATCTAGTAATGCCTTGAACACTTTGGGAAACCAGTGTGCACATGGTACACAGACACACATTCAGGTGAACACCTGACACATTAGAAAATTTAAGGAAACGCCAATTTCCTGAGCTCAGGTGTTTCTCTTCTAAAAATTACAAGTATTCAGTACTGCATTCATGTATGTACAAGTAGCACCAGATGTGTTCAACAGATTGTACCTATAAATGTATGTGTATATGTATGTAACATCTATAATCAAAGAAAAAGAAACCATTATTTTTGAGAGAATGAGGGACATATGAGGTATTACAAAAACAAAACAAAAAAAAAAACAAAAGGGAAGACACTGATTAGTTAATTATATTTTAGTTAATTGTTAAACAATAAAAAAAGAATTTCCTTTCTTGGTGCAATCTCCTCCCTGCCTTCAAATCCTCTTGTGCAAATCCTGGCTTGGGGAAACAGCATACCTATAATAACATTCTTGCTATAATTGCAATGAAAGATGAAGTTCCTTGTATTTGATTTGGTAAGCTTTCTTTGGTCAATATTTAGTATTCATGGAACTTAATGGCTTGCCCCTAGTCAATGTCATCAAACATTTTAATGGTGTAAGCTCCATACTTTCATTTAAAATTAAGACAGGATAATCATTAAATATTATTGTATTTACTTATTTTACCAAACAATACACAGTGGAACAACCATGGACTGAACAACCCATTAAATTAACTAACTAAATAATAATGCTGATAATGTTAAAATAATTTTTTAAATAATAATGTTGATGCTTTGTTTTGAATATCTTGAAACTGTTGTATAATTATTGAGATAGCTTCAGAAGTTAGAATCTATTAGACATTATTTGAAAAGCAGAATGGTCCTTTGGAAAGCCTTTCTTGGAAATTTTGCAAAAGCTAGCTGTGTGTTTGTAGATATTTATACACACTTAAATTCTAATAAGGGAATCATCACCGGGGCAGAAATTCTTTATGATAGAGATCATCATATACCATTTATGCTTTGACTTAGAGAGAAACATGAAGATAGTTTCACATGGTAATAATTGGGGCATATGATTTTGTTCAGATGGATTTTACTATAGTATTACCTATAAAATGCTTTGCATAAAATATAGAGCATCAGTTCTTTCTGGCTCATAATCAGAGCTTAGCAATTCCCCATGCTCTTTTGTATACTTACCAACTTGAGACATGAAGTTGTAGGAAAATTTCAAAATCTCTTATTCAATCACCCAATTATAATTTCACTCATCTTTCTTTCCCACTTAAAGATTACAGAGATTCCTACCTCCTTTAATGAGAAGTGGAAAAAAAAACAAAAGAAGATTGAAGAGTATGAGGCTCTAATATTATAGGCTGAGTCTCCCATTCTGCCATTGGGGAAAAGTTAGTCATTTCACCTTTGTGATTCTTTATTTCCAATTTATAAAAAGGACATGATATATTCTAGAAAATGCCACCTTTCTAGTTTGGTTGGGGCCCTGTATAGGATTCTTATTCTCAGCCTCCTAGATACAAGATCTTAAAAAAGAAAATTAAACTGAGATCTGCATAAGGAATCAGGAAGTGTTTCTTCCTTTGGCTCAAAACTTAGGGATACTCAGCCAAACCACAGGGCAGCTCTTTGGGAAGTAAACATGTGTGTGTGTGTGTGTGTGTGTGTGTGTGTGTGTGTGTGTGTGTGTGTGTGTGTGTGTGTGAGTTTACATATCTACAGGTGGAAGAGTTGCCCCAGAAGATCTAATCCCAGGGAACAAGGCACATGTAAACTTGCAGTGCTTTACCACTTCAGAGAAGCATCCCTTTAAGGAGGTAAAAATTAGCTAAACTCTTCAGGTGCAGTTCTCAAAGAAAGATTATGTCCTAAATTAAAGCAGTTAATATCTTCTGCAGCCATTAAGCCTGAACTGTTTACTCCAAGAACAAGTGATAATAGACCCCAGGACACAGAACAAGTGAGGGAGGCCTTCCAATTTTGGCTCTTCGGATTTAATTAACTTTAAACATCCAAGTGAATTTGGGGTCAGGAAGTGAACACACAGTATTTTGGGGAAAGCTAAGCTAACATAAATAGAAATTTCACAGATTAGGATGAAGACTTGCTTTTGACACTAGAGTTGTACTAAAGACTGCCTAAATGAGAGTAAACTTGGCAATTGCCATACTCTCTATATCCTGTTATGTGCATAACCAAATGGAGCAAAGAACACTGCATGAGAGTACCATCTGGGCTGGCATACAGCACCTGACATTTAATGTATACTCAAAAGAGTATTACATGGAATAAAATTAGAGTAAAGTTTTCTGCATCCCCAAATCTCTTACTTTTAAACAGATTTTGTTTTTTCTCCATTGTAACCCTCCCCTCCTCTTCAGAAAATCTCTCATTTTACACATGGTGCTCACAATTCCCTGAGTATTTCTGAAATACTCTAACAGGCACCAGGAAGAGAAGAGCCACCATGTGTTAGCAGTGCAGTGGCTAGCTGCTCTTGTAAAAGCTCCTTCATATATTCCTTAATTTCTACAATGACTTTGTCCATATCTCCCAAATAGGAAGTAGTTGTTCATCTAGATAAATGTGTTGTTGAAATTCACTCAACTGGTGAGTGCTACAGTTTGATGCTGAACATATCAGACTCCAGTACTAACATTTCCTTCATAGAGGTCAGAAATCACTTGAAAGTTCACAGAGAACAATTTCACAAATGGCTACGAATGACTAGAAACCTGAAACTTACTTGACTGCAATATACATTTTTGATGCCTAATTCAAATATAAGTTGACAAGGAAAAATATTAGACAGCTCCTGCCCAGGCAGTGCTCCAAGAGTAATGTGCCTTTTATAGAGCCTGGAAATGTCATCACGGTATACAGCAATCAATGCCCTAAAGTGTCATTTACTACCTTCTAACAATTAATTCCTCTAGTACAATTATTTGAAGGAAACAGAGGCCTATAATATACACTTATATTAAGTATACACATTAAAATGACTCTGTGATCTAAATAAACTGGGGATATATTATTTTATAAATTATAAGAATTTCAACAACAAAGTAAATACAGAAAAATATTTAAGGTCAACAATAGAGGTTGACTTTTATGCTCTTCGGTAGAATAAATTAAAAGAAGTTTTTTTTTTGTTTGTTTGTTTTGTTTTGTTTTTTAAATATGGAACGCGAATTTGCGTGTCATCCTTGCGCAGGGGCCATGCTAATCTTCTCTGTATCGTTCCAATTTTAGTATATGTGCTGCCGAAGCGAGCACTAAAAGAAGTTTTAATGTCATGCCAATGCTTAAATATGTTGTTTTGTAAAATGAAGCATTAGTAGGGTTATTCAGACACATAAAGAAACTGCACAGATAACAGTGCCTAGAAAATCAAAAGAGGCCATTTGCCAGCTCAGCATCCTAGAAGTTAACTTCTCTGGGTCTTATTTACTCTATCTAGCTAATGAGCACATGGAATAATGTTTTTTACTGTTATTTTATGAATTAAACACATACATGTACATGTGTGTGCATGCATACACAGATAATCTATAAGGCTTTCTTATACTGAGCATTAAAAGATGTGTGGCATTTACTATTACTGTGTCCATGGAAGTTGGATGTTCTTTCTCTGCAAAATCTGATTCATGACTATTTACTAAGTGTTTACTAAACTTCTGAGAAAGACATTCATAAAGGCAGAAACTGAGCTGATTCACATTGGAGAAACTGTCATGGACTCTGGGTAAGAATATCTTTCTTTTTTAGCAAAGGAATTTGGAGAGGTTTTTCCTCTTATTGGCTCCAGGAGTCTCTTCTCTATGTCTGCAATGCATGTCTATTCTAGAACTATTCCTTCTAATTTTTAACTGCATGAGATAAAAACAATCTCAGACATTAGCAAACAGTGTCTGAGTACTTCTTGAGACATGACTTTAGACAACTTGAATATCAAAACCAAAAAATTACAATTTCTCTGAAAACATGGTTGTTTTATTATTAGTTGGTGAGTTGGCAGAGAAAATAAGAGATTCCACTAAGATAATTTTTAGTTGTTTGTTTTAACTTTTTTCTCTTGTTATTGGATATTTTATTTATTTACATTTTAGATGCCATCCCCTTTCCCCATTTCCCCTCCCTAAAATCCCCCTATCTCATCCCCCCTCCTCCTTTTTGCTTTTCTATCATTATAATTACATGCAAGTATTAAGGTCAGTTCTAGGTTGAGGAACTAGCAATACAGTAGATAAAAATAGTAAAGAAACAAGCATGACAATAAACACAAATACTCAAAGAACGAGCAAGGCAATAAACAAAATTCTGTGAATACTTCTGTGATCACTATTTCTAAGGGCTTATCAGGATGACCAAAATATCTGAGCCAACTTCCCTGTTCTAGCCCAAAGTAATTGTCATGTCTGAAGCCTACTTCCTTGTTCTAGCAAAAATTTAGATTTCTGCCAGAAATTGCTTCTTATTTCTAGCCTAATGTCTGATTTCTGCCTGAACCCCACTTTCTTGTCCTTGGGCAATGTCATATTCCTGCCAAGTAGCCCATTTCCTTATCTATGACCCATGTCAGATTCTTGCCAAGCAGCCCTCAAAGCTCTCTGCTTCTCCCTCTTTTTTATTCCATAAATAAGACGAAGCCTGCCATAGGTTGTTTTGCTAAGAATGCCTTCATTACCCATCATGGAATATTCATTATCAAGATCAATGCACTTTTGTCTTAAATTGGTAAGGCTCTGTGCAGAATCTTACCACTAGGACATTTTTATACCTGTACATCATTGTATTTTTCTCATATTTACTTCTAATTCTGCTATACTGATATAAGATAAGGAATGTGAACCATAATAGAAATAATTGTCTGGAAGAAGAAAACTAATTAAAGACAGACTTTGGAAGTAAAACATGAAACTGAAATCACTTTATCATATATATATATATATATGTATGATAAATAAATATACACATATATAATGTGAGTATATATTACATGTATATTGACTATAGCATATATAGTATATGTATAGCATATAATACATATATAGAGAGCATGCATATCTATCTCTATATCTATCTTTATCTCTATCTTTCTCTCTCTCTGTCTCTATCTATATCTATATATCTATATAAGGTGTTTTGCTTTTTAATTTAAGTCCTTTAAAAAGTTATATGCAGCCTAGGTTAGTCATAGTCTTTATTTTCATCTTCAACCAACTAAAATCATGTACTTATTTCTCAATGGTTATCCAGAAAATGATCAAGAACTTTCTTTGAAAAAGTAAAAGAACTTTTATATGAATTCCTTTGAGAATTTCACACAATATTTTCATCAAATTCGATTACTCCCCCATTCCTTTCTGATTCTCTCCCCCCTACTTTCCTACATTCCCTTCATGTTTTCTCTTAAAGAAAAATGAACATACACATGGAGCTCAGTCTGACTATTCTTGAGCGCAGGGCCTGTCTTGAAGGGTGGTTGAAATAGTCAGTACCAACTCTGTTTATGAAAACAGATTTTTTTTTTCCGGCATCTACTCACTGAGAATAGTTCTTTGCCTAGGAGTGGGATTTAATGAGCATTTCCTCTTCTCTGTGCTAGAATTTTAGCTGAATTAAACTTGTGCATGTCTGCTGCAAGCTATCAATAGTCTCTGTGAAGTAATATGCACATAGCCCTGCTGTGTTTGAAAAACTTGTTTTCTTTTGTTGGTACACCACTTTTAGTCCCAACAGCCATTCTTCTCTGCCCTATCTTTCGTATAGATTCCTGAAGTCAGAGATGAAGAGGATAGTGTAACATTCCATATAGAGCTGAGTGGTACAAGTGGTTCATAATCTATTATTCTTTGCATATTGAATAGTTGTAGGTTTCTAAATTAATCATCATCTACCATAATAAGAAACTTCTACTATGATAAATGACCCATGTTCCTATCTGCAAGTATAGCATTATGTCATTAGAAGAAGCTTTATTACTATGTTCATTGAATAGAATACTAGTCATGTGTTTTACCTTAGGGAACATGATCTATCTACTCTCATGCTTTTGGCCTAATTAACAGTATCAATATGTGTTGCATCTTGTGGATAAAGGCTTAAAACCAATTACAAAAAGTAGATGGTTATTCTCATGAAATTTGTTCTACTATTATGCCAGTTGGTAAATTTTGCAGGCAGGATATTATTGTAGCTCAAAGGGTTTGTAGCTGAGATTGGTGATGACGTTCAAGGTATTGTGTATACTATTTTCTAGCATTATCAATGCTAGCCAGGAGAGTAATGCTTACTTTTGAATATCAGCTATATTTCTCCATTTTCTATGACATAAATGTGTGGTGTCTTCAGACACAGGGTCTTCACTGTCAAATTGATGAGATTAAGCAGTGCTATTAGCAACAGCTAATGTTTGTAGGAGAATTAGGGGACTATTTCAGTCAATCACTCAAAAAATAGTACATAATTCTTGGACTAGGAATTTTATTTTGTAGCATACAATGCTTAGCTAGAATATTGTCTTCCTCACCGAGTCATACTCCGTTTATACTCCACATATAAGTTTCCACAGGACAATGAAAACATTTCCTGGTGGTAATAGAGAAATGGATGAAGAATTTTAGACCAAAGAGGATGAAAAACAGGAAAAGATAGAGTTTGGCTAGAAGAAGCTACAGAAGCTACCCTCTCTATAGATTCTAAAGGACCCAGTAGAAAATAGCCACAAATGGAAACTGAAGAAAGTCACTAGCCTGTTCATAACCAGTTTCCTCATGAAAGGAGACAGAGAAGGCTTTATATTTCTTTTTAAAGTTTATTTTGTTTTTCTCCATTCTGAGAGTTGAATCATGGGGTCTTTGCCCCACAACAGAAGCATTCTAGGTGTGCCTTATCCCCCACCCCTGATAGCCTTACATTGCCACATCCTCCTAGCCCCTGAGTTATCTATTTACACATTTTTATTTGGCCAATATGTTACTGGCTGTGTTGACTCTACTTATACTCACTGTTATTTCCAATTCTCAACTTTTCATCAGCTTTCTGAGTAAAACACTTCCAAGAATGTACTATTTTTCTTAAATATTCATGTGTGAGTGTATGCATACAAACATGTTCTTTGAGAATTTCTTCATGTAAATAATGCATTTTGATCATCTAAATATCATTTGTGTTTTTCTAAAGAAAACTTTTTATAACTCAGTTGAGTTGACGCTATTTGTATGTGCAAGGTTTGGTGACATCTTCTGGAACATAAGAAACCTATCATGGGCCATCACCTTGAAGAAAAATGAATGTCTGGCCTTTCTCTCAAGCCATCAACCAGGAGTAAATAGGTTAAAGTGCTAGTCAATAGTTAAAGATTGGGTCCCATGAGTCTCTACTTTATCCATTCAGAATTTTTTCCTGGTTTGCTCTTGTACAGGTACTGTACAGGCAACCACAGATGCGGAGAGTTTATGAGTTCAATAGCCATGCCATGGCCGGTAGACACTGATTTATAGAAGTTCTACCAAACACTGGCTTATCTGCCTCTTTTCCCTTTCTGTTCTCCAGGCTTGTAGGAAGATGGCACTAATATCTGACATATGGCTGAGCTTATCCTATACACCGATTCTCTCTACTTTGAAAATTACGAGTTGCTGGTTTAACTATTATTCACTGCAAAATGAAACATCCTTGATGAGAGTGGAGAGCTACACTAATCTGTGGGTATGAGAATAAGTATTTAGAAGTCATTTTTAATGTTTATAAGCAAAATATGAGTAGTGTGTTTCACTCTAAGGTCTATGACTGCCCCAGCCACATGTTCTTGGCCAGAAATAAATTTCAATCTGTGGAGTAGGCCTTAAATTTTATCAATCAGAAAGTAACTGGCTATAGCCATAATATATCCTTTCTTAACACTCTGGCTTCCTGGATTTCCATTTTGTTTTTCAATCATCCTTGGAAATCATCAGAAACAGTGTATTTAGTATATTTTAAAATTGAAAACTACTTTCTTTATAAAAGGCCTCCAGTCATATTTTCATGATATAATTATTTGCTGTCACAAAAATATGGTTACCAAGGTTAGATGCTACCATTAACTTTTATTTATGTAATAATTTATTTATCTAATAATTTATCTATGCAGTAACTATACAAGACCTACTACAAACACAGTAACAGTCAAATAAACCTTAAATGACTAATGACATTATCAAAATCAGGAATATTTCCTTTGCTAGTACAAGTACCCTTTAGACAGCATTGTGTAATTTCCATTACCCCCATCAGGAACCCTTCATTTATTTCATGATGCTACAGCTTTAGCAATTTTTAGGGCACTGTTTTTGAAAGGCTCTTCTTTTTTAGTTCCTGTTAGTGACCCAGTAATTATTTTTGTGGATTTCCAGTCAACTGTGAAGTACTCTGATAGCATGTCAACAAAATGTCAAATACCAAGAGAGGAACTCTATGAGTGTTATTTTGATTGATTGCATATTTGAATCTTTCTGCTCCCAGCTGCTCCTTGGACATTGTACCAAGGAATACAGAAACTAGAGGTAAGGCCCCTCAAATACTTTAAAATTTGTTTTCATAGAATGCATGGATAAGAATGGCAAACAGGGCTTCTGAGCACAATTCAAACAGAAATATGTCCTAAAATACTTGTATTTGTTGGGCCTCCAGCCAATTGGCCCACAGATATAAGTCTCTTTATAGCACAATGAAGTTCTGCATCCTAATGAGTACTTGGCAGTCTTGCTGGACCACCACAGAGGACACCAACATTGTTATTGTAATTTGGATTAGTCACAGACATAGCAGAAATATTGGACATGGGAAAACATAACATGTTGCAAACCTATACTTTAAGAAATTATATACAGTTTAATAAACATTTTCTATACCATTTTTTACTAGTTGCTTCAAGATACCAGTTTATAGCATGCCATTTAATAGGATTTAAGATAACCATCCATGTAGATGGAAATATATTATAGAGAAACAGCAAACCCATCCTGAGTTATCAGACTATTGAAGCAATGGTCAGTAAGGATTTGATGATTCTGACATCAAGGAAAGCATAAATCACTAGATCCAGACTCAGAAAGAACATTTTCTCCCAAGAACTTCTCTGGCATTTTTGACAACCCTTGCAAAGCAGAGCAGCAATAAAATAGTGGTGGGCCAGGACTTTGACCAGGACTGCTTGTGTAGCTTTACTTCTTGCTCTCTAGCCACACCCAAACCTCGTGGCAGCATCCCTTTGATAACTTGAGGGCTACCAGACTTCTGTTTATTCCTCCTCCCAATGCAGCTCTCTTAAATAAACTCTTCTCTGTTCCTCACTTTTCTTATCTCTTTCATTAGTACATTGAAGAGTGTGAGGCTGCTGAAGCCCAGGCAATGACCCTAAATGTTTGGCAACAGTAAAAGTCTATAATACATATTTAGTGCCCCACAAAGAGTTCACTTTTAATGTAGTGATTCAAATGTCTTTGCCACTGGCACAATCCCAACAGAATTTATGTTAGTTTACTTCTGAAGTAAAAACATGAATGCAATAAAAATAGAGTGTATTTTTCAGTAAATTAAATGTTTGCTAATACTACTGTTTTCTTTTCTTCTTTATTTATATTGCAAATGTTATCCCTTTTTCTGGTTTCCCCTCTGCAAACCCCCTATCCTATCTCTCCTTACCCTGCTTCTATGAGGGTGTTCCCCCCCCCCCACACCTACCCACTCCTGCCTCACTGCCCTAGCATTCCTCTAGTTATTTTCAAGATAGCAAAAGATGATCATATACCCAGGAATGAGTTAAGTTGGGGCTTTCTAAGTCACTACTTGATACTGTGGTTTATATCCATCATCTCAGACTTCAGTCATCATTGCAGCATCTTTATAGCTATCTTTCCTCTATTAGTGGAAAAAAATATTCAGAAATGTAGAAATGTTATTTTTCTCTACCATAAAATTGATTTTTTATATCATATGAAATATTTTTAAAAATTTAATACTAGAATGTACTTAATTTTAATGATGAAAAAGGAAATGACAAAACATATGTTTAGACATTTGTCTTTATTTGTAATATCCACCACTCCTCATGAAAAACAGCAATTATGTTCCAGTTTGATGAGCAATAGCTAAGGAATATTAACTGGGTTTGAAAGTGTTACACAAGATAACCTGAGAAAATTATTTATAAGGTCAACCTGATCTATATCTTGAATAGCTTAAATTTTAACAAAACAAATGGGCATTCAATGAAAACGCACGCGTGCACACACACACACACACACACACACACACACACACACCTCAAAGTAACCATAAAAGCAACTTTCAAAAGTCTGAATCCTATATTATCATGGAATAATATGATAAAAGTAAAATATAAAAGAAACTCCTTTTAGTGATAATCTTAAGGGAAATTATGAGCTACCATGTGCCCTTTATGTAAATAAGAAAAAAACATGCATTGAATATAAGTGACCTAATTTTTTTTTGTAATTAAGAAACATCTTTCTTCTTTTACTTTAGAATGTGCATTAGAAAGCTTAGAAACATTTCCTCTCTTTCGAATCTGTATGAAAGTATAAAAACCAGATAAACTTTTCGTCACCTTGTAGCTTAATAATGTCTCTTTCCACAAAGTTGAGGGGTTTCAATGAGAAAGACAAACAGAAAGAAGCATATATCTGTACCCTCCATTTTTTGTGTGTGTGAGAGTAGAGTCAAATTGATTTGCTCCTAGCTTTTCTTTGGAACCCTATCTTTTATTATTAAGATTGGAGAAGTTGGCCACCAATTATAAGGCCAATTAACCACTATAGAAGGCCATCTGACATATGTAAAGTTAGCCATGTGGAGTGGCGATGTCAAGTCTCCTTGGAAATGCAAGAATGATTGATTATATTTTGGAAAACATACCTAAGAGTTCTGGATTATAGAAGATATTCTGTTTTAATCCTAATTGCCCAAAATATGTCTGATAAATAATTATTTCCAAAGTGTAAGAGGAAATTAAGTTTGTCAAATAGAGGTAGATTAAAGCCTGTCATTGATGTGATTTAAAATCTATTAATTTCTCTTTTATTTTTTACTATTATATAACCATTAGGTTTTTTGCATGTAGGTACATTCTTGATATGAGTCTTACTAAAGAAGAAAAGTAGAAAATATTTCAAAGAGAGAGATGGAAGTGGGAATGAAAATGTGAAAAGAAGGAGAGAAAAAGAGAAGGAGAGATATATGGAAAGAGGGAGGTAGATTATTTTTTGAAAATAAAGAGCTGAGTTTCAGTTCAAAGTTTACCTGAATACATTCAATGATTTTTGATATTTGTTTGAGCTGTGTTGCTTATGTTTACTGTTGGTGTCTTGGTCTCTGGCTGTTGGGACTATTCTGGGAAATTCTGAAAGAGTTACAGGGTAGGAATCTAGCTAGAAGTATGTCATAGCGAGTGCATTCTCTGGAGTGCCCTGTCCCTTGCCTCTCACTGTCAGCAGTGATGTAAAGAAGCTCCTGTCTGGAAATGTCCCTCCCATGCTGTCCTGCCCAGGTACCCACAGACAAGATGTTAGGGGTATAACCCTCTGAAACAGTTTACCCAGTTAAATATTTTATTTCCTTTACATGTTTATGTCAGATACTTTCAGATAGTGACACAATGTAAAAATACAGAAAACTCAAAGAACTTAAGAAGAAAAATAATTAATTGGAAAAATAAACCTATCAAAGAAATAGGGTCATTGTATTGAACACATGTGACCAGAGGGCGTGAATCTTTGTAACTTGTTTGTGGGTTGAATGTGACATAATTTGGAGAAGTGAGGTGCACAAATCTGAGAAAGCTCTAAGCAGAATTCAATATGTGACTGTTCAGAAGAGTAAAATGTAAAGCGGGAACAAGAAGAGTGAAGGTTCATTTTGTCTTTGATGGAAGAGAGGAATCTATTAAGAAATAGACTATAGGCCATTTGTGCTACATTCTGGGAAATAATTTGTTTATATTTTGCCTATGCCTCAGGGTCTTTAATGAAGCATAGCTTAAAGATGGTAAGACAGTGTTAGAGAAATGGCCCAACAGTTAAAAGAACTGGCTGCTTCAGCAGAGCATCTGGATTCAATTTCCAGCACCCACATGATAGCTTACAACAACAACAAACTCCAATCTCAGGGGATCTGTGACCTTCCTCTGGCATCTGTAAGTATTGCACATAAATGACATGAAAATGCATAAAAACATTCATCACATGTAAATAAATGAGTAAAGTTATTGAAGTAAATTATTTGGTATACAAAAAAATTTAAGACAGAATTCAGGCTTTGATATTATTTGCTGCTTTTAGCAAGATTCAGGCTATGAATTAGGAGTCAAAAACATAGCAGGAAACTTTGAGACACAAATTGGATTAAAAAGGAAATAAAAATTGATTATATTTAAATCAGGGTGTGGTTATTAATGTGATTATTACTATTCAAATGAGATTGTTCTGCATGAGGGTAATAAAAAAAGATGCCATGAGGATGTTTTAAGAATTGTCAAATTCCGTCAATCAGGGAACTAATTATGCAAATGTTTCAACTTATTTGAACAACTTAGCTTTGAGGTATATCTAGATTGCTTTACACCCAGAAGTTCATCTAGAGAAATATTTGCCTGAATTCACCCACACAGGCACTTGGAGATCATTGAAACCATGGCCTAAAAGGTGTAGATCATGTTTGAGCTCTCAACGGATCTTTGATATCATCCATGTGATACACTTATGCAGGCATGTGGAATATAAAAGTGCCGGAATCACCACAGAATAGGATAAGGTCAAGATCACTGCAGGCAGTCCTTGAAAAGATGATTTGTGAACTAATAAGGGTGAATTGAAATCTGAGCTTCAGTAGAGACATGAAGACCTCTGATATGTCAGGCATATAGACTATTTGTTTGTGACAAACACAGGGATAGTGATCTCAACCTAAGAGGGAGGTCATTGAGCTACATATGGCAAGAGAATGGAAAAAGAGTTACCTGAGCTCTTTGGAGAGCAATCCTCAGCACATGCTTCCAGTACTGAAATGAACTACAGAATTTAATACATTCTCTGCTATGTTTTCTTTTTCTTTGATTATAGTCCTCTTTTGTTTGCCACAATCATGTCTTTTATGTGAACTCTAGCAAGTAATTTTCTTCTTGTTTGTAGTGATTCTCCATTGCCTCACTTAAACTTTTGTTTAGGTGATATAAAACAAAACCATAGAGCACTTGTATTCCAACTATATTTGCATTTTCCACAATAGTCCAGCTATTTTTCTCTCTCAAGTCCATTGTTTATATTTAGTTTTATGTTAATTTAACTATCAATAATTTATTTCTCTCTCCTTTTTACACCAGTGTTGAGTATTTCCAAATAACTGGTCAAAAATTCAGAACACAGCAGGTGGAGATAGCTGTCCCTGTAGATCTTTTTATGGGTCACTTGCATCAAATTTGGAGTTAATAAAGCTTTCTCATTTTCTGAAGCAATTCTCAAGGTAACCCACTTTGTCTTCTGGGAAATATCTCTTGTTATAGATACTCTTCTCCTGTTGGGTCTCATACTCCCTACCACTTCTCTGTGTATTTTACTAGGCAGACTTTTATTAGTCTTGAAGGTTTATTAATTCTTTGAGAATATTATGCAATATGTTTTGATAGTTTCACCCCTCCCATATCTCCTCCCAGATACAAATCTCTTCTCTACCCACTCATCTTTGTGTCCTCTTTAAATTAAAAACAAACAAATAAACAAACAAACATTAACAACAAAAACTGAAACAAGAACCTATAAAGTCCAATATTTGCTTCTCATATATTCTTGAATGTGAGACCTTCCACTGGATCATCTTCAACTAACTAGAAACCTATACTCTTAAACAAAATTGCTTCTTTCTACCCTAACAGTTACTGATTATCAATAGCTCCTTGAATGTGGGAGAGGCTTTGTATTCACTGGTCCTTTCCATGCTGGGATCTGGTCTGGCTTGAGCTTGCACAGATCTTGTGTATGTTGTCACACCACTGTAAGTTCATGCATTCAAAATGACTTCCTTTGTATAGGAGATTCTATAGCTTTCATTTTGGGAATTGTTTCTAATATTTGATTCAATCGAGTATATGGAGTATATGTGTGTCCAAATGCTAAAGGTCTTTGTCCCTAATTGGTTTTTGATTGGTCAGTAAAGATGCCAACTGCCAATGGTTGAGCAAAGGTGGGACCCTTAGAGTTGTTGAGGCTAGGATTCAGGAGCAGGGGAAAGATAGAGAATCTCCAGGACTCCAGGGAGAGACATAAATGGACACAGGAGCTGTAGGAGATAAAAACCAATCAGCCACGTGAGAATTTGGACAAGTGGCCACTGGCCCCTTCCTCGATTGAGTCTAAGGTAGCAGCAGGGAGAGAATTAGAAGTGCCAAGTCATTGAAAGCAAAGACATTTCAAAAATAAGCTAATGTGTGTTTGTGTGTGTGTGTGTGTGTGTGTGTGTGTGTGTGTGTGTGTGTGTGT
>JANHMN010000004.1:101183350-101314299 GCA_030674055.1 Rhabdomys pumilio | reverse complement strand
TCTCTGTCTCTGTCTCTGTCTCTGTCTCTGTCTCTGTCTCTGTCTCTCTGTGTCTCTGTCTCTCTCTCTATCTCTCTGTCTGTCTGTCTGTCTGTCTCTCTCTCTCTCACACACACACACACACATACACACATACTTATATATGTAGGAATTCAAAAATGTTCTGCATGTTAAAAAATAAAGTAAAAAGTTAGAGTATGGAGTATAGCAATAGAAATTTGAGGTTTTACAGGACACTGAACCCTGATTATAGACACTGTGAAGGTATCTGCTAATGCAGAAATGCAAAAGACAATGTTCAGCTATAACTCAGCATATGAAGATGAAACTCCCAAAGACTCTATCTCCTGGGAATATAAAAATAACTATATAAGCACCGAAATACCCATTACCCATCACTTTGCAACAGATGGACACAACTACAAAAAACTACAACCAATTAAATCAGAAATGTGAGACCCAGTTCTAACGGATTGTGGAATACCTTCTAAATACTTCCCTACCTAAAGCTTAGGCAACATTGTGGAAGAGGAAGTAGTAATGTTTTAACATACAGAAAGTCAAGGGTTTGTTGTGACGTATTTCTTAGTAAAAAGCTACACCCATAATACCTCACCCATAACACCTTTGTTCAGGTCTTTCTAATGACTTGAACGAAGAAGACACCAGTGAAGATGCCAAACTAGAATGGGAAATGCCCATTTGATGTTAACCCTACACAAAGAACTACATGCAACTGAGGAGATTGGGACTGAGGAGATTGGGGATGGGAGAGGTGATCATCCCCAGAAAAGAACATTTCAACTGGTTGTCCATTGCTAAATGGTCAACTCTGAACACATGCATACAAGTAACATCATACGGAGTAAACAAGTTTTTTTATATCACACACACACACACACACACACACACACACACACACACGTACAAATAGAGTAGGAACATGTGCATTTGTGCTCTTGATTTTCTACTCATAAGCTTCCTCCACATCAAATGAAAATGACTTCAATGTGTTTGGTAGTTTGTAATTTTAAGGTTTTAAATTCACTTTCATTTTATTCTAAAGTCCTGATTTATCTATATCAGACAGCATAGCCAATGGTTCCTTCAGGGTTCTTGCTATATTATAAGACAATCATGAATGTCTTCTTTTGATAAGCATTATGAGGCCTCTTCTTTATAGTATGGTGTCCATATGGGTAACCTTGATATGATTGTCTGTGCAGTAGAGGCATTCTCCATATAAAGATTGCTTGCTTCAGTAGTTCTCTACCTGTGAATGGATGAGGGTGATTCTAGAGTTTGACTTTTACTTATACAAGCAGTTCTATTGTTAATTAGCATTCCTTAATCTTTTCTACTAGTATATAGTCACATTATTATTATTATTATTATTATTATTATTATTATTATTGCTGTTGTTGTTGTTGTTGTTGTTGTTGTTGTTATTCAATATTATGCTACAATGTTGCCTCTGCTATATTAGTTGCGATTTGGGCAAAATCTTCAAACATAACAATGAACTGAATGGAGTAAACAACATATGAAAATTGGCTCAAGAATAACTCAAAACATAAAATTATTATGACAAAGTCATAAATCAAAGTGGCCTGAGAAACAAGGAAGGGGCGGTGTGGTTTGTTATCACCTCTCTACTTTAATGCAGATGCTACCCAACTCCTAGGAATAAGTCAACACTGCAAGGCTATTTTCCAAATTTAATTCTCTCAAAGGTGCCTTTAAACTAGAACTAGGTCCTGATAAAATATTGTAAGTTAAAAGAAACCAGAGGAAGGCATACAAATTATTTTCAGCTCATTTATAAAGGCCAGAGCATGAACAGAGGGAGATTCTTTCTTTTGAAAAGCTAAAAGCTAGCTGCTATTTAAGATTACTCCTGATGACATACCCTAGGGCTGCTGTTAGAATTTTTGAACTTCCTCTACAAAAACAAAATAAAATGTCTCCATGCTTTTATGATAAGGAACTCTTTGGTAGGTAGAAAAGGAATTTTTAATTTGCCATTTTCTTATGAAGTAGCTTTGAGCTAGAAGAGACAACTATTGAAAATGCAAAAATGTTTCATCTGCAAAGAATGAATATAGCAAAGCATTGATTGTAAATAAATCAAATAATTTGTATGTGGATAATATACACATGTACATGGAAGATAATTTTTATTTCACTTAAAATAATACAGAAATATAGTCAATGTGGGAGCTATAAAGCCCAAGTCTATCCTCAGAGCACTTAATGCTCCATTGCACTGTGTTTAAAAAATGTTTGTGCTTTAAACCTTCAAATGGCTGCCAACAACATCTGTCCTATGTTGACCCTTAGTTCACAAGGTTAAGTAGATAAGTCAGAATAATTAAGACACCCTGAAGCAAACCCATGATGACTCTATTTGTAGTCAATGTAGGAAAAACACAAAGTGTATTACCATTAACGTCATTTTTAATGTCAGATGAACATTTTCATTTGGGACAACTTTCTAACTAACAGTTTTTAAGGATCATTTTCTCCTAAGTTTCCTCTTGAACTTGGTCTGGTACAACAGGTCAAGAACTGATAGTTGATTATTTGGGATTTTACTTGAGCACTGCTTTCAACAATACTATCTATACATATTCCACTTCCTTTGAAAATTCAGCCAACTGATTACTTATCTTCAGATTGGTAAGTCAGCTTTTGAACCAGAGACCCCTCTTCTGTGCTGTTTTAGTCACAATAAGAGAAAAAGTGTTTACTCATCATATTCAGTTGTGGACCTTAAGACTCTAAAGCTACTGACTTTGGGTTGCACACTGTTTCATGATTGCTATTTTAAACTTTATAGAAAGTGTGTGTGTGTGTGTGTGTGTGTGTGTGTGTGTGTGTGTGTGTGTCTATGTCTGTGTGTTTGTCTATGTGTAGTATTTGTGTGCAGCAAGTGTAGTATGTGTGTACAGCATGTGTGGTATGTGTGTACTTATGTCAGTATAGATATGCATGCATGGAGTTGTGTACATGTGGTGACCAGAGGTTAACATTGACTATTGTTCCCAGCCAGTCTCTACTTTATTCTGATTCACTATGATACAGTCTATCACTGATATTGGAACTCAACTACTCAATTAAACTGAATGAACAGTGACCACCAAGGGTCCATCTATGTCTGTCTTCTCAGCTTTGCAATTACTGGAGAACATTTTACACCGTACTAGAGATAAAAACTTGTATTCTTAAGTTTGTGAAGCATGCACTTTACTTCTTGAGCCATTTGTCTAACCAGAATATCATTCTAATGTACATATTGTTTGTCCTAAACATGTCCTCTGCAACTGAAAATCTTCCTAGAGCATGAGTTATAATTTCACTATCCCTCATGCCCCTCTCTCACTCTGCCCCATTCACTATTCATTGCACACGTAGATGCACTGTAGGGAAAACTAAAGGCAAAATATGTAGTTACTGCTTTTATTCTCTCTATACTATTAAAATAAAACCTTCCATATAATTTAATATTATAGCTTTGTTGCATATGCATAGCTTAAATTTGGTTATACACTTTTGTAAAAGGATTTCAAACAATTTGTAGTGTTTTAGAAGAAAATCTAACTAGAATTTTTAGATAAAAAGAGCTGAGTGAAAATGAGACATGAAATATTTAAGAGCTATTATCAGCACCAAAATTAACAGTCTAAAACTTCTCTGGACTCTGTCTTAATCAAATTCAGAATGCTAACCTTAACAATCATATCTCTGTTTCACTGTTTTCTCTCATGTATTTACTGTATAAAATAATGTACTTCATTATAGCGTGTTCATGAATGTGTAGATAATGTGTTTTGATAAATGCTCATAATTTTTCTTTTTATTCCTTCCTACATTTCTACTTTTCTTTTCAAAATATTTCCCCTCTACTTTTATGAGTTTTTATTTACTTAAAATATTTGTAGAAAAAAATATACATTATGAAATCCAGGCCCCTCCATTTTCTAGGAAATGCTATAATTCCACTCTTTATAGCAAAACAAACAAACAAGCAAACAAATAAATACACATCTTATTATGTGTTCTCCACACTTCTTCACCTCTTTATCTGTTCACCTGCTACATGGCACCTTCTATAATTTGTCCGTTTTGAATATTGCTATGACAAAAGTCAATGTTGAAATGTCTCTGTTGCATGTTGACTTTGAGTTAAGACATAACACTTGTAAATTTGGTATTTTATACTTTTTCATTGTAATTTAAAATATAGAGTGTTTTGTGAGTAAATGCATGATACACTGTAATTTAGAAACAAATAAAGTTGATGAGAGGCTCTATTACAATTGTGCATTAACCTGAAATTTAACAGTATGTGTTAGCATTATGTGACAACTACCCTCGACTAAAATTGATTAAAAGAAAGCTAAAAGCTTTATTGCTAGCATGGTCAAAGTGGGATAGTAGGGTATCCTTAAAGTATTTTTCAGCATTTAAGAATTTGTTAAGGTCTTTATGAAATATCGTATACAAATTATTTGTTGCTCTTTTTTTTATTTTTTTAGCTCCTTTCTTCAGGGCCTCATACAGGCTCTTAGGATATCTATTTTTATTACAATTATAGTTGCAGGTAACTGGGCTTTTTTTATTTATCAGTGTAAGTCACTGTGGTATTAATTACATTAATCATAGTTGGTTTTTTTTTTGTTTGTTTTATTTGTTTAAATACTAGTTAAACTTTTCACAATTTCTGGTGTCCTTTAATAAGTCACCAGACACACCAATGACGCCAAGATTTCTGTTATGGTTCCATGGGAAAAGTCCTCCTTATGATCCTATGACTGACCACGCAGTTCCAAACAACTGGTATTGTTTGTTAAAGTTTGTGAAATGTTTAAGAGGTAAAGCTCTCCAGAGAAAATATATTCCTGGTCAGGTCGCTGGGTTTCACTCCTGTTTGCTCTGTTTCCTGAGTGTGGATACAATGTAACCAGTCAGGTTCTCTTGTCACCATTCCTTCTAAGCTGCCTGCAGCCTTTTTGAAGTGCATTATAAATTATGGAACTATAATTTATAATGTTTTTATAAATTATAAATTTATAAAACTATAAATTAAATAAATTTAATTTTTTTGGAACTATAAATTAAAATAAGTCTATTTACCTTAACTTGCTTTTTGCCTGTGTATTACAGCAGTAACAAAGTAACCAAGACAGGGATTGGTACCAAGAAGTGGAACTATTTCTCTGATAAGCCTAACCACTTGATTTTTCAATCTTTGGTACTATTGGCTAAAGAATATGGAAGAGTTTGGAAATTTGTACTAGAAGATTATACTCGTGCTACTCATTTTAACAGGGTGATCTGCTGAGAGTTTGAAAGAATAGGGAAAAGATACATACATCATGGTTGCCTAGCTCACCAGATTTTACAGAAGAGCAAGAGCTGTATTGATAACTTGGTTTTAAGCTATTCAGGTTATATTCTGCCAAAGTATCTGAATGATTCTGTTAATGTCCTGGGAACATGAATATGTTGAACTGAAACATAATGTCATAATTCGTTTGGCAGAAGAAATGCCAAGGCAAAGACAACATTAAGTCTGTGATGGGTTTTGCTAACTAGTTTCATGAATATCAGTGTGAGAAAGCAATTAGTAGATAAAAATGTGAACTTTGACATAAGGAAGCTTGGAGTTGTGAACAAGACTGCAGGGCACTAAGCATCTAGAATTGTTTAAGAGATTAGATCCCTTATAGAGTAACCTCTTGCTATTAACTGGGGGCCATAACACAGGTGTCCTAAACCTAAAATTCCATTTAGCAATTGCTCTTATTTGTTAAAATGTAGTTTTAGTTGAAAGATAATAGTCTAAATTTAGAATTCAAAAGACGTTTTCTCTCCCGGGAAGCAAATTCTAGGGAAATATTTCGCTAGGGCAAACAAAAAAGGAGCTAATCCAACTGAAGTCTAAGGTGGGCAGGTTGTATCATGAAGTGGCAACACAACTTGGCACTTATATCCATATGTACTGTTAACTCAGCCATGAAAGAATAAAGATGGGGGGTGTCAATGAGTCTAAAATCATCATTTCAGAGTTGAGAGGCAAAGCAACATGTGGAAGAGTTGCAGTCCATGAAAGGAGATCATGAGGGACTACTAGGGACAGCTGTGATGATGAAGCATTCTTTCGTTAATAGATGCCCAAGGATGTCTGAGATGTCAGCATCATAAGGTAGTCATGAAAGAAAATGCATACATGAAGTAGAACCAGCTTAAAGAGAGGTTAAGTGTATTATTATAGGTAGCAGAATTAGAGGGCTGGGCTATATAAGGCCATTGAAACCAAAATGAATTTATTATGAGGCTCAAAATATCAGGCAGGGAGGTGAATTCATTTATATTTTCCCTCCTGGATTTTAGACTTGCTTTTACCTTATCATTTCTTGCATTTTGTCCCTATTTCTCCCTTTTTAGGATGAGAACATATATGGTGTATTATTACATGCTGGAAGTACACAATTTATATTTCTATATTCGTAGTGTCAGAGTTAGAAGATTGTATTCAATTTCAGAAGAGAGTTTGAATATTTGAACAGTATTGAAACTAATAAATCCTACGGGACATTTGAAGTTGGATGAATGTGATTTATATCACAGCATGGTCATAAATTATAAGAGCCAGGAACAAAATGTGGTTTGAATGTAAAATGTTCCAGAGTCTCATGCATTTGAGTACTTAGTTCCAACATAGTAGTCATTTAGAAAAGTTCTAGAACCTTCTACCTTCCCTTTCCCTTCTTCCTTTGCATTATAACTTAATTCTGCATTACAGCATCATATTTTACAGTAGTTACCACGTTAAGTCCTGAGGACACTGACATTGACTATGATCAAACAATGCTGACAATTTGTAAAGTCTAGTCCCAGAGAAAGGACATGTAGAATAAAGAATAATTTATGTCAAGAACATGAGGAGGTCTCTGCACCATCCTGTGCTAGGCATACATTTGTATACACATAAACACACATATATGGATATGCATATATATTTTTACCAACATAATCATGAGTGTCTATTTATACACAGGTATATCTATAACAATAATAAATGAAGAGGCATTTTTTATTTTGAGGAAAGAGCACAGGAGGAGTTTGGCGAGCTAGAGCAAAGATTATATATATATATATATATATACATATATATATATATGTATATATATATATATATAATTTGTGACACTCTGACATTTAAAAAATAAACTTTTCAACAAAAAGAAGAGATATTTGTACAGTTCTTGAAGATAGGTAGTTTAAGAATAAAATAATATTAATGTCTGATAGGGACTATGACTCTAGCTTTTACAGAATAGCCTTATTGTGTTTGCATAATGGGGACAGCTTGCTCTTATCACTTCATTCGCCTCTGAGGTCTCCAATCACATTCACAACAGTTCCACCTTGATAACCAAGTTGCCTTCCAAAGCTCCTTTCTCTCAGTACTGTCACATTGTGTGTATTATATTATCATATGACTGGGGAGGGGCATGAACAGCCTAAAATAATGAATGGGTTTTTGGTTTTGTTTTTATTGTAGTGAAGCTTTTCCTTTGTAAAGAATTACTTGTTTATTTTATCTATATGAGTACACTGTAGCTGTCTTCAGACACAACAGAAGCATCAGATCTCATTACAGATGATTGTGAGTTACCCTATGGTTGTTGGGAATTGAACTCAGGACCTCTGGAAAAGCAGTCAGTGTTTTTAGCCACTGAGACATCTCTCTAGGCCATGAAGCCTTTTTCATTTTTTGTTTGTTTGTTTGTTTGTTTGTTTTATGTGAAATGGCAAATTTTTATTGGTCATTTTATTTATTTCCATTTTAAATTTTATCCCCTTCCCAGAACCTTAAAGAAAATAAATTTAGAAAGTTTTTTAGTGTTTAACGCTACAGTTTTTAGAGGCAACAGTTATACCTAGTTTTCCTAAGTAGAAACTAGTATTTTTATATATTTTATTAATTTATCCATAAAAAAATTCATCATTAACACATTTTATGGAGATAAAGAGAATCCAATAGTTTAGTCATGTTACCCGCAAAGATAGGCTGTGCTATAACAGAAAGACATGCTAGGAGTCTTTCTACAGTCTATTTAAAAGAGGCAACACACTCTTCTCATCAACACAATGGACAGGCAGCTTAAACAAACTCAACACTGCACAGAGGTTGCAAAGGTATGAGGAAAGTTGAAATATTGCATTTGGCATGTAAATCGTGTTAGGTGGGATCCTAACCTCAGGATGGAAAGCATCACTGACAGTACTTCACACAGCCTTTCAGTGGGGGTGTTGAGGACCAAAGTAGGCAGCACACTGAGCCCTTGTTACCACAGTGACCTCAAATCCACACTCACTTCTAATTCCTCCCTAAGGGAGACTTTTCCTCTCTGTATCACACTATGCAGAAAATTGTTTTGTGTATCAAAACCTATTGCCTTCTCTTTTCAAGAAACTAAGAATGTCATTACTTTGCATTTACAGGCGTGTTTTCCGGACTTTAAACTGTGCCTAGTTCCAAATAGCTTTGTACGCTGCTCGTCTCATGGCCACAAACAATATAGTCCTGCCTCCTCAATTGTGGATTTATAGCAATATTTTTTCATGCCAAAACTGTACACTAAGTCATATAATTCAGTGAGGATCTAATTTTACTAAGCCATTACCTTCTGTCACAAATCCATTTATCTGTCCCGAAAGAGGCCACCTCTACCTCTCCCAAGAGTTCACTGAGCCAGTTCTGGTCACTCACATGCCATTTCTTTTCAATATGTCTTTCTCTAGCTAACCACACTCCTCAAGACCTGTTCATTGATCACATAGGTTACTAATGTTTAAATTTAAGGTTTTTATAGTTAGCATGATTTTTATATGATTATAATATATTTTTTTCTTTTTATTTATTTTTTATCATATACAAAATAGATTCTATGGTAATAGCACAGACAAAATAAAGACAACATAAATATTTGTACATTTTTGGCCAAGTGCATTCTCCCTCCTTGCACATTCAGGGCTGTCTGTCATATTGTACCCCCATTAATTCCTCCCTTTTTTCTCATATATCATGTATTCTTTTACAAGAAGATTTCTTTGGTGTTGTTATTGTACATTATTCAGAGAACCCGTGAGAAGATAACAAATGCATTCTGGTCAATTTGAATTTGAAATTATACCTCTAAGGGATGGAGAGCAATTGAAGAGAAAGGGGAAGGGAATAAATAAATAAATAAAGGTAAGATATAGGAGCTTTCTCTATCTGTAACTAATTGTCCCATAAGAGGCATACTTAAGCTTTCCTAGTGTACAGGTTTTGTTAGAGTTACCCTCATGCTGACTGTCCATTGTAAAGACATTGAGAATGTGAAGACAAGCCCTTAGATGGGGGTGGACAATTTATAGCCCCTTCCACTAGAAAACCAGTGTTGGAAATAGGAAGAACAGTTAGTACTTGTCCTTTCCTTTCTTTTGGTCTCAAATAGACTGCAAAGCTTATATCTGAAACCTGTTGACTAACAGGCTGAGCCAGGATTTCTAAAAATTTACAGCTGCATTGATGAAAATCGCTACACTAGAGTACTAGATGCAGTGGGGAAAGACAAAAACAAAAGATTCTCTGATTTTAGAGTTTATATTGTAGAGCAATCTGTATTTTCTCTTCTTACTTTGTAGCAGTCCTTAGATGAATAATGTAAGCAAAGTTTTTGACAAAAGCAGTTGACATAACATGCAGAT
The DNA here is from genome assembly GCA_030674055.1 of Rhabdomys pumilio. NCBI lineage: Eukaryota > Metazoa > Chordata > Mammalia > Rodentia > Muridae > Rhabdomys > Rhabdomys pumilio. Next base: position 101,304,534 of record JANHMN010000004.1, on the reverse strand, counting down.
GAAAAGATTTCCAATGGAACACATGTATGAATGTGTTAGTAAATGTTAACTTGCTTAGAATTTGAATATTGATGCAGGTTAGAGTGGGTATCCAACATTAATGGTGTTGGTCCTAGGAAGATACTAATATCAACAATGACCTGTGCAGTAACTGTGGAAGTGGGAAGATGTATCAACACTACTTGTTTTCAGGAAATTATCTTGTCTTAAAATGACCAGGAATAAGTGGTCTCACTCATGGCAGAAATTCTCACCTTGCATTCATCTGCTATTACATTTGCTAAGAAACCAGTTTTCACTTCTAAATATTTGTATTGTAATCAACTACTTAAACTAGATTTTATATAGATTTTGATATGAAACAAATCTTTCACATAGTTTTTAAATGAGGAGAGCAAAATTCAGAGAAATACCTATTTTCTCCACCAGGAAAAATTTTCTATACTATCACATTTAAAAATATGAACACCACATGAGTACAATGTGCCTGTATTCAAGGTGAATAGGATTTTATTTGAAAATGGCAAGTGCCTCTTACATCATCGTCTTTTAAATGCTATTTCAAATATAGAATTGTTTTCTCTGGAATCATTATATATTGCTCTACTGAAAAACTACAAAGGCCACAATATTTTTTATGTAATATTGAATGCACTTTTAAAACCTCTTATTTACTACATAATTATTTTTATAAATATTTTCATCATGGTCAATATATATTTGTCGATAAAATGTGTGTGTGTGTGTGTGTGTGTGTGTGTGTGTGTGTGTGTGTGTGTGATGGACATGTCATTGTGATTCTGTACATGTATTCAGGCATGCATAAAGGACAGAGATCAACTCTCGGTGTCTTCTTTAATTACTTCTGCATTTTGATTTCAAGACTGGGTCTTTTACTAAACCCAGTGCTCACTAACTCAATGAGAGTAGTTGGCTAGCAAGCTGTGGTAGTCTCTCTTTTTTTCAATTCCAGCACTTGAGTTCCATGGTGTTTGGGATCCAAATTCAAGTCATAAATATTGCATTGTCAGCACTTTATTACCTGGGCTATGTCCCTAGTTACACAACAAATGCTTTTTCAGACTCTTATATTTTTCACTTTAAGTTGTACTGTGGGAGCATATTACTTCTTACTTTTGAAAATTCTTTCCTTTTGTCTCTACAACAAAGCCATGATCTCCTTAGCATGACAGATTTTTTTTTACAAAATGTCTAAATTCATCAACCTTGTGTACTGCTTTTTACATAAACTATATGAAGCAAAACATATTTTGTAGTCATAGACCATATTTGAACTCATCTTAACAATTTAGCAAAGAATAAGAAATAGGAAAGAAAAATAAAGTAAAGTTAAGAAAGAGCAAGCTACATATTAAGATTGAATCTTACAATGATGCAAAGAATATTCGAGTAGAACTTACAGTTAAATTTCATTAGTAAAAAGTAAAAAAAAAAAATCATTATAATATTATTCAAACTACCATGTGTTTTTTAGGGTAAAATGAAATAAGATTTCATGAAATAAAATGTATAGTACCCACTCATAAACTATTCTGCTATTAGAAAATAAAATAATAATAATATAAAACCAACATTCATGTCTTTTGATAAAACATCAATAAAATATTGACTTTAAATTTTTATTAGCTTAGAGTGAATTTTCACCACTTAAAAATACTACTGCATTGAGGAATTTGATATTTATCTTGGTGTTTATGGTATTAGACATGAAAATCAGGAAACTGAGACTGTGTGGACATATCAAATTTTCAAGTTTTGAGACAAAAAAGAGAAACAGCTCACCTTTTTATTGTTGATTGTTTAATAAATAAAAATTAATATCTCAACAGCCTCCAGTCACCATGCCTAACTGGTGACTACTGGATTCTGAAGCAGTTACCAGATGGATAATGCTGTGAAGAGCAAACTAAATAACCGAAAAGCAGCACATTTGACCTGGAACCCAATAACAAGGACAGTGCAAAAGCACCTGAGATAATATTCAAGGTCTTAGAACAAGAAATAAGAGAGAAGTCATGTACCTTAGTATGTCTTAGGTGCTTACCATTAACTCCAATAAATATGGTTATATTCAACTTTTTAGACACTAGTTACTTCTGTCCAAGATTCCATACATATTTTTATTCTCCGAAATTTTACTGGAATACTACCTGGCTCAATTAAAGATGTAGTGCTGACCAGAAAAATTGTTAAAAAAATATGCAAACAGTTGCATCGCTGTTTGCCACAGGAGAACACATCATCACACGTTCACAATACTGGTGGAAACTGGATGCAAATGAATATCACACTTTTTACAAAAGATTTTGTATATTAGAAGAAATATGTGTTGAATTTTTTGTACATGTAAACGTACTGTAAGAGAAATTATTAACTAAACCTCCTTCCAGTCATATACCATTCAGGATTCATTGAAACATACAAACTATTAAATGCTATATAAAATAACATGGATGGAATAATATTCTCTTTTATCACTAAAAACATAAATTGCTTTTCTCATAAATTTAATATCTTCATGTATATTTCCAATTTCTATATACTATTTTGAACAACAGCCACTGTAAGTATTACTAAGGATTTGATTTTGTACTAGAACTCTTATATTTAACAAATATACTCATGACAATATCCAATTTTCTTTTTAATTAAAGTTTATTTTTGATAATCTATTGTAACAGGAGAGCATGTAACTTACCTAAGACAAACAACTATTAAATATTAAAAGACAAGAGAGTGATAGGAGAGATAACTGGAATTGGGGGTATTTGGTAAGATAAGGTAGAAAACCATTGCAATGGCAACTTCCTGGAATCTATGAGGATGACCCTAGCAAAAACTTCTAGTAATTGGAGATACTGATCCTAAAATGGCCATCTCCTGTAATCAGGTAAGGCTTTCCATGGAGGGATTGGGTCACCGACTCAGCCATAAAATATTGACTGTCATATGCATCTTCTCTATAAGTAAGATGTTCTATGTAGGAGTGTCCAACTAAGACACTATAAGTCTTAAGTCTAGCTTAAGTCTGGGGCAAACACCTGGCTAGTCTGCTTCATGAAGACACCTAATTCCAAACCTTGCTAGAACAGCTGGTTAAGAACTCTTCCCCACAACTCTATGCCCCAGAACTGCAACTGGGAGCCTGGGGCACTCTGGACCCATCGCCCACCAAAACCCCACCCCTCCAAAAAATGTCTCCCCTTCCACCTCTTGCTTGGTCCTTTTAGCTGGGACAGACACCTAATGGGTCTGCTCATGTGAAGACACCATATCCTGAACCATCTTAGAGCAGTGAATATAGATGTAAAAATACTCAATAAAATTTTCGCAAACCAAATCCAAGAACACATCAAAACAATCATCCATCATGATCAAGTAGGCTTTATCCCAGTAATGCAGGGATGGTTCAATATTTGGAAATCCATAAATGTAATCCACTATATAAACAAACTCAAAGAAAAAATCCACATGATCATCTCAAAAAGAAGTCAAAGGGATACAAATAGGAAAGGAAGAAGTCAAAATATCACTATTTGTAGATGATATGATAGTATATTTAAGTGATCCCAAAACTTCCACCAGAGAACTCCTACAACTAATAAACAACTTCAGCAAAGTGGTTGGCTATAAAATAAACTCAAACAAATCACTAGCCTTCCTTTGCTCTAAACATAAACAGGCTGAAAAGTAAATTAGGGAAATGACACCCTTCACAATAGTCACAAATAATATAAAATATTTTGGTTTGAATCTAACCAAACAATTGAAAGATTTATATGACACGAACTTCAAGTCTCTGAAGAAAGAAATCGAAGATCTCAGAAGATGGCAAGCTCTCCCATACTCATGGATTGGCAGGATTAATATAGTAAAAATGGCCATTTTGCCAAAAGTGATCTACAAATTCAATGCAATCTTCATTAAAATACCAACTCAATTCTTCACAGAGTTAGAAAGAAAAAATCTCAAATTCATTAGGAATAGTAAAAACTATTCTCAACAGTAAAAGAACTTCTGGAGGAATCACCATTCCTGACCTCAAGCTATACAACAGAGCAATAGTGATAAAAATTGCATGGTATTTGTACAAAGACAGGCAGGAAGATTAATGGAATGGAATTGAAGACTGAGAAATGAACCCACACACCTATGGTCACTTGATCTTTGACAAAGGAGCTAAAACTGTCCAGTGGAAAAGGGGTAGCATTTTCAACAAATGGTGCTGGTTCAAATGGAGGACACCATATAGAAGAATGCAAATCGATCCATTCTTTTCTCCTTGTAAAAATCTCAAGTCCAAGTGGATAAAGAACCTTCACATAAAAACAGATACACTGAAACTAATAGAAGAAGGTGGGAAAGAACCTTGAATACTTGGGCATAGGGCAAATATTCCTAACCAGAAGACCAATGGCTTATGCTCTAAGATCAAGAACTGACAAATAGGACCTCATAAAATTGCAAAGTTTCTGTAAGGGAAAGGACACAGTCAATAGGACAAAATGGTAACCAACAGATTGGGAAAGATCTTTACCAATCCCACATCCGATAGAGGGCTAATATCCAAAATATACAGAGAACTCAAGAAATTAGACTCCAGACAACCAAATAACCCTATTAAAAATGGGGTACAAAGCTAAACGAATTCTCAACTGAGGAAACATGAATGGCTGAGAAGCACCCAAGGAAAGGCTGAGCATCCTTAGTCATCAGGGAAATACAAATCAAAACAACCCTGAGATTCCACCTCACACCAGCCAGAATGGCTAAGATCAAAAACTTAGGTAATAGTAGATGCTGGCAAGGATGTAGAGAAAGAGGAACACTCCTCCATTGTTGGTGAGATTGCAAGATGGTACAACCACTCTGGAAATCAGTCTGGCGGTTCCTCAGAAAACTGGACATAGCATTACCTGAGGATCCAGCTATACCACTCCTGGGCATATACCCAGAAGATGCTCCAACATATAACAAGGACATATGTTCCACTATGTTCATAGTAGCCTTATTGATAATAGACAGAAGCTGGAAAGAACCCAGATGTCCCTCAACAGAGGAATGGATACAAAAAAATGTGGTACATTTACACAATGGAGTATTACTCAGCTATTAAAAACAACGAATTCGAGAAATTTTAGCTAAATGAATGGAACTAGAAATTATCATCCTGAGTGAGGTAACCCAATCACAAAAGAACACACCTGGCATTCACTTATTGATAATTGGATATTAGCCCAGAAGCTTACAATACCCAAGATTCAACTCATAGACCACATGAAGATCATGAAGAAGGAAGACCAAGTGTGAGTTCTTCGGTCTTTCTTAGAAGGAGTAACAAAATTCTCAAGGGAGCAAATATGGACACAAAGTGTGGGACAGAAACTGAAGGAGGGCCCGTCTGGAGACCATTTCACCTGGGTATCCATCCCATGTGCAGTCACCAAATATTGATGCTGATGTGGATGTCAGGAAGTGCATGCTGACAGCTGATTTAGCTGTCTCCTAAAAGGTCTGCTAAAGTCTGACATATTCAGAGGCAGATGCTCACAGCTAACTATTGAACTGATCAGGGGGTTCCCAATGGAGGAGTTGGAGAGAAGGAGCTAAAGGAGCTGAAGGGGTTTGAGTCCCATGAGGAGAGCAACAATACCAACCATCCAGAGTTTCCAGGGTCTAAACCACCAGCCTGGGAACACATATAGAGGAACTCATGTATCCAGCTGTATATGTGGGGGAGGATGGCCTTGTATGGCATAGGTAGGAGAGGAGATCATTGGTCTCATGAAGGCTGGATGCCAACTGTGGGGGATTTCGAGAGTGGGGAGGTGGTGGTGAGAGTGGGGTGTGCATCTTCATTGAAGCAGGAGGAAGGGAGGTGGGATGTTAGTTCCTGGTGGGGAGAAATGGGGCAGCGGGATAACATCTAAAATGTAAATAAAATATCCAAAAAAAGACTTTAACCTTGAGAAACCCACTGATGACATTGCCTGGAAGGTTACAAATTAGAAATTGGAGAGCCTAGAGCACTTGGATACAATCAAAGACTGTTGTACATGCGTGCACGCGCGCACACACACACACACACACACACACACGATTCTTTTGTTCCAATATGCTTTCATAACATTTTAATTACATGCAAGTATTAAGGTCAGTTGTATCTTGAGCAACTAGCAATACAATAGATGCAAATAGTCAAGGAACAAGCAAGAGCAAGATAACAAACACAAATAGTCAAAGAACAAGCAAGGCAATAAACAAAGCCTGTGATCACTTCCGTGATCACTGCTTCTAAGGGCTTATCAGGATGATCAAAATTGCTGAGCCTATTTCCCTGTCCTAGCCCAAAGTCATTTTCATGCCTGATGCCTACATGTTTGTTCTAGCCTAAGATTTAGATTCTTGCCTAAAATTACTTCTTTGTTCTAGTCTAATGTCAGATTCCTAGCTGAGATTCCTGACAAGCAGCCCCCCAAACTCTCCACATTTCCCCCTTTCTTATTTCATAAACAAGACTGAGTTTGTCTTAGGTCATTCTGACAAGAATGACTTCCTTACCTGTCATGAAGTATGCATTATCAAAAGCTTGTGTCTTAGGTTCTTAAGGCTCTGTGCAGTGTCTAAACTGTCATTGTCTTGCACAAATAATTTTTAATGATATTCTGCTGCACTCAAAGAGAGGAGCCTAGTGTAATTTTCATCAGGAGGTTTCCTCCAGCAACTAATGGAAACAGATGCAGAGACACACAGCAAAATATTAAGGCTAGCTTGGAGAATCCTGTGAAAGAGGTGAAGGACAGTAAAAGCCAGAGGGCTCAAGGACAGAGGACACCTAAGAATACAATCTACAGAATCAATTAATCATTCTTCATAGGGTCTCACAGAAACTAAACAGACAACCAAGGAGCCTAGATAAGTCTGATGTAGGTCTTCTGCCTATACATTATAATTTTGTAGCTTGGTGTTACAAGTGTTGGGACTCTTAATGGTAGGGCTGTCTCTGATTATTTTGCCTGCTTTTGGGACTCTTTTTTTTTTTTTTAACTTGGTTTTCTCGTCAACCTTGACATGGGAGTATATATATAGTTGTATTGTAAGTTGATTTGACATATGTGGTTGATATTCCACATATGTTCTTTTTTGATGAGAAATGGGGAAGAAGTAGTTATTGGTAAAAGGGAGGGTTTTCTGGAATGACTGGGGATAAGATATGGGAAAATTTGTCTGGGATGTAATATATGAGAAAAGAATAAATGAAAACATCATTCTTTACATGGTCAAAACAGAAAAAAAGGCAATCTTAAAAAAGCAAATTTATGTTTTCTCACTGAGAGGACTAAGGCTAGAATAATAGTTCAAGGCCAAGATCAATACAGGATGCACAACTAATGTTGCCTGAGGTCAGCTGAGAGTATGTAGTGATTGCCTCTCACCTGTCTCAAAACAAAACAAAGAAAAATACAAACAACAACAACAACAACAACAAAACCAACATTGACAGAATTTGTAGTCTCATAAAACTCCAATTCATTAAAATCTTCACTACTCTGTTATTTGGGCATACTGCTCTTCCTAAGATAATAGGGTCATATATGCCACCAAGCCTTATTTAGAAACATATTTTGGAAAGATATGTGTGTGTTTGGGGCTAGGGGTTAGACATTTGTTCCTGTCAGAGCTGAGCATGCCTCACCATTTAATCCTTAACAGGTTGACAAGTTGTCAGTCTTTGTATTATTTGCCAGCTACTACACATTTAAATATTCTTAGATAAAGATGAATGTTAGACTAGCATATAGATGTAAACACACACACACAGAGAGAGAGAGAGAGAGAGAGAGAGAGAGAGAGAGAGAGAAGAGAGAGAGAGAGAGAGAGAGAGAGAGAGAGAGAGAGAGAGAGAGAAGAGAACTTTCATATTGCCAAGGATGGGAGTAGTTATGGGTTTTATTTTTATTTTTTAGAATTGACTTTAAATAACTCTTAAGGGGTTTGGTTACAACTACAACATTTGTACCAGTGCCAGTTATTATTGTAGCTCACAACATTTTAATAGTAGATACCTTATTACTTATTTACACTTTATTGTGTACTAACCTATAGCTATACAAAATAAGTGCTCGACATGCAGAAACAAGTACAAGGTTGAATAATTTCCTGCAATTATTATTCAGGGGTATAGAGAGAACATTATCAGAAGAGTAGATATAAGAAGCCATGTGAATAAAATACCTGCTCCACTCAATGTGTATGTTACAAATACATAACAGGTATGCAATTCTATGAATTCCAGTGCAATGGTTAATACTGTTTGTCAACTTCACAAAATTTAGAATCACCCAGAATACAATGTTTATTGGCATCCGTGTGAGGGGTTATCTCAATTGCCTTTGTCTCTGGCAATGCCCATAAGAAGTAACTTGGTGAGGCTAACTGAATAACTTTTAGAGTGGGTTTTTTCAAATTATTATTCTTGGGTGATACAAAGAGAATCTGACCATTTGTATTCATCAATCTGAATCCTGACTGAGTATGGAACTTCACCAGTTACCTCAAGCTCCTGCCATCAGGACTTTCCACCTGTAATAGACTGTACCCTTCAACTCTGAACTAAACCCAGCCTTTCATGTTATTTGTTTCAGGTTATTTTATCCTAGCAACAGGAAAAGTATTTACACTCCCAGGAGCTCAATACAACTTCTTCAATTGCCAATCAGGTATATTCTTGAAATATAATTAGAAAAAGCTTGTGCTGTCTAACTCTCTTAATAGAGGAGCCAGAGAGATGGTTTACATATTTTTACATGTACAAATGTGAAACTCAAAGTACATAAATATTTGATTCACTAAGTTAAGGAATAATAAATCTCTACAGGGTAAGCAGTATAGGTATGTACTTGGTCAATAGCTTCATAAATGCAAAAACAATAGAATTACTGTGCTGTTCTTACTATTCAGACTGGCAGTCTTGATTTATAAAGAAAAATATTGATAATACAAAATAAGAACTTTGGGTTCTAACCAGTGTTCTACAGAAAAATAACAATGATAACACACAAAGTGTTAGTGTGTAAATTGTATATTTAGGAGACTTTTATAATATATTATTACTTGTAAAATATCACTGGATTGTTCTATTGACATAGGATAGAGTGTCAAAATAAAAAATACAGACAATGTACTTGTATTGTAGTATATATCCTGTCAAGGCAAACATCCGAATGTCCTTTCACGGATGCTTGTTCTTCATAATCCATAATCTTGTGTCTTAATCTAGACATGCTAACGGGTTTACAAATTCCTCCCTTGGGAAGGTGATAAAGATAACCATGACTTAAGACCAACACAGCTGTGCAGAGAAAGCTTGTGTGATGAAGGAAGTAAGTCTGTCCTCTACTCTTCCTTAGCAACCACTCTTCCAAAAATATAGTCATTACTTTTTAGCAGACTGTCAAGACTAGAAGAAAACTACTATTTCAGTAGTAGCTTCAGGAGTCTTTCACATTATCTGTATGATCAACCATAGGCGAATGGAGTTACAATTTGGTCAAGAAGAATGAATATTCTTAGTATATGGCTTCATCAATAATGACAACCAAAGCATAGATCCAACACCCTCATCCCCACACAGTACCCCCCAATGCATGCATGATCAGGCACACACATGTGAGAACATGTACACTTCAGAAATAATAACTGTGTGGGGGTAATTACTCTATAAAATAATCAGAGAATTAGGAAACCATTGTGTGTATACAAAACTATTTAAAACCAATGACAAATAAAAATATATGAAGGTAAAGTTCCTGTTAAAATGATGTATTGATGGGTAAGATAGGGAAGATACAGCCAAGATTTCAAGTAAAACATTATTGATGGACTAGGTTCATAAACTTGATGGCTCACAATTCTGAAAAAAGACCATTTTGTCCTTGATTTACACAGTAACTTCTGCTGAGACATCTTGAATATATAAGATTCAAGATCTTCAAAAGATAGGCCTTATTTCAAAAGCTTCTGAGTCTATACCCTCTAATAACTTTTAGGTGATAGAATTTGATATTTATATTGAAAGAGATGATTCCTCTTAACACTTGACAAATACATAGTATATAAATGGCTTCCTAATACATATTCTCATGATAATGACAATTCATTAGATAATATACAAAATCTATGGAGATATTCTCCTTTTTTTTACTGTTTATATAAAAAGAAGATATCTGAAATTAGATCTCATGAAGTAGAAACAATACAGACATCACAATGACTTACATATAAAACAATAATGTGATAATTGTAAGTGTACAAGAAATATAAGACATTTTTAGTGTAAGAATATAAACATTTTTAGTATAAGAAGTAAAAGTTCTATGACTCATTACTGATGATACATATTTTAATATTTAACAATCTTACTCAACCTTTATAAAACCACTGTCAGACACTGGTATACACCTGAAACAATATGGAAGCTTTATACTGCTAAATTTTCCTCTTTTAATTTTGTTTTTCAAGTTGTCTGAGACATATTTTAAAATTGATTTACAGACTAAACTTTGTAAAGATAACAATTTTGTGTATATGGTAGAATATAGAGTCAAGTTGTTTGTAAATGATAACAAATTTTTTAAAGATTTGTATATAGAAAATATAACTTGAGTGCAGTATTAAAATTATATATATATATATATATACATATTGTCTGTGCTAACTAATAAGGGTCTCTGAAAGTTGGTTTGCTCTGGTACCTTCTGTCCCAAGAATATTAATGCAAATTATTCTATAAAGGTATCTGTCTTTTGTCATACCATTCCTCTGACCCTATATGAGCTTAGAGAGAAACAGCAAGCTGTTAAAGTTTTTAAAAAATGCCCCTGAGAATAGTGAGGAGGTAAAATATTTAAGCCAGATTACTAGTGTTTAATACATCATATAAAAATACCAGCATTAGGAGCAGGAAGCCTGTCAGCCATGGGATTCATATCCATGGAGAATATCTCAAATGGGCATTCCTGCTGCCTGCCACATTGCCCCGATCAGTTTCTGCTGGTTGATTTTAAGTATCTGATTTGATGGCATTACTACCTGTCTGCTTTTATTCATTCTCTACTTGGAAGTCTTCCCTGCAGGCATTATCTGTTCTATCTTGAACCTTTTGTGCTAAAAAAATCCAGTTGACTAATTGAACTGGATTTTTTATTAATTATGAGAAATATTTAAACGTTCTGGATTTTATAATGCTATGTTTTCTTTGCACTTTCAATTGATGTACTACAGTTGTGTCCATGTATGATGCTTTGAACTTCTGGTTTCATGATTTTTTTTTTTGTTTACTGGCTCTTTTAATCTTCAGTTTTCTCTTTACTCTGTTATTCCTGTTGGCCTGTTGGGTATATCCTTAATAAACTCAGTTATTTTTAAACCAAAAGCACAGCTATTATGTATCATTATCTATATAGAATAATAAGTATCAGTATAATAGTAAAGAAAAAAATGATTTTTAAAGAGAGGACACTCTTCCATTGTGAAAAGTATTGCAAACGGATACAACCACTCGGCAAATCAATTTGGAGATTTCTCAAAAAACAGAAAATAAAACTATCTGAAAACCCACCTATACCACTCTTAAGTATATTCCCCATGTTCCACCATGCCATAAAGGCATGTGTTTCACTATGTTCACACCGGCCTGGTTTGTGATAACCCGAAGCTGGAAACAACCCAGATGTCCCACAACAGAAGAGTGGATACAGAAAATGTGGTTCATTTACACAATGGAGTACCACTCAGCTTTTAATAACAAGGACAAAATGAGTTCTGTAGGCAAATGGATAGAACTAAAAAATATCATCCTAAGTGAGGTAACTCACTTGCAAAAGTACATGCATGATATGTACTCACTAATAAGTGGATATTAGCCAAAAAATTACAGAATACCCAAGATACAATCCATGGAACTCAAGAAGGATAACAAGCTGAAGAGAATAAGTGGGGATGTCTCAATCCCACTTGGCAAGGAAAGGAAAGCAATCAAGGAGAAGGTAGGAAAGAAGAGACTTGGGTGGGAATGGGGAAAGGGAGAGGAAGAGGGAAACATCATCAGGTATTATGAGGAACAATATTGAAGCCCTGATGGCCAACAGAAACAATGGGAAAAGGAAACCTTGGGAGGTAGGAGTTGGGGCAACCCTCTAGAATGTACCAGAGACCTGAGAGTTGAGAGAACCTCAGGACTCAAAAGGAAAGATATTAGATTAAATGCTCTACAGTAGGGAGAGGGGATTTGTAGAGTCTACTTCTAGTAGAGTATCAAGTGGAGGAATGGGGTTGTCGTCCCACAGTCAAAAACTCTGACCTAGAATTATTCCTGTCTGAAAGAACTGCAGGGACAAAAATGGAAAAGAGCCTGAGGAAAATGAGGTCCACTGACAGGCCCAGATTGGGATCCAGTTCAGGGGAAGGACTCAAGGCAGGCCTGACACTATTGCTGAGGCTATGTTGTGCATTTAAACGTGTGCCTATTATGACTGCCCTGGGAAGGACAAGCAGGTAAAAAAGTCAGATGCAGATATTTACACCCAACCAGTGGACAGAAGTTGGTGACCCTTGTCATTGAATAGAGAAAATCTGGAAGAATCTGAGGAGGAGGGCAACCCTATAGGAAGACCAGCAGTTCAACTAACCTGGACCCCCAAGCACCTCTCAGACACTGAACCACCAACTAGGAAGCATATACCAGCTGATATGAAGCTCCCAACATATATATATATATATATATATATATATATATATATATATATGTATATGAATACCAGTCCTCTAATATATATATATATATATATAAAAATATAAGTTTCAGGTCAGTCACTCATGATATATTGACTAAATACAAAATTTCCATGAACCATGCTGGACTCTTTTGCCCAGTACATAAAATTAAATATATTTTTACAGGTTTATTATATATATATATATATATATATATATATATATATATATATATATAAATTATACTGGTATTCAGGACTCAATCAGAGAAGACGCACCTAACCCTCACTCAAGAGGTTTTTGGACCTAGGAAGTTGGGAGGTCTGGTAGGGTGAGGAAGTGGGGACATCCTCTTGGAGAAGTGGGGGTGGGAGGTGTAAGTTATGGAACAGTCAGAGGGTAGACCAGGAGGATAAAGTCTAGACACTAAAAAAGGATTAAATATTAAATATTTTTTAAAAAACAAGAGTGATAGAGAGAAAGAGTGTGTGTGTGTGTGTGTGTGTGTATGTGTGTGTGTGTGTGTGTGAGAGAGAGAGAGAGAGAGAGAGAGAGAGAGAGATCTTGTATAACCATATTATGTAACTAAGTAAATATACGTTTCAGGTCAGTCACTCATGATATATTGACTAAATACAAAATTTCCATGAACCATGCTGGACTCTTTTGCCCAGTACATAAAATTAAATATATTTTTACAGGTTTTTAGTCTACACACGTTTGTGTGGATTGTGCAGGGAGGAGGAAACAAAGGGATAGAAAATGGGGAAGGAGAAAGAAAAGAACTACATTAACTCTGATATTGTCTTAGACCAAAACAGCAGAGTTGGAGCTGGTGTCAACTTGATATTAGATACTGCATATATTCCTGAGACCAAATTAATGTATTCTACTGATGCATTATAATATAGGCAATACTGTCGAGAAAAAGGAAAATCAATAATGACCCAATTACTTTATGAAACTGATGATGCAAAATAACCATTACCTGGAGTTAGGGGAAATTGTTTGAAGAGTATAATAAAGTTGGGAGACAATGTGAGTTGAAGTTTATATCCCAGTATATGGCCAAATAAAATCTTAAACATGGGACCACCTAGTTTAGTCAGAAATCCTGGTTAAATATTTAAAGGTTAAATATTTAAAAGACTTACAACATAATAGAATAAGGAATGTGAGCTTTATAAAGTAAGATATAGGGATTAAGTAAAATAAAGAAAAATGAGTGACCTCTGGCTTTAGCAAAAGTAATTTTGTCAAAAGCTATTTGGGTTAAATGATAGGAGTGAATATTCCATTTCATGTGTTTAAAGAGAGAAATGTGAGACGTTAAGTACAGATAATTGTTTCATAGAACTTAGTTGTTAAGGAAGGCAAGAATAAGTTGCTAGCTAATAGGGCAATTTAAATAATAGCAGAATTTTTGTTTTCTTTTAAATAAATAATAGCATGTTGCAAGTTGGAATGATGGGGAAAATTAATAATGCAGGAAGTGTACAGACTTATGAAAAACAGCTTTGAATCAGTGAGAGAGTTTGGTTCCAATGATATAAACAGAAATTGGCTGAGGTTATTAACAACATAATTTAACCCCCTGATGAAGGGAGGAATGGAGATTGCATATGCAGATTACATGAGAACTGCTGGTGGTTGTTGCTGAGATGGGCTTTTGTGACAACTGACTAATTTGAACATATTCAAATTGAATATATATATATATATATATATATATATAATTTTATATATTTATAGAAATATATATTTATAAATATATATTAATATATATATAATATTTTAATAACTATAATATATATAATATATTAATAACTATTTTCTCATATCATGGTTTTGAAATATATATTCTATTAATATATATTCTATAAATATATATTCTATAAATATATATTCTATAAATATATATTCTGTAAATATATATTCTATAAATATATATTTCAAACCCATGATATGAGAAAATAGTTATTAATATATATAAATATTACATAATATATATAAATATATATATAATATAATAGTATATAATATATATATAATATATAGTTATTAATCTGGCAGACAAAGATGAATATAAGATAAACTAATCTGAACAATCTGAGTTAAACATTCACTTGATCTCAATGGATATAAATATATCCATAACCTATTCAATTTAAACTGGGTTCCACATATTCTTCTGGTCACATTCAGTTTTAATATTGCTGACCAGGGAAGGGTGAAAGGTAGCTTTAAATATGGCTTGTTTGTTTCCCAAAATTAAGTCAGGAAAAGGCAAGTGAGTCTGGGCTTTTAAGGTAAGTGGTTATAACAAGTGTTGACTTTCATCTGGAGAAGGTAAAAAAATAAGAGTTTAAAGCATGAGAGGAACAGTGACTTTGTACAAGGCTTGCTCTAGATTTTATTTGAATTTGGAAGATTATTGAAGTTAGAATAAAAAGTAAAGATTACTAAAGGGATTGGAACAACCTAAGATCATGGAAACTCTACAATACTGGTAGTGCTAAAGCTTGTGGAATGACTGTGAGCATTCAGAAGTAACATTACAAAGGATAAGATCACTGACATGGAGAAAATGAAGAACCTGGGAACCCCAGTATAGAAGGTATTTAGGAAATCAACAAGAATCAGACAATGAAGCATGATTGAGATGTAAGTGATGCCTTAAAAAAGGAAGAGTGTGTAATCTAAGATATAAGCTTCAGGTCTTGTTATCTGGGTAGTATAGATGGGCAACAACAATATGAAATAAAGAAATCAGCATCTCATGTAAGCCTAGTGATGTGAAAGACATATCAATGACACCTACTATGGTGGATGCAAGAAACCACTGCCATCCAAGGCAGACTGTCACAAACAAACAACAAAATTTAACACGATAAAGGAAATATTTTGGGAAGAGTAGTCCTACGTATGTTGAAACTTAGTATTGAAAAAAATTAATGTTTCTTTCCCCTAGGGAAACAAAGGAAATGCAAAAAGAAAGGGAGATATACTTGACTGGCAACTGATCAGAGAGGTAGAAAAAATGGAGACCTGGAGCAAATATTCTTGTGTATTTTACAAACTCTTTTTGTATTTGTTAAGGCAATGATACTGCCTACATCAAAGGTTTGAGGAGTAAATATGGTAGAGATGTAAAGCCTTTACCGGTATCAGGAACAACTGAAGTGCGCCACAAACATGAGCTATCTCCCCTCTCATCCAGAACTCTCAGTCTGACAAACATTATGAGTGCATTAGGAATAAGACATATAATTTTCTAGGAATCAATTTTTTTTCTCCTAGAAGTGCATCTTTTAAATTATAATGTAAGCTGATGAGGAAATAAGAACCTTTACAAAGAAAAAAATCATTTCACAAACAGCTTTTTTTTTTTTCAAAAACAATGACAGTTATTTTCTTTCATGCATTAGAACTTGGGTTTCTTGACTATGTTTCAGTGATTCTACAGCATTTGACATGTTGATGGTTTTGATGAAAAGATGAGCAGAATCAAAATGACATTTTACATGTCAGCAGTAAGTAATAGAAAAGAGATTTAAGATTCTTTGCATTAAAAATAAAAACACCTTAGGTATGTTCTTTTCTTTCATGGGAGGTAACTCTACTCCACAGAAAATTAACGTAGTGGCTAGTTATTTTTGTGTTGAGGCACCTTCTAAGCCTAAATCATTTATCTTTTCAAAAATGAGAAATTGTATGCTATGACTCACCAGTAAACACCATGTATTGATGCTTCAATGTATAATATGCTCCTAGTGTATGGTTTCCCTGAGGGTCATATTTGTTGCCTTCCTACCCTTTCTTGACCTTCTCTCTGGAGACAGTCCTTTGCACAGAGTTCTGCAGTCTATTACATGTCTATTCTGTGTTAATTAAAATGACATCCAAATCATTTGGGGGGCTGGCTTCCATAAATGCATTGCTCCAAACTACTTGTAATTAATCCTCCACTCAACACTAGCTGTAGCCATATCATCAGCCATGAAGGTACTCAAAAGATTAATGAAACTGGATGAAATAAATGGAGCTGTAATTCGGGAGGACAAGCTAAACGGCCCCACTATGCAGACACTGCCAAAACTAGCAGACTGTAGCTCATCTCTTATTGAGCAGTGACAGTAAACATTCATCAAGCGAAGGAAAATAATGTGCCAGCCTTAGAATGATAGCTCACTCTATGCATAGAGACAAGAACACTCTGACTCGTCTTTTCTAATTAACTATAAATAACAACTAGACTATCTTACAATGCATACAGATAATTTCCAGCCAGTTCAAGTGCAAGAAGTATGTCCTCAAACTGCTTGATTAGGGAGCGAGCCACACGTAAAAACAGATGGACAGCTAATAAGCCATACTGTAAGTCTGAGCAATATGGAATGGTTGGCTAGAGATGTTACAATCCTATCTCCTGAAATAGGCAGTAAATCTGAACCCTAATTACAGTGCCCTAGCCCATTTCCTAATCAGATTGTCATATTAAAGGACCTCATTATTTGATGAGAGAAACTTGATTCTTTAGTTCTTCTGTGATAATCACAGTTCTTATCTATAGCAAAGCTTAGAGTGCAAAGAATCTTGGAATTTGGAAGGAGGGAGGAGTTGATAGCATTAAGGTGGTACTTGTCTGCAAAATGTAGTTGAAACTATTAGATGAATATATATTGGCCAGGAACTTACAAAATCCAACATTAGAAAATAATTTCAGTGGAAAGCACATCATGATTCAGATTAGTAAGAATTATTTGATGGTTACTCTGATCTTAGAGAACAATGGTTTAAACTTGGTTCTATCACTTGGTGTGATTCGATTTAGAGATGCAAAACTATAATCTCCAAATTAAGAATTGTGAATAAATGCAAATGTTGTTTATGATCTTTTTATTTTCAAGACCTCAGAGTCACTTTGTGGTCTCACTTGTCTATACACAGATGTGATGCCAGCCTCACGCTATCCCTCGGGCACTTACATTTTTATCTCACTGCTTAGCTGTACATTTTCATTGTTCAATTTTGCTGGATGAAGCTATGTTTATGTTGTTCCATAATCATTTGTTCAACTTATCAATTAAATAAAATGTAGTAGACAGTGAAAGGGAAGAGTATATAAGAATCAAAAAAATGTGTATGCGATTTTGGGAAACTGTGAAACTTATGTGCATATTTGCATAAAGAAGGACACTAGATACAAATTAGCAGACAACATTAATTTTAGAATAAAATGGTATTTATTCACTGTAACACATCTAAAAATATAGGAAACCAAGTTATTTAATTAAAAACATTGCAATATCACAATTCTATCATAGAAACTACAAAAATTCACATATTTTATTTGTGAATGTACATAAATATAATACATAAATATAACACTTTATGTATTATATATATATATATATATATATATATATATATATATATATAACAAACATAATGATTAATGTTGTACTTGTATTTTTAAAAATATAGTAGTATGTAAGTCCATGATTTGTTTGATTTTCCTTCTAGAATATGGATTTTAAAATTTTATCTTCTTTATTAGTGGCACAATGCAAGACTAGTGATGTTATGTATTACAGGAATTTAATTAGATCAAAATAGCATATTAGAATTCCATGGGCTACTGAGATGGCTCAGTGACTAAGAACATTAGCTGATCTTCCAGAGGACTGGGGTGCAACTTCAATAATGCAAATAAGTGCTTACAATTGTCTTTAACTCTGGTTCCAGAGTATTATACACTTTTTTTCTGGCTTCCATGTGTGACAGGTATGCATGTGGTACTTAGACTTACATGTAGGCAACCCCCCTGACAAAACCACATAAAGTGTGTGTGTGTGTGTGTGTGTGTGTGTGTGTGTGTGTGTGTATGCATGTGCTTCTAATCATATGACAAGTAGATTAAGATAAGAGCCAGGTATAAATTCTGTGTTTAAGAGGAAAGGTTAAAATCTGTTACATGGGAACTTATCTATGATTACTTAATGAAAAAAAGAGCTATGATTTATATTATTGCTAATATGCTTGTTCTAACTAATTTTAATTTTTTATTTTTTATTCACCCATTGGAATAAACATTTAAGGAAGATTTTCATATATTTCTGCCAGAATGACAATATATACAATTTCTGTCTGTCCATCCATTCATCCATCCATCCATCCATCCATCCATCCATCCATCTACCTATCACCCACCCCCTGTCTATCTATCTGTCTGTCTATCTATCTATCTATCTATCTATCTATCTATCTATCTATCTATCCATCCATCCATCATCTTTCTACCTAGCCATCAACCATCTATCTCTAAATGACTATCTTTCTCATATTGGGAAGCAGGAGATGCTATCTATCAGACAACCAAAAGAGTAGTTAAATATTGAAATGATTAAAGATATTTGAATCTTAGCTTGTAAAGCTCCCAGTATAAAGTCTATCTGTGATATAAAAAGAAGGGTGCATGTTGAAGAGCAGACTGTGGCTCCTGTTGCTTCTATTACTATGTCTATGGCCTATAGGCATCCCTCTCATAAGAAGAATAAACACCCCCAGAGTAGAAAGCTAAAGAAGAAAATAAATACATCAGGACTTTGTTGACTAGTTCACTTGTCTCTTTTGCCAGTGATTGCTTATAAGCATACATATTAATCTATTTTATTCTTTTAGAAATATGGACTGAAGCACTGTACTGGCTGGTTTTGTGTATCAACTTGACACAAGCTGGAGTTATCATAGAGAAAGAGCTTCAGTTGAGGAAATGCTGCCAGGAGATTCAGCTGTAATTTTCTTAATTAGTGATCAAGGGAGGAGGGCCCATTGTGGGTGGTGCCATCCCAGGGCTGGTAGACTTGGGTTCTGTAGGAAAGCAAACTGAACAAGCCAGGGAAAGCAAGCCAGTAACATTCCTCCATGACCTCTGCATCAGCTCCTGCTTCCTGACCTGCTTGAGTTCCAGTCCTGACTTCTTTTGGTGATGAAGGGCAATGTAGACGTGTAAGCTGAGTAAACCCTTTCCTCTGTAACTTGTTATTTGGACATGATGTTTGTGCAGGAATAGAAACCCTGACTAAGATAACCACCAACCAAAGAGTACACATGGCACAATCCATGGCTCCAGCCATATATGGAGTAGAGGATGGCCTTGTCAGGCATCAATAGGAGAGAGGCCCTTGTTCCTCTGAAGGCTCGAGGCCCACTGTAGTGGAATGCCAAGGCAGGGAGGTGGGAGTGGATGGGTGGTTGAGGGAGTACTCTCATAGAAGCAGGTAGAGGGGGAGGGAATGGGGTAGGAAATTTCCAGATGGGAAACTGGGAAAGGGTATAACATTTGAAATGTAAATAAATAAAATATCTAATAAAAAACAACAAAAAGAAACATTTATTAGAAGTGAAATAATTCTTAAAAGCCTCAACTGTAAGAAATACTAGCATAAGTAATGAAGGCAGCACTTGGGAAGCTGAGGTGGAAGTGTCAGAAATGTGAAGCACGCTTGAGCTGCACAGTGCATTTGCAGTCAGTTTGTGTTATCATTTCAGACCCTGTCTGCAAAATCAAAGCAAGTGAACACAACTCAATTATTTCCACATGCTGGTTCTCCACAACTGAGGTAATGATATTCTCTTTAAAATCTCCATGTAAATAGCATGTATCATGTGATTAGACAATAAGCGAGAACCCTAACTTAACATGCAAAATGTTGCTTCTGATAAGTAAAACCTGTACATCTTTAAGCTGTAATCCATGTTCACTAAATAGTGACTGTGATGTGCTGCGCAAAACATTTAGACTAGTTTTACAGAAAAACTTTTCCTCTTAATGTTTCATTAAAGAATTATAACATGTGAATTAATGTCTTCCTCCATTCTAGTAGCAAGACAACTTATACATCTCTGAAATTTGTGAATATCCATAATGAAATGATCCAACTAAGATTATAGTTACAGTTTATGCAAAATTTTATCTTTTGTTCAGGTCTCATTATTTTCTTAATTTCTTTTACACTTTTATTTCTTTAGTATTGCAGCCTTTGCAAATGACTACAACAAAACGTAATATGGATATTTGAGGAGTTAGGTGGCTGTAAGCACAACTATCGCTGTTTTAAACTTTGAAACATGTAACTAATGTGCTCTCATAGACTTCCTGTCAAGGTTCTAATTTCCTGTTCATGGAAGAGGCCATCTATGAAAGCAAAGAGTCTGTGTAAAAAAAAAAATAACATCGAAGTTCACTTAAGTCATATTAAGATATTATTACAAACTGTTAAAAGGTAAGTTGATATACTTAAAGATGTGGCCAATTGCCTGTGGAAGATAGTTACATACACCTCCAGCATTGTAATGATTCAACAAGGTTTTCTTTTATTAAATTTCTAGGGCTTAAGAGATGGCTCAGTAGTTAAGAACACTTGCCCCTCTTGCAGAGTACTTAGGTTCCATCCACAGTTGCTTCAGAACCACCTATCACTAGGAGATTTGAGGCCCTCTTTTGCTATCCACAGGCAGCAGGTATGTGTATAGTATACAAATATCCGTTTAGGCAAACTACTTAAACTAAAACAAAAATTTAAATTTGTGAAATTTCAATGTCATATAGTGTTTGTTGGATTCAGAAAATAAAATGTAAGGTAGAGAAATTATTTTCTTATATAATTGTAAATTAAATCCCAGTAGTTGCTAAGTATATGTAAAATTTGTCTAAGAAGGAACTTGAAGAAAACAGTAGAAAATAAAATTGAGTACATATCTCTATCAGAAGAAATTTTATTTGTGTATCTTACTGTAAAATATTATGTCTATAATTTAAGGTAAAATACAAAGTCATAAAATTCCAATTATTTTCCAAGATAAGCAAACCTAAAAGTGTATAATTAAGCAAGGCGTTGTCTGAATTCTTAAGTTATAGCAAAGCAAGAATCATCTGGAATGCCGGGCGGTGGTGGCGCACGCCTTTAATCCCAGCACTTGGGAGGCAGAGACAGGTGGATTTCTGAGTGCCAGCCTGGTCTACCGAGTGAGTTCCAGGACAGCCAGGGCTACACAGAGAAACTCTGTCTCAGAGAAAAAAAAAAAAAAAAAAAAGAAAAAGAATCATCTGGAAAAAGAGGCCACATTTAAAGTTTCTATTGTAGAAACTATAATATCATTATTTCCAGTTGTTCCTTTGAGACATATGATATATTTAATATTCCTGTCAGTTCCAATGCTAGAGTGCCTTCAATTTTAAAATGAAGACAACAGAGCATTTGAAAGTTTCTCAGGAACAGACTAAGATTTCATGGTGATTATTTCAAAACTTTAGGTTCAATATCATGCATGTCAAAACCTGTAGGATATTCTGTTTCTTAACTCCTGATCTGTCAAAACTTGTCCCCCAAACAAATTGTGTTATTAATTAATAACTTCCTTTGGGACCTGATTGCTTGAAATGTGATACTTGAGATCATAATGTGGGAACATAATAAAGAAATCAACCATTGTCTTATATTCCCAGGCACAAAAAGATGTACCAATTGCAGGCATCATTAACCTTAGCACAGACTCACAAAATCTTACTTTAGTATAGCACAAATTCTATCTTACTGGGTAACAGCTACCTTGATTCTAGGACTTCCTCTGTCACTAAGTGGTTTTGAGAATAGAAGAGTGCTACTCTATTCTGCTGCACATGTTGACTACTCTCTGTAAATGTAATAAATTAAGAAAAATATATTTACCAGGAGGTTTTTCCCTGTTTCAATTCAATATAACCTCTGGAATATTTAGGTGAGATAGATAGATAGATAGATAGATAGATAGATAGATAGACAGACAGATAGATAGATAGATAGATAGACAGACAGATAGATAGATAGACAGATAGATGAAAGGAGAGAGAGGGAGATAGAGAGAAAAGATTCTGTTGTAAACTGGAACATTTTGGTGACATTGTTCATCCCATCTCACTGGAAATTCCACGTATATTTTTTTTATTATCCTGTTGTAAAGGTTTCATGGAAAAACACTGACTTAGATAACAAATTTTCTAACAGGATTGGATTAGGTATAGGGATGAGTTTGAGGCTTAGTGGGATCTATATATCACTGAGTAACTTCTAAAATCAAAAACATATGTCCACTAAGTATTTCTTGGTACAGTACACTACAGAGTAGCCACAGGTTATGTATCAGAAGCATTAAGACTTGAATCAAGATCAGTAGAAATGAATTTTGAAAACCACAAGTAAAGGACAAGAGCAACCCCCAAAGACCTAAAAAGGTAAACATAGTTAATCCATGTGTGATTTTTGAACACCATGCTGACTTCAGAATATATAAATAGAAACATAACCAATAAGATGCCAGTAAAATTATAATCAGCTACATTTTTACAACAAAATATATAAAATATATGTGAACATTTATTGTCCTCAAATTCTATCAGAATTATGGGATTTTTAGTGTTATCAGTTAAGCCAACTTTCATTTGCTATAGGTGCATACCTGACTGGCATGTAATGATTTTCTTTTATGTATGTACATAACCTAGAGTATCCTGTCAGTGAACAACATTTTTACCAAACATATCTCTGTAATTCATAAGACAAGTTGTTTCCATGAACTTCATGATTTATTAATTATCAAAATAATTTGGCAACAAATTGGGAAGAAACACAGATTATAGGAAAGTTACTACCTTAAAAATCCTTACAATGTTGAGTTTAGATTCAAGATACATATTTTATGAATATCTGGGCTGTTCTAGAACATTGAAAACCTCAGTTTTAATATCAACCATCATCCTTCACTAACAACCTCACAAGTTGCTTAGTCTCAGTTCCTGTCATAAAATGAGAGTGTATTTCCATACTGATAAATTATTTCTCCAAACAAGAAAGGCAAACACACAACAAATGCATCTGTTCTTCTCTTGAGTTGAAGAACAAGGCTGTGAGGTACACACGATGAAATATAAATTTGATCACTTTCTCTAGAAACATCATACGCTATCAGGTAACAAAATGATCTAAAATAAGTTAAGGGTAAAAATTTCTATTATTCACTTTTTATATTTTTAAGCTAATTGGGTCTTTAGGCACATTCCTCAGTAAGTTCAGATAAAGACATTTCTTCATGCTCTTAAAACTAATTTACATTTTTTTAAGATAATTCTCTGAATCACTGGGATCTGGTATTCCTCAATAGTTTGTCCAGGTTTATGTAAAATCATATTCTCAGATACATAAGGACTATCATTTTACTATAAGTTTTGAGAGCCATTCTAAGAAATAAATATATAATTATATTCTTGTATATTTAAGTGCAAAACCATAAAATGAGATTCTTTTCGTAGTTGGTACTACAAAAACCCCAATTTTAAAATTGAGAGCAAGAAAGAGTTTGTCTCAATTAAAGAGCTAATCTGTTCTTTTATTTGATAAAGTTTCATTGTAAGTCAGGGTTCTCTCTCTCTCTCTCTCTCTCTCTCTCTTAATTTTCAGATTTCCAAAGACAACCTTTGGAATCAATTATATCTCAGGGATATTATATATTAGTGTTTTGTTAATTCAACTGCTAGCCTTAGAATCAGAAGCTTAGCAGTACAGTATGTAGAACTGAGCTGAAATTAAGTACTAAATATATTTAATTGAACAAGATCAATAATTGAGACTAATATTTACTCTGCAAAAGTTTTTGCTTAAATAATCGGAACAAAGGTCATATGGAATTTTAATAAACAATAATAAAAGCTCTCTTGTTACTATATTTTATTAGTTGACATAACCTATATGAACAAAGGATTCATAACTATTGCCTTATTTTGTGTCACTAAATTATAGGCCACTTGAATGTAGAAATAGTCTCAACTTGATAACTCTAAGGCTTAAGCAGTACCTAACATATAACCATAAACTCTAAGTGAAATAAAAAGATCAAAACAAATATAGAAATATAATATTTCTTAATTTATATTCTCAACATTGTTTTAATTTATGTCACTGTCATGATATATTATACTGCCAATTATCAAAGTCATAATGATGATCAAATATAAACAAAAACAAACAAAAATGGTAGTGGCAACAGCCCCTCAGTTATGAACACAGTGTAATTTGAGTCAGTCTGGTTTGTTCACTCACTGCATTTTCAGCAATACTGTAAGCTTCTGCAGAACTAAAAGCTTTTAGAGGTAAATGCATCAATTACACATAATCTTGTGATACAATCCTGTCATGGGTCTTTAGTCATTCATCCTCAGCTCACAGAATGCCATCTGCTTACTTTGAATGTACCTTGTTACAGAGACAACTAGAGGAAATAAAGTCTCATATTGATTTCATTCCTTTGACTATCTTACTTTAAAGTATATATTTGTTTTCAATGATATTATTATTCTTATGTTTTCTATGGCATTAACTGAATATAAATGTTCAAATCTGGGGAAAGATATGAGCACTCTACTCTGAATTTTGGATGAGTTATCTTGCATGTATACTCTCTACTGATGCAAAATAATAAATTAATTAATTCAAGAAAATTAATTCCACTGACCTCTGTGTAGACTGGATTTTTTTTTTTTTTTTTTTTTTTTAGTGGAAGTCTCTTGTATAAAATTCTAGTATTGTAAAGGCGAAGATAGAACCATGCATTTCATGTGAAAGTCTTTCTTGGGTAAGGTGAAACCTGGGTAATTTAATGATAGACTATATGTTCAAGAGCCCAAGAGCACATTGCATCTTTTCATCAATAGTCAACACTCAAAGGAGAAACAGAATAACAATTCTATTCCTGCTTGTATACATTTAAACACTATGAATCAAATAATTTGTGACAAATACTTAAAGAATGCTTACCAGTCTCTCAATATTTCTGTTATTTTCCCTTGACATTTATAGCATATGTGTTAAAAAATAAATTTAGAATATGATTTTGTATGTACGATGAGAGAATAAAATAAAAATTGAGGTTAAAACTGGCTGTCAAATTTTCAGGATGGAGGGAGCCTCAACCTACATATGAATTTTATGCACTTACATTGAATTTTTTCATTTTGTGAACAGATATATAAGGGGCCTTTGTTTTAAGCAAATCTTGAAACTAGAAAATTTTCATTAAACTGGCAATTAGGCATAAGATAAAGCAAGATACTGGATCCTGGTATAGTGTGCATAATTTAATCTGGAAATCTGTAATCATCATAACACAATAATGCTTCATTTGTATGTGTTTTGTCTGTCAAGAATACACGCCTTAGTAGAGTGCTCCCTAATGTTGTAGGGCTTTGATCTGGAAATTAGGTCACTGACAGTACTTCACTCAGAGGGACTAAGACTTGTCTCACATAGATAGTAGTTCTCCAAGTACTAGTTCTAATAAAAGAAATCTGGGTCACAGTTTTCTCTGTCTCTCTGCATAAGTGCACCTCTTTCCTGAGGACATTCCTTTCATCCTAACTTCATGGTCAATTACAGCAAAACAAACATCACCGGAGAGGAACAGGAATTAGTATCATCATCTTCTTGAAACTCGAGAACCTCTAGAATCAAGAAGCCAATATGTAATCTTTACACATATTCTGAATTCATGTTTTTAGTGTAGCAATATAAAACAGAGTGCTACATTTTGCCTTTAATAGAAAAGCAAATGGTCTACCACAGACTGAAAAATAATAAGACTATGCCCAACTTTCACTTTTCCTACATACTGTTCTTACCAAGATAAAATGGCATTTTTCAAAATGATGGTAATAGCTCCTGGAAATATTTCAATGTTCATTTTCCCATCCTACCTGTTTTCTGTTCACTGCCATAATGCTTAAAGTATTAATATGACTTACCCCTTGTTTCCATGGCTATTTTTGACCAAGTGATTACTCTTCAATATGCATTTCTATGGTGCATGTATTTCACTATTCCTTCAGTTCCTAAGGAGTGTCAGCTCTTCATCTCAGAGTTTTTGTCTCATTCTCTCTTCTGCTGAGAATGCACTCCCTCTCATCTTCACCTGATATTTGCATCATCTCTGCACACCTCTATTTATCTCCTACATAGAAACTTCGCTCTAGCTCCAACATCAACAATGTAATCAGAATCCCCTGCCTTCACAAGTATTTGTTTCTTTTACCTGGAAAGATTATATTCATAAATAAATTTTCATATGACTATAAAATTTATCAGGTAAAATAATGATATGTTAAACAAAATAATATTTACATATAAATATATGTATTAAAAGATTCTCTTTGAAAATAAGACAAAAAATTGGAAAGGCCTATTCAGGTAATTTGATATCAGATAAAATGGTCTGTGTTATATTTACATTGTGAATTCTGAGTTTCTACAATACTGAAATAGTAGGTCAAGCCAAATCTCGTGCATTTTCAGCAATTGGGTTTAAAGTGTCACCCAGTTCCCCTAAAATCTGAATTCAGACCAAGCTATGAAGTGACACCCAGTTCTCCAAACAGTCCAACAACAACTTGTGTGTGTGTGTGTGTATGTATGTATGTATGTGTGTTTTCTGTGTGTATTTGTGTAAGTATGTTTATGTTAATGTGTTAGACATATAAAAAAGAAGAGGGAGGGAGAATTCTCAGGAATATATCAAAAGAAACACAAATTAAAACTATACATTTTTTCCAGACAACAATACTTTAATTACTAAGAAAGATAAGTTTTAAAAATGATTTAAAAACACAGCAAGGATTTTAAGAGATACTATTCTGTACACTAGTAGATTGTTCACAATGGTAATTAGAATTACATTAAAGCAAAAACTGAGTGTCAGATTCATGTAGGGTTTAATTATTTAATGGCATCTTTTCCTCTAAACCAACAAAGAAACTGTGGCTCTCTTTATATTTGAAGAGAAGAAAAAGGAAACAGTTGAACAAGCTTTGCTTCCACATAAATTTAATAGACTAAATCCCACAACGTCCCATGAGCAACTGCTTTGTGAAAAGCATCTGTTTTATTAACTGGACACTTGCATGTATGTAGAATAGTTTAAACATGTTTTTCACCTGGCTTTCAGGGTCCAATTTTCAAGAATTCTCATCCTTAAGTCACATTTTGGGTATGTCAAGTTCTCTGCTTTATCACTAATTGTTGGGTTTTAAATTCTGTCCTTTTCCCTTTCTTTGATGACTACATAGACTTAAATATTTCCATCATGTGAGCCCTAGAGACTGAATTCAAGCTGTCAGTCTTGGTAGCAAACAGCTTTACCTGCTAAGCCATTCATGAGACTCTCACTTAGGAATCTTTATAACACCTTTAACCTCATATTGCCTTCCAAACACATCAACTTTCTTTTGTCCTCAGTCATGATATACATTTCTACCTTTATGTCTTGGTAAAATTTGGAAGATATTTCTCAATAACTGTATTGTTCTTTCTATTCTGAATTTAGTTTGAGGTTGAGTTATCTGATAATCAGAATATACCTGTAGCCTTAATCTTTCTTGTACTTATAATGTCCTTTTAAGTTTCAATGGCAGCACTTATTATTCTTTACCACTCTTTTGTTGATTTACTCATCTATCATTCATTCACTAATTATCTATTGCTTAACTTGAAAATGAAATTCCTGAGAATTCGTAACTTGTCTAGGTTATTTAACTCTATCATCCAAGACATGCATAGCAGGCAGGATACATTTTGCTATCCTAGTAAGCTATAGTGCCTGTATGCTTTTTAATCACTTAGTGTGAAATCAATCTCTCCTTAATCATTGCAGCTTATTTTAAACCTTTAGTTTACTCTTGTGATAATTCAAAACGGGATTGTACCAATCTTTCTGCTACAAATTTGCATATGATTAGAATGCAATTCACTATGTAAATATATTTGTTAGAAATGTACAAGTGATATAGGAACTAAGGAGAGGGGTACATGTCAAGCAAAAATATATAGTTTATTAGTTTTACTATGTGAATATCTGATAGTAATTTCAAGTGACTCTCAATAAATAAATATTCTCAGTGTAAATGGCATTGAAAATGCTTTTTACTATTAATGAATGTATTTGAAGGTAAAAAAATGTATTTGAAGGTAAAAAAAAAGTAAAATTTAAATGTGCTTCTTATCATATCCTCCTTTGGTGATTTGCAATCATTTCCTATTGTTCTGGGTAGATCATACTTAAACTATGCCCTATTCACCTGAAAATCAGGTGTTTAACAGTATGAAGGCTGTCTGTGTAAATCTCTATGTTTAAGAACTCATTTAAATACTCAATGGCAAGCTTATCAACACAAAAATGTCTTAGTTTTACCAGGACAGAGCGTGTGAATTTGTCTTAGCAAAGTCTAACACAATCTTTGAAAGAGTGAACTTTAATACATATCTATGTATCTATCTATCTATCTATCTATCTATCTATCTATCTATATATCTATCTATATATGGCTACTTTACCAACAGCAGGTACTTTTCACTGTTTTCAAGGTTCAGATTTCAATACCAAAGTTGTTGATGCCATGGCATCAAAGGCCAAGGAGAGAAATATGACCCTTTGCCCTCCCTGTAATCTAGGACTCCAACTATGTCAGGACTGGGGGAAGGGCATCTAAGTGACATAGAAAAGGAGGGACCAATACTAATAAGGGAACCTTTGTATTCAAGTGTATATCATGGACAACATTGACTTTCTTGTTGCTATTCATGACTGAGATTCCTACCAGTTCTGAATAACAGACCATGAAAAAAGAACTCTGTGTCAACAGAAGTATGGATAATTCTACTGAGGTCTTGTGCCTTATTATATTAGAACAGAGTCTATCTGATCACTCACCTGGTGTACTTTGTATATTGAAGGCTTTCTACACTTGTAGTCTGAAGTATTGCCACATGAATGTAAGATGGCTCAATTGGTTCTTTACTTCTCCTTCTATTTCCTTCCTTCCTTCCTTCCTTCCTTCCTTCCTTCCTTCCTTCCTTCCTACCTTCATACCTTCCTTCCTTCCCTTTACTTTCTTCTATTTCTTTGATTTCTTTACTTGATAACTATTTAATACATTCTGTGTTGTCATGCTTGGGAACAAGTCAGTCAGTGATTCTGTGGCTAGAAAAGGCAGTGTACAATCTATTACAGTAACTATATTTCATTCTCTACCTTTTATCTCTATTATCTCTATTCCTATTTTGATACCATATATATAATATAATTGCATATATATTTGCATATATATATAACACAATATTATATGTAATACAATCATGTTGTACAATATATATATATATATATATATATATATATATATTTGACATGCAAAGAAGTATTAACTAGAACATGCTTATGACATCACCATGTACTGATGTACTTGCCATATCAAAAGGCTTTAGATATCTTCCAAATCCTTCTGATTACAGTACATTAAGACTGAGATTCATAACACTATACAGGATCTTGTAGGCATCCTTTGCTGAGAAATTCCTTGCTGTGGTGTATTGGGCTACACACAAATATCCATTCTTCAGCATAGGAGTGATTAAGAAGAATGAAGGACAGAGACATAAAATACCTCGTTTAATATCTAAGTATATTTATTGTATTTTCTTCAGAAGGCCTCAGTTCTGCTTATCTTCATCAACCTTCTAATTTTTCTCCATAAAGTGCTGACGTGAAATACTTGACCAACCAATCAACTTATGAATACATTTTATTACCAGTATTGATAACTTTTTAAAAAATGTAACCATATAGTTAAATGAGTACACTGTAATTTCTCTTTTTCCTTTTAGCTCTTTTCTTCCTCTTACTTCTCTCAATACGTCAGATGAAGCATAAAATGTTCCAGTATCTTGGAGTTATGAACATTATCTTTGTTTCATTTACTTGTTTAGTTTGTTATTTGCATGCCTTTTGTTAAAATCCAATTCATCGTGATACTAATAATCTATATTGACATACATTCACATTGCTGATAAAAACTCTCTATGATGTCATGATTAATCAATAAGCTAAAATTTTGCGATAAATTGGTTATACAAATTAATATAACATACTGTATCTAAAATATTTTGAGTTAGAAGAAAAATATAGAATTTTCTGGTACCATTAGTCCTTGACATCCAAAAGTATCAGCCATCATGGAGATGGTAATGTTGATCAGTGCTGATTCTCCTCCAGAGGCTAGCATCACTAAAAGGCTCAGCATCATTTATAATTGCTTCTGACAGTAGAAGAAAAGAGCCAGTCATTTAAAATGGCAACAGTTGGATGATTGTTTCACGTCTATAAACTAACACAGTAAGATAACCACATTTAAAAGTCAGACATTGTTTTAGGAAGCTTTTCTAAAAGCTTGGATTGGATTTGCTAAAGATATGAGCCATAAATAAGTTCAAAAGATACAGATGGATAAATAAATATCCCCTATTTCCATGCCAAGAAATAGAATACTTCCTAATCAAAAACACTCACTTGCTAAAATTTGAATCAGAGAAACTCATACAATCTCTGACTCTTAATTATGTTTGCTTTAAAATAATTTACATTTAAATAATTTTTTAAAATATCCACATAATAATAAAATGTGAACTGCATAATCTCTCTTAATAGCATTGCCCTTAAATAAATATAAAGAAAAATCTTTCTGATGGCATGAACTTGGTCATTAAAAATACATTATGAAGCTATCAGGAAAGGGATAGAATTGGCATCAGAACTAAATGAGGAAGTGAGGAGGGATGTTATCATTTTATGGGCAAAAAAGAAAGAATAAAGCCAGACATTTAGGAAGGAAAATTATGTGAAAATCTACAATATTAAGATAAAATAGATTAAATTCATTTAAAAAAATACATTAAATTTTAAATAATGTTAGGCTAAGTAACTGCTGACCTAGGGAGATTGTTACTGACTTCAAATTCTGCAGTGGTGAGATCCAACCAACAAAGGTAGCAACTTTAGTTACTAGAGAAAGTTCTTACAGGAAGGAAACAAATGAATTAAAGTAAGCTGAGGTCTACACAGATTATAAACTGTCACAGAACTCATAAAAAAAAAGGAAGTGAGCTGAGAGACATCTAAGACAGGTGACAAATGATAAAGTATTTGCTAATGCTAAAGAATTAAAGATGGAATAGATTTAGGTAGTTTATGCACTGAAATTCTTATTGAGACACACATACACACAGAAAGAGAGAGAAAGAGAGAGAGGCAGGGGGGAATTTAATCCTCAGAAAAATTAAAGTAGACTGAATTTGATGCAAAGATAGAAACAAAGTGACAGACATCTAAAATGAAAGTCTATCATTGTGTGTATGTGTGTTTGTGTGTGTGTCTATTTGTGTGTGTGTGCATGCGAATGCATGTTTGTGTATGTGTGGACACATGAGAGGCTACACATGTGTGCATATGCAAGTAAAACCAAGTGTGTGAGCCTGTAAAGGTCAGAAGTTGATATGTTGATATTGGACATGTTCCTTGTCGATCATTCTCTACCTTATTTTATCTATCTATCTATCTATCTATCTATCTATCTATCTATCTATCTATCTATCTATCTACCTTGGGATGAAGTCTCTTCCATTATCCTAAGTTTATCAATTCAGGTAGACTGGGATTCTATTGTATTTGCCTACCTAGTGCTGGATTAATATGTGCCATGCTTAGATTGTACATAATTGTCCGTTATCTGAATTTAGGTCCTAAGGTTTGGCAGTTGACATTGTACTGACTAGGCCATCTCCCCAGACTCAATGCCTTTATTGAACATTATTTCCAAAACTAATCTGGCTTTTGATTGAAGTTCTTTATTACTTGATATTTAATTGTCTTTTCTTATCTACATACACCTATACTATCATAACAGAACAATTGGCATAGAAATAATATAAGAGAAAATGCTATCTAATAATAAATTTCTCCTTAACATCTTCTACCATGTCCAACACACATAAAAACACATTTATTCCACCAAAAAACATTGACATGGCTTATCTCATTAGGTCTTTTCTTATTATTTCAAGAATTCTCATGAAAGATTACACATTTTGTTAGCATGTTGACTTATTACAGTGCTGTATCATATAGATAATAGAAATAGGAGTGAACTGCATTTCCATCCTGGTGCTGATAACTGGTCAATGGGGAACCTCAAATGAAATGATTGTGGTTCCCTTAATATCTATGGTAGAGAGGTAGCTTGAATTACTTATATCAAGGATTGAGCTGACTCATATATCACTATTCACTTTATAAAATCCAATATAAGATTCATTATTTTTTTTCAACATCGTTTTCTTTAGAAATCAGGAATGAAGATATCCTTTGCAATTTAAGCAAATTGTGGGTGGGAGACCTAGCTTACTATTGGACAGAAAGTCCCATTTAGTATGCCATTACATAATAACCTTCATTCATAGTGGCTAATTTTACATCTGAACAACTGTAATATCCATTATTACAAAGGGTCCCTGCCTCTTTTAATTTTATTCTTAAATTTTTTCTCTCAGAATATTTTGCCAAGTATCATAAGAGTTGCTTGGCAACTGTTAAGAACAAATTCAAAGAAAGAGAGGTGATTTAATAAAGAATTCAGACACAATCAAATCCCTGTAGAACAAATAATGTATGTGCTTTATTAAGAAAAAAATATACTGTACTTTGAGCCATTTGAAATTTAAAAAATTAGTAACTTGTTTTGAATCATGTATAATTAGTAAACAAATGCAACATAGGAACTAATGATAAGTCACCACTAAAGCATTTTAGAAATGGTGTTTCTTGTATTATAGTACAGTGTGCTCAGGTATTAGAACACAGAGATCATTAATGTATTATACTCTCTAACAACATTCCTTAGAAAATTTGTCTGTGATTGGAGGACACCAATAGGAAAATCATACTTTATCTACCATGGCAACAGAGAACATTACAGGTTGGGAATTTGATAGATTCATACATTTTGTTGCAGAAATAAAGGATGCAGAGCCATTAAAGAGATGGGAGGTTATCGATAGTAGCTTTTAGGAGAAATGAAAATTAGAACACTGAGCTCATCATCTCAGGAGAGAAATGAGGAAGTATTTTAATTTAAGGTAAAGAACTTCAATTATTCATATGCTTTTATATGGATAAGAATATTCTCATTGTACATTGAAGTCTGTTTTTATCTAGTTTAGCCAAAAAAATAAGAAGAATTGGTTGGATAAACAGAAGCTATTACTGAACTTCTCAGCATGTAAATATTGAAACACAAATACATGCAAGTGCCTTCACATTTCTCTTCTTCTGGACCATCTTCTTTCAGGAGTATTGTCCTTTCCAGTTCTGCTGCCCAAGTGTTAGAAAGTGACCACTAGCTGAGCCCAAGACTCAGTGTTTCAGTACTCAAGACATATGTTTCTTTCTTCTCCTTCAGTACAGTGTACAGAAACTTAAGGAAGTATTGAATTACTCAAGTTTGTGTTACAGAATCACTATTACTTAGTATATGGGCCTATACTAGGTTGTTTCCATATGAACTGAACAACTGCCCTGAAGGGCAGGTAACAGACTCTCAAACACCTACCTTGTTGACATTATCTGATTTTCTTCTAAAATACTTCACTCTTCCAATTGATCCTTTTGTGAAAGGACTGAAGGAGAGACAAAGAAGAGGTCACATGCGTGACCTTGAAATCTAAGATCATTTTAGGAGACAACCCTCACATGCAAACTAAGACATAAAAGTTGTTCTTTTATGGAACTGGATTTTGTTCCCTATTCTCATTCTCTTCAATACAGAGAGCAGCAAGGGCATTACCAAAGCATAGGGTCTACAGAGTAGTTCATAGCCAAGCTGGGTCCTCTAGAGTGAAGTGTTTAATTCACTTGTCATATTAACTTTCCCTTTGATGTATCAAGTCATTCTAGTATCTGTGTATAGGAACTGAAGGTCAGCTCCTGGGACTCTGTGCCTGTCAGTTATAGAGGCAGAACCTTGAAAAGATGCACTTTGCAATTCACACACTGAGTCATACTACAGATGAAAGGGAACTTCTGTGCTAGGGCAGAATTAATAAACTAAAGAATATTAAGGACAGAAGCACCTGATAGCTCCAAAGTGCTTTTGTATACTTTGAGCTGCTTTCTAACTTTAATAATTCTCAATGAGATGCCAATATAGTTACTATCCAGACAAATATATAACTGGACATTAATTTATTTTTTAATCTGAAGATTCTCAGATGATAGCTCCTTAACTTGACTAGACTTTGTGACATCAATATTTCTTTAAATTATCAAATACACTAGTTTCTAAGAGGTATGTGTTCAAAATACTGTTTTATGGTGTCTGCTATAGATTCTGTATTTTAATGCCCTTTCAAAATCAAATTTGAAAGTCTTATTCAAGACTTAGCTATTTAGCAAGAATTAGGCCCAAGTCTAGGTGTGTTTTGTTTGGTGTTGTTAGTTCATTTAAAGCTATTCCATTCTTCAGTGAGGTGGTTTCAAATTAACCATTATTTAAAAAGTCATATGTGGAATCCAGAATACACCAGCATTATATCTGGGTCTTGCTTCAGAGTGGTTATGGTCAGTTCCATGACTGTGCTCCATGGAACTCGTCTTTATTTTCTTTCGTTGATTTTTTTTTTATCAGATATTTTCTAATTTAGATTTCAAGTGTTATCAATTTACATGGTTTTCCCCCTGGAATCCCCTATCCCATCCCCCTTCTCCTTGTTTCTATGAGAGTTTTTACCCAACCACCCACCCTCCCACTCCTGCCTCCATGCCCTGGAATTCACCTACACTGAGGCCTCTATCCTTCACAGGACCAAGGGCCTCTCTGCCCACTGACATCCTACAAGGCCATCCTCTGCTGCATATGCAGCTGGAGCCATGAGTTTCTCAATGTGTACACTTTGGTTGGTGATTTAGTCCCTAGGATCTATGGGGGGGGGGTCCTGGTTGGTTGATATTGTCATTCTTCTAAATGGGTTACAGAGATAAACACAGAATTCTCAACTGAGGAATATTGAATGGCCAAGAAGCACCTAAATGCTTCAACATCCTTACTCATCAGGGAAATACAAATCAAAATATCCCTAAGATTCCACTTCACACCAATCAGAATTGCTAAAATCAAAAACTCAGGTGACAGCAGATGCTGGCTAGGATGTGGAGAAAGAAGAACACTCCTCCATTGTTGTTGGGATTGCAAGCTGGTACAACCACTCTGGAAATCAGTCTGGTTGTTCCTCAGAAAATTGTATATAGTATTACCTGATGACTCAGCTATACTACTCCTGGGCATATACACCAAAGATACCCCAACATATAACAAGGACACTATGTTCATAGCAGCCTTATTTATAATAGCTAGAAACTAGAAAGAACCCAGATGTCCTTCAACAGAGGAATGGATGTAGAAATTGTGGTACCTTTCCACAATGGAGTATTACTCAGCTATGAAAAAAAAGAACAATGACTTCATGAAATTCTTAGGCAAATATATGGAACTTGAAAATATCATCCTGAGTGAGGTAGCCCAATCACAAAAGAACATACATGGTATGCACTCACTGATAAGTGGAGATTAGCACAAAAGCTCAGAGTACCAATGATACAATTCATAGGCCACATGACGCTCAAGAAGAAGGAAGACCAAAGTGTGGATGCTTAGGTCCTTCTTAGAAGAGGAACAAAATACTCAGGAGAGCAAATACAAAGTGTGGAGCAGAAGCAGAAGAAAAAGTCATCCAGAGACTGCCCTACCCGGGGATCTATCACATATACAGTCACCAAACACAGACACTTTTGCTGATGGCAAGAAGTGCTTGCTGACAGGAGTCTGATATAGCTATCTTCTGAGATGCTCCTTCAGAGCCTTACAAATAGAGGTGGATGCTTACAGCAAAACGTTGGACTGAGCAAAGGGTCCCCAGTGGAGGAGTTAGACTAAAGGAGCTGAAGGGATTTGCAACCCCATAGGAAGAACAACAACATCAACTATGGGTCTTCTAATTGGCCTCTGAAGTGGAGATCACTTGCCTCAGCTGTAAGATCTAAATTCACCATTCACTGAATTATTGAAAATTCATAGGAACCTATTGGTTATACTGGTCTTAAGGCTTGTATCTTCATCTTTCTCTTATGTAAAATCAAGGTATTGACGGGCATTATAGGGACAGTAAATAGACTAAATGATAAAATGTGAGAAAGTATGGCCCAGTATCTAAAACAAACTATATATTCAAAATACAAAGCAAGGTTATATTTATCCCATACATTTCAACAGGACTGTCCATTAGGCATTTATGTCACATGTAGAACTTTCTATTACTGCACTGTCCAATATGGTAAACAGCAGACAAATACAGGTAATGGACACTTGTAATGTGACTTGTGTTACTGAAAAAAATCAACTTGAAAAATCTTAATCTCAGTGTAAGTGACCACGCAACTAGGAAATTCACACAATAAACCCTTCAAAAAGTGATCTGGCCTCTGTATCCATGACTTTGAGACAACAACAATAATTTCATATAAAAGGGACTTTAAAATATTTAATGAGAAGAATTTGAGTAAATAGAAACAGAGAAAGGTGGTTAAAGGGAATGGGCAAAATGGGAGGAAGTACAAACACAAAATTAGTCTTTGCTCAAAGAAGTCATAACACATCAATTAAAAAGTAAAATATTAAAATATTTCATACTGAAGAAGTATTTCAAACAAAGTGTGAAAATTGTGTGCAATATATTAAAATTAAATATAAAGAATATATGAAGAATATAAAGAATACAAGGCATAATTATTGTAGTTTCAGAGATAAGAAGAAACTAAAACAAATAGATATATTTAATGATAGGTATCATCTCTAAGTACTTTTTTAGTTTTATGCACATAGACAATTCACAAGGCTTAAAACAGTTAAGCTTGGAATTAGAGGCAACTTGTTGTTTTTCACAGGGGTGCAACCACAGCCCACTCTGAAGACAAAGAACCCAAACAAAAAGGTTGAGAAAGAAGGAGGTAGAAGATTGGGAAGGGAAAAGGGGAAAACCTCTTCCTAATGTTAACCTCAAAGTCAGCAGCCCGATTCATAATCTTTAGGGGAATCTGAAATTATTGTAACAGCACCCTTGACTACTGGAACCACAGTTATATCTTATCATTTTTTGCATTACTCTTGGCAAACAAACAAACAACAAGGGCTTTCATTCCTTGCATCACCCTCCAGTCTATGTTGTTTTCTCATCATATTTCAATAATGATTACTATCTTGGTGAGTATTTTAAAGTTATTCAGGCCTAGAAACTTAAAGACTATGTTAACTCTGACTTGTCACTATTTTAATAAGACGTATCCCAGTGAAATACAAGCACATTTTCATAAAATAGCAAAACAAAAATGTAAAGATAGAAAGCAATAC
Source organism: Rhabdomys pumilio (assembly GCA_030674055.1). NCBI lineage: Eukaryota > Metazoa > Chordata > Mammalia > Rodentia > Muridae > Rhabdomys > Rhabdomys pumilio. The sequence continues at coordinate 101,266,373 of JANHMN010000004.1, read as the reverse complement.
AGCATCAAACAGAGTGTCCTAACTAGGGACAGAGGTGAGAACCCATCTCAATACTCATCCCAGCCGAGACTCTCACAGTACCCATCAGAGTTGGAATTTATCCAGCATTTCTGCAGCCCCATAGCCCTTCTGATCTGCATCTCTACCTGCACCTGTGGCAGATCAGTGTACCTGCTTTCCTACCCTACAGTTCTGCCTGTTTCCCAGGAAGACTCTCTAACCAGGGACACAGGAGGCCTCCTCTAACCAGAGACAGCACTACCTGCCCATCAGTGGTCCTGTTCTAACTCACTCACGTCATACAACTCCACTTGTCTCTAAGGATGCCTGGCCAATCTGAGACACCCAGGCCAGTTAAACACAAGAGATAATCAGAATGCAAAAGGCAAGCACAAATGCATAAGCAACAGAAGCCTATGTAATTTGGCATTATCAGAGCACAGTTCTCCTACCATAGAAAGCCCTGAACTCCCTAACACACCTGAAAAGCAAGATTGTGACATAAAATTCTATCTCATGAAGGTAATAGAGCCCTTTAAGGAGGACATAAATAAATCCCTTAAAGAAATACAAGGAAACACAGGCACACAGGTAGAAGGCATTAAAGAAGAAACAAATAAATCCCTTTAAAAATATATAGGAAAACACAATCATACAGGTGAAGGAATTTAACAATACAGTCCAAGATCTGAAAATGGAAATAAAAGCAATAAAGAAATCCCAAAGGGCAGCAACCCTGGAGATGGAAAACCTAGGAAAGAGTTCAGGAGCTACATATCACCAACAGAATACAAGAAATAGAAGAAAGAATCTCAAGTGTAGAAGATACCACAGAAGATACTGACACATCAGGCAAACAAATTACAAAGTTTAAGAAGCTTCTAACATTAAACTTACTGGAAATTCAGGACACAATGAAAATACCAAACCTAATAATAATAGAAATAGAAGACAGTGAAAATTCCTAGTTCAAAGGGCCAGAAAATAGCTTTTTAAAAAATCATATAAGAAAATGTCTCCAAACTTGTATCAGAGAACACCTACATCGGATAAACAACTTCTGAGAAATGGCTGGATGTAAAACTAACCCAAACTAATCAGTAGACTTCCTTCATGCAAATGATAAACTGGCTGAGAAGGAAATTAGAAAAATAACACACTTTACAATAGACACGATATTAAATATAAATAAATATTTTGTTGTAACTCTAACCAAGCAACTAAAAGACTTGTATGACAAGAACTCAAGTGCCAGAAGAAAGAATTTGAAGAGGACCTCACAATGTAGAAAGATCTCCAATGTTCATGGATCTGTAGGATTTACATAGTGAAAATTGTCAACTTATGCAAAGCAATCTACAGATTCAATGAATTTCCCAACAAAATTACAACACAACTCTTTACAGACATAGAAAGAACAATTCTTAACTTCATTTAAATATACAAAAAAAAAAAACTCAGGATAGCAAAAACTATTCTGAACAATTACATAACTTCTTAGAAAATCACCATCCTTGACCACAAGCTGTAACACAGAGCAGTAGTGGTTTAGAAAATACCGCATGATATTGTTACAGAAAAAGACAGGAATGGAATAGAATCAAAGACCCAGAAGTAAACCCACACCCCTATAAACACTTGATCTTTGACAACAAAGCCAAAACAATACAGTGAAAAAAAAAAAAAAGCATATTCAACAAATGGTGCTGGTCTAACTGCCAGACTTCATGTAAAAGAATGCAAATGGATTCATGTTTATCGAGGAGAAAAAGCTCAAAGAAAACCCTTGACATAAAATCAGATACATTGAATATAGCAATAGAAAGTGGGAAATAACCTTGAACACCTTGGTACAGGAGAAATTTTTTGAACAGAACACCTGGAGCTTAGACTTTACAATCAACTGTCAATAGGACAAAAAGGCAACCTACAGATTGCAAAAAGATCTTCGCTAACCCTACATCAGATAGAGGGCTAATATCCAAAATATATGAAGAACTCAAGAAGTTAGACTCCAAAAAATCAAATAATACAATTAAAAATAAGGTACAGAGCTAAAAAGAGAATAATCAACAGAGAAATCTCAAGTGGCAGAGAAGTACTTAATGAAATGTTCAACATCCTTAGTCATAAGGGGATTATAAATCAAAATGACCCTGAATTCCATCTTACATCAATCAGAATGGCTAAGATCAAAAGTTCAAGTGACAGTATGTGCTGGTGAGGATGTGGGCAAAGAGGAACACTCATTCATTGCTGATGAGATTGAAAACTGGTTCAACCACTCTGGAAATCAATGTAGCAGTTCCTCAGAAAATTGGAAATAGTTCTAACTAAAGACCCAACTATACTGCTCCTGGGCATATACCCCAAACATGACCCATCATACCACTGGGACACATGTTCCACTATGTTCATAGCAACCTTATTTGTAGTAGCCAGAAACTGCAACCCAGTTGTCCCTCAACCAAAGAATGGATACAAAAAATGTGGTTCATTTACAAACTGGAATAGTGTTTAGCTATTAAAAACAAGAACATCGTGAAATTTGCAGGCAAATGCATGGAACTAGAAAATATCATCCTGAGTGAGGTAACCAAGACCCAAAAGGATATGGATGTTATGAACTCACTGAGAGGTGAACACTAGCCAAAGAGTACAGAATACACATGATACACTTCACAGACCATAATAAGTCAAAAAAGCAGCAAGGCCCAAGTGAGAATTAATCATCCCTACATAGACAGGGGAACAAACTAATCATGAGAGCTGAGGGAGGGAGGGACCTGAGTAGGAGAGGAAAGGATGAGGTAAAAAGGGGTTCAGAATCCAATATGTGGGTTGACAGGAGATAAGCTTAGAGGGCAAGGAGAATGAATGAAAATATGCAGAAGCTGTGGGTGGGGAACCTCTGAAAAGTTATGAGAGGCACTCCGGACTCAATGGGGATGACCTTAGCTGAAATGCCCAAGAGTGAGAAGACTGAACCTGAAGAGCTTACCTCCAGTACACAGACAGGGCCACCAGTAGAGGGATGGGGTCTCCAACCCACTTTCAAATTTTTGACCCACAATTGTTCTCATTTAAAAGAAATTCAGGGACAAAAATAAAATAGAGCAAAGACTGAAGGAATGGCCAACCATGGACGGGTCATCTTGGGATCTATCTCATGGGTAGACATCAAACCTTGAGATGATTACTGATGTTATGATGTGTTTGCAGACTGGAGCCTAGCATGGGTGTCCTCTGAGAGGCTCTACCAGCAGCTGACTGAGATAGATGCAGACACTTACATCCAATCACTGTACTGAGGTCGGGAACCCCCATGGAGGAGTTAGGGGATGAACCAAAGGAGTTGTAGGAGATGGCAAACTCATAGGAGGACTGACAGTGCCAACCAATCTGGACCCCAGGTAGCTCCCAGAGACTAAGCTACCAACCAAAGAGCATACATGGGCTGTTCAGAGGCCCACAACACATAGTAACAGAGGAGTGAAGGCCTTGTCTGACTCCACTGGGAGAGAATGTATCTAATCCTGTAGAGATTTGATGCCCCACATAAGAGGGATACCTGAGAACAGAAGTGTACTCTCTCAAAGGAAAAGCAAAGGGGAATGCAGTGAAGAGCCATGGGGGGTGGAAAACATTTGAGATGTCAATAAATGAAATAGTTAGTTTAAAAAATATTAACTAGTATGATTCAGTGGATCATAATATGATAGCAGCATAATGACAATGTAGAATCAACTAATATAAACATCTTTACCGATCTAAAAGAAGTTGGTAGCACATAGATGGCATACCATCCCTTGTGAAATTGAAACAGGAGGATTCCAAATTTGAGGCAAGGCTAGTTATTAAAACTAGGTTACTTTAATATGAGTCAGTTTAAACACAGAGCAAAAACAGCCTCCAATTTTTTTTTCATAGAAAAAAAAAAAAAAAAGATCCAACCGGTTCAACACCTTAAAAATTGCATGTCTGAAAACCCATTTGTTTATCTTCCTCAAGTTCCAGGTAAGATTATAGACTGAAAATCATGTTTCATCTTGGAATCTGTTAAATATATGATTGCATTTGTAATTTAAAAAAAATCAGAACAGATCACTTTAAAAAATGAATTGCAAAAAATCTGGCAAATACAGTTGGCAAATATCAATGAAAATGTAATAGATCTCCCATTCTAGATGCAGTTGAAAATAGCAGTCCTGAGGCCATTGTTAAGGCACAGAGTGGGCACAGAAAATTGGAAGTCTCCCCAGTTTTCAGTCTCTGAGAAACAGTAGGGGTTTTGGCTAATAGAGCTCTGAATATTCAGTGAAGTCCAATAATAAGTTTACCACAAAAAAATAGCAGCAGTCACAGCTGCACGAGCTCTATAGTCTTGCCAGCAAGGGTACACCATACCCACACACTTCCTTGGGCAGGGGTGTGGGAAACATCATCTTCACAAATGAGCCTACAGGACTTTCTATTTGATGAATCTGTCACAGAAAGGGTGAACAATGCAGTTTCATCCACTTCAGCTTCCTTTGCATGTATTTTATTGTGCCCAGGATTCCTGGAAAGTTGTGAGTATCTAACTAAAGTAGGAGCAAGCAATGCTTTACATCCACTGTTGAAAAAAATTCAAATGTCAAATTGATTGCACAGAAACAAGTTACCTTTTTTGAACAAAGTAAGCATCATATAGCGATGGATGGGGCACACCTAGAAAAGGCTTCCAATTATGCTCAAGTGTTGTTACACTCAAGACATTCTAACTCCTATGGATGTCTGAGGGAATTGTTCCCTTGAACGTTCACCTATGCAAAGCACAACAGAAAGGAAAGGAATTTGTCCCGAAGGCATATTTATTTTAATAGAAGAAGCAGCTGCAATGATGTTCCCCCTTGTGGGACACCTGCCTCGACAAAGGCATCCCATGGAGAAGGTCTTTGGATTTATTTACTCATGGCAATTTGTAGAAAAAAGGTTGTTGATACCTTCAACTTTGGAACTGCATAGCACTGAGCTATCTCAGCATGCCCTAGAAGAGGAACTCAAGGAGGATCCTGGCAAATATGTCCTGGAGTTTGGGACAATGGAGCTGCTCTGAAGTGTCATCAGCGGATCAGGGAAATGGCCATATTTACTTCATTAGCCAGCCCACCCAAGGGAGCAAGGGAACTGCTTGTGGAGTAAAGCACTTGAGACCAAAAGATAGGGAAGCAAATCTTACTCCTGTTCTCTGATCTTTATTATTATTTTTTCTCTGGAACTCTGTTAAGCACACAATATAGTAAATGGAGAAGTAGTCTTTAATTGCCCAAGTGCTCAGGCCAGTCATGATAAGTTATTAATTAATTACAATATGGTTGGACTGAGGAAAAAACAAGACTTCACAAAAGGACCCTCAGTGACAAATCAGGAAAGAGTAAAGCAATGCTAAGCTTCCATTAAACAGAGACTAAAGGATACAAACAATACAAGCCTTGCCAGAGAAAAGTCAGAAACTTCTGAATGACTCAAATGAACTGAAATTATTGCTACGTTACCTCTGAGGAGCACACTTCACTCTGAAACACGAAAGCTATCTTATAGTGAAAGGGTAGGCAAAGGTATCCAAGCAAATGCAACCAGGAGATAAGGAGGAGTTGCTAGTCTAGTAAAATAGACTGGAATCCAAGTCTCATCAGAAAATATAAAGCTCATTTCAAAAAGACACAATATCCCTAAAAATATAGGCACCAAACTCAGATGTATTGAATTTCATAAAATGATTATTTATGGACAAACAGTAATAAATTAGCTCCAATATATTAATAAGATGTGACTTCAGTATCTCACCATTACCAAAATTAAATGGTCATTCAGATTAAATTGAATAGAATAATTACAGAGATAAAGGTTATACTTCCCAATGTTAGAGAACACACATTCTTCTCTGAAGTCCATGCAATATTCACTAGAGTATAGCACATATTTTGAAACAAAATATCTTTCAACAATCAAAAGAAATTAAAATAATTCTTTGTATCTTACCTGGCTATGGCAGAACAAAATTAGATATCAAGAGGGAAAGAGACCACAGATATTTTACATAGTCAATAGAAATTGAACCACACCTTACTGAATGAGAAATGGATCCCTGGCTCCTGGTAGCTCAAATATGTTCCAGTAGACTGCTGTATATCTAGAAGTACATTTAATGTAAATTGGAACCACTGGGTTATTTAAATATTAACAAATGGGTACAATATTGGTTAAAAAGGTAGTTTGAGGCATTTCTATGACAAGTTAAAGGGAAGAATTAGGAATGGAATATGATCAAAATATACTGAATAAAGTTATCAAAGAGTTAATAAAATATTTATTTTAAAAGAATTTTTAGATTTCTAGAATTTAATAAAAATTAAAACACAGCATGCCCAAATTGGTGAGACATGATAAAGGCAGTCCTGGCCAAATAGCTCCAAATACCTCGATCAAAAATTAAGAGAGACCCATCCAAACCAATGTAATGATAGATTTTATGACTTTAAAATATCTGGAGCAAAGCAGAATCTTAAGCAATAGACAGATATAGTCAAGATCAGAGAAGAAGTTAATAAAATAAAAATGAAAAATCTTACAGAGATCCAATGATACAAAAATTTGTTTGTTTGTAAAGATTAATGAATTTACCTAAATTAACCAGAAGAAAGTTATTAAAAAGGGAAAACAAGTATTACAATAGACACCATTTATATAGAAGACATATTTCTGAAGACTATTTGGTGAACAAGAAATATAAAATAAAGGAATTATTTTTTAACACATATGTCAAATAGTTAAGCTAGAATGAGTTAAAATAAACAGTTCAATAATAAATAATATATAGTCAGCAATAAAAAAAAAACTCCAGCCAAATAAAAGAACCAAAATCCAAATGGATTTAGCATAATTATAACCAAATTTTACAAAAAGAAAATCAAACATCTAAAAAATACACTAAAAGCAATGTTTCTTAGACTATTTCCTAAATAACAAAGAAAGATATTTGTAAATTCATATTATATGGCCAACATTACACTGATTTCAACCCAGGTAAAGATATCAAAACCAAAAGTGTGTATACTAATGTCCATGACCAAAATATACTCAATTTTTTTCAATAAAATATTTGCCAACCAATTCAGGAACTTATATAAAAGATATTAGGACCAAGTTGAATTCCTTTCAGTGATTCAAGAATGGTTCATGATATTTAAATCAATAAATATAACCCACCACATTAATAGACCTAAAGAAATAAATTAAAACTACTTTAAGATTTAATCTTTGTTAGGATAACAAAGATCAAAAACAAGTGAAAGCAACAGAAAGGATGACACCTACTCACTGTGTTGGGAATGCAAACTAGGGATGATGAAAATCAGACCAGAAGCTCCTTAAAACATAGGATTAAATATTTCATATGCTACATTTATTCCACTTCTATGCATATTACCATGTGACTCTATGTCTTTCAATACTTATCTTGTCACATCTTGTTCATTGCTGCTGTATTCACTATAGCTGTGGAACAGAATAACCTACATGTCCATTTTTTGATAAGTGAATTGCAGAAATATATATATATATATATATATATATATATATATATATATATATAAAGTAGAATGTCATTCTGTAAAGAAAAAATCGAAAATTTTATATAAATAGGTAGGGTTGAAAATAATCATTGTGAGTGAGATAGCCTAGATCTAGAAAGACAAATGATAAATATCTCTGTCATATATAGATTTTACTTTTGAATCTTTAGCTATATATTTTTAAATTGGAGTCTTCATAGAATTCAGAAAAAATATTAGGTGGTTGAGGAAGGGCACTTTCAAAAGGAGGGAGACATAAGTGGCATGAAGAAGGAATGGGCATCAATGGAGCAAAAGGGGCAGGATATGGGAGAACAAGGTAGAAGAGGGGATATGGGAAAGAAAAATCACAATAAAGGCCTTTGAAAAAGCCATATTAAATCCTACTTCTGTCATGACTTTTATATACGCACACACACACACACACACACACACACACACAGAGAGAGAGAGAGAGAGAGAGAGAGAGAGAGAGAGAGAGAGAGAGAGATGGCACATGTAAATATACATACAAAAGCATATCACACACACATATATACAATGCTACACACACTCATATAAAATCACACACACACACACACACACACACACACACACACACACACAGAAACACACTCCACACACAGAAACATACACAAAGAACATGCACACGCACAGCACATGCCATCATACATACTAATCCCCAACAAAGGCATATCACACATACACTCACACATACACACACATAAACACACACACTCAGACACAGATACAGGCACATCACACATACACATGCATATACAGAGACAGACAGACACAGAGTCAGAGAGTATTTAAATAAATGTTACACAATGAAAATCAGAAAATACCTCTTCCAGACAATATAGCTTATCAATTTAAAGCCCAATACCAGGTTACTTCTTTCAGTGAGCTTGGTTGGATGCCATAGATACTCCAAATATTATAGATATAAAGACACTGTAAAAATATCTCACAGCCCAGTTTAACTGCTAGACAAATCCAACTGATAAATAGCTGATAGTAGCTTTACTATAAATTTATGCAAGATATTAATATTCACACTTTTCTAAAACCTGTGAGACTTGAGAGTAGTTTGTTTCACAAGGAGATGACCCTTATCCAGAGCTTCTGTCAAACACATGGGACCATAATTAATAGATTCTATCATCTGAGATCATAGAGGGAGAATGTAGGTTAATATTTTTGCTCAGTAGAAACAGGAGAAGAGAATGTCACACATGAAAAGCTAGAAAACATCTGTTGCCAGACCTTGGGTGAAAAGCAGGTCTATGCTGTAGGGATGGAGGAATAGGCTCAATTAGTAAGCACATGATAAAAGAGAGTTTAGCAAGTGTGACTTAACATTTGAGGAGTTAATTAGCTTCAGATGTAGAACCATGAAGCACTATCCCAGGGGACTAGAAATTAAGAATGTCATATTGAGTTTGTACTAGAGCATGTGTCACTTCAACTTTTAGTGTCAGAATGGCAAATGAGTTTCAACTTTGTGAAAACTCTGACTTATAAGCAGAGTTTTCCTGGAGTAATACACAGAGTAAGACTATCAGGTAGCACCCAGGCTCAGCAGGGACTCTCGGGCATTGATTAATGACATCTTTTACCAAAGCAGAAAATGATACTCAATATTTACACCATGTATTTTCCAGCCCTCTGTTAAATGTTAAATGCCAAGGTCTGGTAAAAGATGTTTTCTAGCTCTATGTGACATTCTCTTCTGTTTGTATTGAGCCCAAACTAAAAGCAAGCACAAGTCACCTTCATTCATTTCTTTCCACCATTCAATATTGGATATCTAGACATCTACCATAAATTAAGGAAAAGAACTAGATCATTATTGTGTGACACTATACCTTGGGCACAAATGTCTACTTACCCCATATAGAAAACTGATGAGAGAAAAATGTAGAGATAGTACACAAACCAACTTGCTGAACCAGAGAATTTAATTAGGGTTACTTAGAGGAATTAAAGTGAGGGGTTACTTACAGGAGCATAGCTGAAAGATTACGTACAGAAGTGAAAATGATTCAAAGACAACTGCATTGAACAGTCTGTCGATTCAACTCCTGGAAAACACACTATCCTAAAAGTAGTCCATTTCATCCTGCTTTTACATGCTATCCTTTAAGAAATTTCTTTTTGTGTTAGAAAGTTATCATCTCAGAGAAAAGCACCAAAAATTATTAATTATATGTTGCTTCGAACTCTGAACTTCTTTGATCAGTCATCTCTCCCTTTAAATAAAGCAAACCACAACAACAACAACAATCTCCACTGGGCATCAATGTATCTATTAGGATAAATAAGAGTAGTCATTATAATATGCTTTCAGTCAATGACAGACATATGTTAATTGACAAATTTCAATAGCCATGGTCTTATTATAAAGCACACTTTTTCTAATTTGATCCCAAAGGGTAAATCTAACTCATTCAAATTCATGCATTTTTATATTTATTTACAAGTCCTAGTGGATCTTCCATTTAAAAGTAAACATTTTTCTTTCCTTTCCACATGAATGAAACTTGCTACGTTTTCATACTTTGTAATACATATATGATGACATTGTATTCAAATTGAGTAAATATTGCCAGTCAGAGTTAATACTAACTCAGAAAAATAAGAGAAGAATTTGAGTTTCAGACCTAAGGATGAAAAGTTGACCAAAAAAAAAAAAAATAGAGGATAGAAGGGGTATAGTGTTGAAGAAATCTAGCAATATAGAAATAAATGGAAGTCTATGAGATGGGAACTCTATTAAAATTCTAGCCTTCAAGATTCAAACTGTAAAAGTGCAACAGGGAAGACACAGAAGGCAGAGTCAAGAATGTTCTTGCCAGACATGCTTTGCCATCAAGAACTTACCTCTGCTCCCTAAAAGTGGCCACCCTTAATACACTGACTTCACTCATAACAGCTCATCTGTACTTAGAATTATTTTGTAATAAAATTTTACAGTGTATACCATTTCTCTACTTTTTAACTCTTTGTTGGTTTTATACATACATGCATATAATTAATTTTAGTCATTTTTACACATCCCTGTCTCAACGGTTGGAAACGTTCTTCTAACAATGCCCCCTCCTACTCTTGGGTTTTCATTGTGTGTATAATCCACTGAGTTTAACTGGAGCTGCTTGAAGAAGCACAGGGAAAAGGTTACTTACTGGAGTATGGACAGCTTATTAGTAGCTACATGACTAAAGAAAATGACATCCTTCCCCTGAAAACATTCATTGTCATGGTTCCTTGTGGAGGTATATAGCCTCATGGACTCCTTTTCTATTCAAAAATAAACTGTGAAAAGGTTCAATGTCCTGTAGATTCTCTGCAGATATTCATAGCTGCAGTAAATTAAGGAGATCAAGGAAACTGTCATGTCTGGAGGACAGCTTTTCTCAATATATTTTCTTATGCTTGGGTCCAACATTCTTTTTGCCCCTATTGTCGCAATATTCCCTGTACCTGGGAAGGGTCACATTTATGTTTACTCTTTTTAAGAACTTAAAAAAGTCTAACTAAGTACTTCAAAGCCATCACCCTACATTAATTGTAGACCTGGTTATTTCCTAAATATGCAGAACATCTCCATCTTAGCTCACAGCTTGCTCTGTGAGCCAAAACGCACAGCCTTCCTCTCTTCTGACTTCTTTAATTGAGATTTATCCATGACTTAGCATCCACTTCATTTATCTCCAATTCCAAGCTCACACTTGGAAAGACATTTGCCAGTTCATTTTTACAGTGATTTGTGCATCATGTATTTGGCAGTCACCCCATGTCATAGTACAGAACTTTTTCACAAACATGTATTTCCTCATACTGGATCCTAAATTTGTTCATAAAGACTACTAAGCCAAGTTGGCATATTTTTTGCTTTTAAATTTCTCATGCTGAATTTTATCTACATATAGATCCACTCAAGCATACAAGTAGATAAGTATTAATTAACACCACAGTTAATTATATCATTTAAACTGGAATAGTATTCAAGTCAATTGTTTTCAGTTTTGTCATATTTATTATATCATAAATGATATAATAATTTGTTTGGACTTTTAAAAAATAGCATTTATCATTTCTATTCTCTTTCCTGTTTATACTCCTTTTCTGCAAACTCAATAGTAAGCAGGGTTGGTCTTTTGCTTTAGAGACTTTAATATTTAATGCTTATTATGTACAACAATGGGGTTTATTATAAAATTTCCATGTAAGGGAATGTGTTTCAATCATATTTAATCCATAATTACTCTTTCCTGACTCCTCAATTTCCCAACAGCTCTCTTGTACTTCCATTTAATTCTCTTATTCACCCTGATGTTTTTATTTTTAATTTTTTTGATGACCCAGTGAATTTCACCAGTGTTTCTCACAAAGAGTGAAGCCTTGGTTACAGGATCATGGACACCTTAAAAAGCTTAATAACTCCCACTCCTCGTGACAGAATGTTAAAGAATCTAATTTTCTACTAAATTAACACAAAAATAATGAGTAGTCAATAAATAGCAAAATTAAAAACGTTATTAAATTATATTTAGTGTACAGAGAGAGAGAGAGAGAGAGAGAGAGAGAGAGAGAGAGAGAGAGAGAAAGAACAGGTGTATGCAGATGTTCAATACTTGCTTGAGTTAGTTTGCTCCTTCCACCATGTAGGTACAGGAGACAGAACTTGTTGTCAAGCTTGGCAGAAAGATCCTTTACTTGCCATCCCCATGTACACCAATATGTCATTTTCTAAGCACAAAACATCATGCATCATAGAATATTTCTATAATTATATAGGACGGGTTCAAACACATTCATCTTTCCTTGGGTGATTTCAATTTGCAATTTTAAAAGCAATAATCTTGTAATGAACATTTTTCTATCACCTATTTCATCTTCTAGACAAAGTTTATCCTGTTTTTATTTCACCACGACAAAATAATTTTGAAGACATTTTATCTTTTTCAAATATGAAATGTAGAAGTCTTGTTTCATTTACAATATGTGAAGGTTTTTGTTAATGTCATACTAACAGCAATGTTAATAAAGAATAATTCACAGAGAGCTTACCTAATGGTTTTATTCATAAGTCCATTGTGAAGCACTGAGAAAACAATACATTTCTCTGGGGAGGACATATGGGAAGAAAAAACCCATTAGTGTTTAAAACTGTGTACAGAGGCCTAGGCAATAGGGGATATCCTAGTTTCTAGGTGTCATTGTTGTAGTCTAGAGTACAATCTAAAACTATGTTATTGTTTCCTCTCTAGTCTATATTAGTTAATATCTTCACAATGTTTATCAGGGTAATGTGTCCACTGTACACAAACTTCAGTTTTCATTTCACAACCTACTGGTCTTAGATGTAAAGTAAGAAATGAGGTATCTAATATATCAAAAGTTGGTCAAGATTTCAGAACCAATGACTTAAAGACTGGAGTGACAAAGGAAACATGAGAGAACCAACCCATAAAATGTGGCTGCCACATTTTCTCTTTCCACCAGCATTTCTATGTTGGAGCTTACTTCCAGTTCTTGAAACAACTGGGCAACTGCTCATAAAAATAAGCGAATGACTAGGTCTTGTCAACAAATTGAAAACATACAAATGACTTTTATAGCACATGTGTGCATGTGCACACACACACATACACACAAACACCTTATATTTTAATGACATTTTCTCTTATGTGGTCTGATAAAATATTCTTCATATTATTTGCATAATACCAAGGCATAAATCTGCAGAGCTGGATGGAATTAGTTTCTGTTTGAACGACAGTTTACCTGCTATTGTAAGAAAAGGAATGGATCTGGTAAGAAAAAAATGTTTTTATTCATATTGTTTTCCACTGTCCCCATTCCTTGCTTCTCTGAGCAGGTTTTTCCTCTGCCCTTCTTACATGTGGGATATGAAAATCTGCAGAACCCATCAGAGGAAAGATGTGAAGAAAGTACCAGCAGCTTGCCACATGTTTAGCTTTATCGCATGGATTTCAGCAGGAAGAAGCTTAGCTTTAGATTACCTCTGGCTCTGTTAAGAATGATAACTTGACTGAATGACCAACTCAATGATGACAGTAAACAGTGACCTTTATTTTCAGAAAACTGTCAAATGTAGTAGTCGAAATGTTTTTCACAAAGTCAGCCTGAATGTAAAACAACAAAAAATACTTATCTGACTCATGCTCTTTTTCATTTTATTCTCTGTGGAATTAAGACGAGGGAGAAGTCACTGGACAATGTCAAATGTAGTCTAACAGACCATCAGCAGGCATGTATGAAATCAGTTTATACTATAATGATAAGACACTCATAGGAGTTGGGTAGGAGGGCAATGTAAATTTGGCAGCTTCCTATCTCCATTGATATTTTTACCCCCAGAAACCTAATTTCAAAGTGGTTTAAATGCTAGGATTACCTATATGAGAAAATTATGTTAAAAGAATGTTTCAATATCCATTTATGATTAAAATAGGAACAAATTCCAAATTGATACACAGTTTATTCTCATGAAAACAAATTAACTCTTTTATAAAAACAGGATGACAAGACATTAATAATTATTGACACAGTTTTTTGTGGGCGGACAAAAAGGTTGGCTGTCTAAGTCAATGCCATAGAATCTTAAACATGACATGAGGGCATGTGCCCAGTCTTTATGCCAAAAGATGAGACTTCTGTTTTACCATAGTTTTTAAAATCTTCCACCAAGCCAATCTATGCTAGGTAACATAAATTATATATAGCATATTATAATATAAAAAATGCAGTGTGTTAATAAAGATAAATTTTCTTTTCTATGTGCTCTCTGTCTAACTATGCCATGTAGTATTTCCTCTTTCATGTCATATTGGAATCTAATTAATTGTGCTTCTTTATTTTAATTAATCGTTCCATTCATTTACATCTCAAATAATATCTCACTTCCCGGCTACCCCTTCACTATTCTCCATTCCACTTCTATACTCACCCTCCCCTTTGCCTGTATGAGGGTGCTCTCCCCCCACCATACTCTCCCACCACACCACTCTTGCATTCACCTATGCTGGGGCATCAAAACTCCCTGGGACCAAGGGCCTCCTTTCCCATTGCTGTCAGGTAAGGCCATCCTCTGCTACCTATGTATCCGGAGCCATGGATCCCTTCAGGTACACTCCTTGGTTGGTGGTCAAGCTAACGTACGTTGTTCTTCCAATGAGGTTGTAGTTCCCCCTCCGCTCCTCCTGTCCTTCTGCTAGCTACCGCACCAAGGTTCCTGAGCTCAGTCTGATGGTTGGCTCCAAGCAGACACATCTGCATTGGTCAGTTGCTGGCCGGACCTCCGATGGTACTGCCATACTAGCTTTCTGTTAGCAAGTGCCTCTTGACATTGGCAACAGTGTTGGGTTTAGTGTCTGAGGACATGATGGTTCCCTAGGTGGGGCAGTCCCCAGTTGGCCCCTTCTTCAGTTTCTGTTGCATTTTTTCCCGTTCTTCCTTTTTATAGGAACATTCCTGAGTTAATACCTTTGAGATGAATGAGTGGCCCTATCCCTCGACCAGGGTCCATGTCTATCTACTGTAGGTGGTCTCTATAGGTTCTATCTCCCCCTTCTCTGTGCATTTTGGCTAAAGTCATACCCATTGGGTCCTGGGAGTCTCACGTTTCCATGGCATCTGGGAATATATATAAATATATATATTTATATATATGCTCTAGAGCTGATGAAAGACTAGGCAATCATGAAAATCTTTCCTAGTAAGGAATTGTTATATTTAATTTCAGGAAAGGATGACTGGGATCAGCTCAACGTAGTGAACAGCACAGGAAGTGAAACTAACTGGATATATGTTAAATTTATGATTTTATATGACATCAGAGTTTTACATTTTTCCTAATTTTTTACTTCTTCCTTCCAAAGAAGGTGCTATAGACACCCCTTTATGTTCCACCCAACTCCCACTCTTAACTGCATGGATAAAGACACATGTATACATACACAAATTTGCAGATATACGTACACACATACATACTCATACAAATATACATACATACATTCACACCACAAACCATTGAAAAAAAGCATGGACATCTGGGAATAAACATGGAAAATATGGGAAGATTAAAGCCTTTCGGACTTTCATGCAGTGAAATTTCTGTCAAGAAATGAGCAGTGCTGGGTTTCTTGTAGTATATTATGGATTCAGAAAATTACAGAAGCTCAATGTCTCCTTAAATCCATTAATAAAGAATAATCATGTAACTCACCGTTTAATGATTTAATTTAACCCAAACATTGGAAATAGCTGCATGATATATCTACTTACATGTGCTAATTATCAATTTCCCACTGAGTACATATGTAGAAATCCTACAGGGAGTTATTCCCTCTGAAAATGGATGAATGTACAAAGATTATTGTCAGTTAGGATAATAAGGATTAGGAGAAAAATATGAACGAGAAATTTCAACAAAGCACAGACAATATGGTGCCAAATGCATTCATGCAGGGACACAAGATAGTAAATATACCAAATATGTATTATCCTCATATTTTCTTTGTACTTTATTTTTAACTTAACAAGAGTATAAACCAATTGTTCAGAGCAAGTGAGTGATAGTTTGGAATCTAACAACGTGAATCATGAATGTCCATCAGGTCTCTATACTGAAACACAGATGTGATGAATGTGGATTCCTTCAAGGTAGTGGAAGAATAACAGTGGTGAAAGGACCAAGTTTTGTCACATAGGCATATGCCTATAATAGTCTCTGCTATATATATTGAAACAGGAGAATAACAAGTCTGTGACAACAACACCAGCTATGAGTATGCTCAAGACAAGTTTGGGGTAAATAGTGAGATTTCCACCTCAAAAGGTAGGGCATAGTTTGTAAAGCAATAATGACAGTATATCAAGTGGAATAACTGGCTATCTGTACTATGAGAAAAAAAGAAGAAAAAACCAATGTAAATCATGCATGTTGATGCAGTTGTGGTATTTTTCCTCCATAATTTACTCCTTAAAGAACCTCAACAGAGTATTTTTGGTTCTTCTGAGTAAACAAATATTTACTTGTGATCAGCCTTGATTTTCACCTAAATTTTAGTTTATTGTTTCATGTTGTGTTTCACATTTATTGGCTAAAACACATATATTTAACCAAATTTTACAGTATGAGAGAAGAGATTATCAAGTTGAACTAAGGGTGTTTTAAGGCATTTTTTTTCCAATTTGACTTATCCTATGTAAATGTAGTTTATTTTTTTTTTTCAACTTTAATTTTAGAATTCTTTTGACTTGCTAATGTTAAGTGAAAACCTTTTAGGTAGTTTAAATTTAATTTTAGCAATTACTTTCAATTTTGTGGTAAATTAATATCAATACAGAAAGCAGTTGGAACTGTCAAGGTGTTAAAAAGAAACTCCATTCTCATTAGCATTTCTTTCATATTTATCTGATGGAGTAAAAACAAATACATTGCTTCTAGCAATTAATATTTTCTTGTTGATGACTTTTTAAATCCTGTGTATATTTTTATAATTTGTTGTAAATGGCACACACCCCATGCTCAACTTATATGTATTGTTGAAACTTAAAGACAATAAAAAGTTATATAAACGTCAAACCAATGATTCAATTCAGTTCAATAATAGTTGCACAAGTGGCAAGAAATGACATTTTATGAAGTATGCATTTCAACTTTCATGTTCCAATGAATCACAGGACTTTTTTTATCTACTCTCAGAAGATGTCTCAGTAGAATATGAGCACTTACTCATTCTCCACACACCTTGTAGAGATTAATGTACTGCTGCACGGACTTGAAATTATAATTTTAACCATATTCTATCTGATTATTAAAAAATCAATATTTATACACATAAACACTGACCCATACAAGTTACTTTAATATTTGCTTACATTTCCTATCCACATCTACACAGAACTCTAAAGAAGCAAAAGGAACTACCAGATTCAAGCTTGTGCTGGATCTTAATCACAGATCTTCTCCAAGCACCTGATAATCTTTCACATGATAATGGCAGTCATATGCTTATATGTTTGGTACTTGTTCTACAGTTGTTTAAATTCTTTTGAAAGGTTTAGGGGTGCAGCATTATTGGAGGTGATGTGTCACTGGTGGTGGGCTTAAAGATTTCAAAAGTCCATGTCATTCCCAGTTATTTATTCTCTGTGTCTTATACCTGTGGATGGAATGTAAACTCTTTACTAAGTCTCTAGCACCATGCTTTCCTTCTGCTCTCATGTCCCCTGCATGTTGATTATGACCTTCTAATGTAGAACTGTTATCCCCAAATTAAATGCTTTATTTTATAAAATGTCTTGGTTATTGGTTCTCTTCCCAAAAATGGAACAGTAACCTAGACAGTGCCTATCATATAGAATTCAAGGTAGAAGAATATTCAGTATATTTTGGGGAAGGAGGCATTAGCTCATAGAAGTAACTCATTTTAATAATAGAAAGAATGATCAGGGGATTTGGTGGTTCTTAAATATGAAGAATTTTTACATCTACAGACATAAACAACTCTCTTACTTTTCTATTGCTATGATGAAACACTTTGACCAAGACAATTTATAAAAGAAAGTATTTTATTTGGTTTATGATTTCAATAATTTAGAATTTTTATGGGAGAGAGCAAGAACAAGAGGAGTACTCATACTTTGATCCAGAGAGAGAGAGAGAGAGAGAGAGAGAGAGAGAGAGAGAGAGAGAGAGAGAGAGAGAGAGAGAAAGAGAGAGATGCTGGGAATGGTGCAAAACTTTTGAAACCTAGAAGCCCATCCTGAGTGATATACTTCCTCCAACAACTCTATGCCTCTAATTCCTCTCAAACAGTTCCACCAACTGAAGAATGATTTGAATAACATATTCAAACATGTTAGCAGATGGGGGCCATTCTCATTAAAACCAGTACTACTTTTATTTTCGTGTTCATAACTAATGCTGCAGGGAACCTAGACATGTTCCAGACATTTTCTTGTAAAGTACAAATGGAGTACAGTGGTATGGCTGTACTCTGGACTAGAGATCCAAGAACACTCTAGTAAATATTTGGGATAAAGTAGATATGCATCTTTCAACACAGTAAACCCTTGGGACTCTTTTGTCATATACCTTTCTTTTGTTGTGAGTATAGGTCTCCCCTTAACCACCCCTTCCCATGTGTGTGTGTGTGTGTGTGTGTGTGTGTGTGTGTGTGTGTGTGTGCAAACTCCTTGCTTTGAATGAGAGTATCCTTCAAAGGCTCAGTTGCTTGAATACTGGGTTCTCAGTTTGTAATCCTTGTTAGTTTGTCACGGAAGGAAGGTGTGTTCTTGATGGATAAATGAGGCACTAAGGATAAACTTCGAGGTTGAAAACACATTTGCCCTCTCTGCTCTCTGATTTTGTTTTGAGAAGTGATCTCTCAGTTGATCCAGCTGCTATGCCTGCCAGAGGCCAAGATTCCCTGCTGCAACGGTGATGGACTCTTTACCCTCTGGAAATTTAAGCCCAAATAAATAAATTGCCCTTATCAGAGTACTTTTTCACAAGGACAGAAAATTAACTAATACAGAAGTTAGTACCAAACAGTGTATTATTGCTGTGACGTACCTGGTCATACTGTTTTTTTTTATTTGTTTGTTTTTGTTTTTTTGTTTTTTTGGTGTTATATGGACTTTGGACAAGAAAAATGACTAAACCCTATAAATGAAGCTTACCAGGCCATCCCAACAGAAGCTTAGGAAACAATAGTACTGAGAGATACCAAAACTGTGGGTGTCTACCTCAAGAAGTTTCAGATATGAGTAATATTATTAATGGAGCTAGGAACCATTGCTTCAGCATTTGGGGAGAAAATGTGTGTTGTGCATTTGTCTAATGCTACTTAGGTTAATTTGGTTTCCCAAATTGCATGGGAATCCACATGTCTGCATGTAAGATCCTTAGGGACCATACTTCCAATTGGTTTTGATTGGTAATTATTGTTGCTGGCAGCCTATGTCTGGGCAGGGAGGTAGAGGCAGTACTTTAAAATTCCTGGGCAAGATATTGAGGAAGGGGCAAGAAGGGAGAACCTCACAATGCTGGGAGAGGAGTGGCTGCTACACCTGAGAAAAGTGCAGGACAGAGGGGAAGCCAACATGTAATAGCTGGGTACCGTGCCCCATGAGGGATGCAGGTCTGGATCTGGGAGAGCCAAGATAGAATAAAGTTTTTAGTATGTAATAACTCAGGTGTGTCAGAGGGGAGAGTGTGTTAGCTGTTGGAGGTTAAGAAGTGGCCCAAACATTGAGCTGTTTAAGGCACATTAAACTACAAGTCCGTGTGAGTGTGTGTGTGTTTGTGTGTGTGTGTGTGTGTGTGTGTGTGTGTGTGTGCGCGTGCGCGCATGTGTGTTTCACATATGAGTTCTCAGTGGTTCTGGATACCATGTTGCTCCACTACCATGTTTCTCCCCCCCTCCATACTGTTTATAGTTTATTATTCTTTATTCCTCTGCAATCATAAGCCCAAAAATACATTCCTTCTGTAGTTTGTCTTGATCAGAGTGTTTTGATAGTCAAATAGAAAGGTAATTAATACACTGCATGTATTCATGTTGGGTATATGGCCTACCATTAAGAGCAGCAGTCATAATTTTAAGAAGGGAAATGGACATAAGCCCCATCATTAACGCACAAATAATGTCCAATTAACAACTTTCCATAGATTCTTAATTCTAAATTTTGAGATAAACCTTAATTTTCAGAGTTACCTATAAAGTTTTGTTTTCACAAAACATGACTATAAACACTGTGTCCACAATCTACCCTGGAATCCTTTCTTACACTCTATAGACAATCTTTCATCTTGATCATAAGCTATAACTTAGTATACTAGTCATTGGGAGTGAAGTCTTATAAACTTGACAAGTGTCTCTTACAGTTAAAGATATAAAGTGTAAAAAAAAAAACAAGTCTGGGAACTAAATATAAAAATTGAGATTTTAAATTACTATTTATACCAAATTTCTGATGATTTTTTTTTACTTTCAAACAAATGTTTTACTTTGTTTATCCTAGTCAGTAGGTACAACTGTAAGTCCATAACTGTAAGATTTTTAGGAGCTACTGAACATTCTCAACTGCTTATAGTTTTTTATATTTCAAAATTCATTAGAGATTATTAAAATTGAATTTTAAGAAAAGATATATAAAAATTGTATTTTTTAGACAAAAGCATTAATTTCAATTAAGGGACAGGATAGCAGAACCCTCACATTTCCTCTATTCTTCCAATGACTGCTCTACACCTGTACGATTTGAGTCTACTGTGTCCCTCCATTGTTTTATATGCCCAAAAGCTCATTTTATGCCTGCCAAAGCTGCGTGTATGAGCTCCTTGTAGAAATTTTCTTTTTAAAATTATCCTGTATTATTGACATGCCAACCCTACCACCATCCCTGTATTGGGGATAGAAGGAATGAGTGACTAATTGTTTGGATACATGAGGAGAAATAATCCAACAGTAATGAGATTGAGAGTTCCCATCAAAAATAAGTTTAAATCCAAAATGTAATCAGCAAAACGCTTGGAGTTGCCCTATACTACCTAGTTAATTTTAATAAATAATTGGTGCTACTTGCAACAAATAAGAAATACTGAGCAGAGAAACAAAGATATTTTTCAGCATAGCTCACATTGCATTCTTACAATCTCAAGACACTTAAGAGCATATATTTTGTGAAAGTTTAGAGTTGGTTGCTATGGTAGCTATTAAAGTAAATTTCCATAGTGGTTCCAGGGACATTTTAATGTTGCTATGTATCTAGTTTTGAATAATGTGTAGAAATCTGATATCAAAAATTCTATTATATTTCTAAGCTGATGTCAAGTTTGTAAACTCAACCCTGATTATAACATTGTAAGCATTTAGGGAAGTTGGGAGCCAAGCACCTCAAATAACAAACAACACCTGGAAAGAATGAAATGCTCGGTTTAAGGAGTTCAGAGGTCAGACATCTTCATGCTTCACAGAGTTTTCTTGACTCCCTTGCCTCCATAGATAATTACTATCTTTGTCCACTTTGAATTTTGTGTATTGCAGTCATTTTTCTACCTAACATGACTATTAAAGTCTTTTTGTTTTTGTTTCTCAACTTGGAAAATTGTGGTCCAGCACAGGTGAATCTCTCAGTTTTTTTCTGGTTTCCAGTTGAAACCAGTTAGAGGAAATTAGAAACTATGTTTGATTTGGTCACTGTCTTGACAGTGGTTTCTAATGAATTAGTATAAGCTTGATAAGTGCTGCTTTGAACACATGAATAAATAAAAGGCTGAGTGAAGGAAGAAGGAAAGCAATAAGATGAAACATAACCGGATAAGTGCGAAAGGATGCACCGTGGGGAATTAGGAAAGAAAAACAGAGACAGATTTGATTCTTTGCCTCTTTGAGAACAGAACAGACACATACACAAACGTGTGTGTGTGTGTGTGTGTGTGTGTGTGTGTGCTTGTATGTATGTAATTTACCCCCAAACAAGAATAAAAGGTAAGAGTAATGATTTAAAAATTATGTCAAAGCTATTCCTAAATATATTTTGACCATGGGATATAATTTTAATATGTTGTCTCTCTGGGTATAATACTCTTAATGATTCATATTATCAAATGGGTGTAAAAACCTGTGAGTTCCCGACTATTTGTATCCACATTTAAGTTTTCTTACCAGGAAAGGCATTTTGAATCTCGTATGACCATTAAAGTACAAAAGTAATGATTATGTGATGTTTTAATGGCTTTGATAAACATATAAAAAGCATTTAATTATTTAAGGTCTTTATGTCTATGGTAATACAAGATACTAATTTCCCTGGTTTAACATAACAAGCTCTGTAATCAGTTTCCTGACTATCTTGCTAATGTGTGTCATTATCATTTTTAACCCAACATACCTTTTCCTGGCTTTTCTTCGTGTTCCTTCCTTACCTACTATAATCTTACTAATGCTTCGAAGCTCAAGTCAAATATTACATATTCACATACAGCATGTCTGTTTTATTTTTTGCCACCTACAGTTTTCATTACCTTCCACATTCTGCTTCTATTATTGTAATCATCACACTTACACTTTCCTTTCCTTCCTTATTTTTCTATCAGCTAATGTTCTCTTTGGTGGGAGAAACCAAACCATATCCATTTCGCTCTTGCTTTTCCAGACCTAAAATACCACTGAAAGGCAACAAATGTTGAAATGAAGGAGTGACTATGTGGTTGAATAGTGCTCTATATAAAACTCACTCTCTCTCCTTCCCCCCCCCTCTCTCTCTGTCTTTCTCTCTCTCTCTCCCTCTCCCCTCTCTCTCCTACCATTTCCTTTTTTTCTGAACCATCTCTATCTCATTGTAGCAAAGGCAAGATCTTAACACAGACTGGCAAAAACCAACCAACCAACCAACCAACCAACCAACCAACCAAATAAACAAACAAAAGAACTACCATAAGCTATATCCTCAATTCCAAGATATCCTATTGTTCTCAGAAAATGACCCATACTCACAGAGCCAGAATAGAATAGACAAAAGTCCTAATGGAGCCTGTTCATGACAGGCTAATCTTATAATCCCAGTATTCAGGAGGTGGAGTCAGTAAATTGTAAACTCAAGACTAGTTTATGCTACATAGTGAGATACTATCTCAGCAAAGAGAACTAGAACACACGCAATATAAGTGCAACTAGTAAAATGAACAGCAAGAAGTCTCCAGTATGGAGTCCTAGCACAGGGTAACTGTTTACTGCATGCACATTCCCAGAAAACATAAGCTATTTTCACTTCATATTAAGTAACATATTACTCAATTATTTTTACCTTACACCTTTAAAGAAAATGTTCCAAAATTTTCAAACCCCACAAACACCTGGGTCAAACGTCTCATTATTTTAAGTGTAAGGACTCTCTTACCACAAGCAGTTCTATTTGCTATGCAGAAAAGTACAACCTGAGAAATAGTGCCTTAAGACTAAGAAAGTTTGTGGAGTTCTGTAGTTTAATCCCTACAGACTAGATCTCCATTACAAGCCAAAGGTACCCTTTAAAAGAAAAGCATGTTTTCTACACCTACATTCGAGCGTATGCTTTTGAACTACAAGATCAACCTCCATAAATATATCTCTCTGTTTTTTTTTTCTATGCTGTGTTTATTCTGTTTGTTCAAGCTTAGAGCAAAGACATAAAAGAATGCTTTCTCAAGAGACTTAATATTAGAGTGTCAGACATCTAAGTGCACACAGCATTCTGTCTGCCAAAAACAGAAGGAAATACCTGAATATGTGGTTTCATTTTACGGTTAATAATATTTCAGTTTCTAGTCTACCCCCCCTCCTCCCACAACAGGACTGATTCCGCGGATAGAACAAACTATTAAAATGCCGTTAGAGTGACAGAAGATGCACAGGGTACGGTGCACACTGGATTTCATGCTGAGAATCTAGTTTACAGCCTGTAAAAATTCTTCCTTTGGTCCTATGAATCATTTTCTTTCACTCACAAAATGTCAGGAAAGAACGAGGTGGGAAAACCAAGCCTAAGGTCAAGAAAGCATAAGACCACAGAGGAGTTGGAAGAGAAAGGAGTACATACATGTGACATTTCCAGAAAAAAAATTCTAGATTGAAATCTGAATTTTGTGTAATTTTTTTCTGTCAAGCATTTTCACTCTTTGACAGTTTCTATGTGTATATAATACATTTTAGTCATTTTCACCTCCCATTCCTGCTCTTATCCTCTTCACTCTCCCACTGAAAGTCTTTTCTTCCCTCATACCATTGTGTCTTTTTGTGTGTGTGATGTGTGACTCACCGAATTTACTTAGAGTAACTTCTATAGACAGGGATAGTTTATTTACTAGTTTATTTATAAAAAGCAATAATAGGAATAGTTTATTTATAAAAGCAATGTACCAATGGCTAAATCATCATTAAAAAATGACACATTTCACTTAGCAATCATTAACTGACAATTGTGATCTTCTCACTTGGATTGGCCAAATCTCCCCACAACTGCAATGAGCTCATTTGTGTAGTGGACTTGACATACAGGGAAGATGTCAGGTTTTGATACACATCTCCCCATTCTATGGCTTGTACATACTTTCCTCACTTTCCAATGATGTTTCCTGTTGTTTCAGAGAAGGAATGTCAATTCATGTATGAATTGCATAATTTTCTATACAGTTAATTTGTCACTTTGAGAGGTACAATGAAAGCTTTATGACACTATTAACCTGTCAGAAAAGAGAAGTAAAGTGAGAACGTTAAAACAAATATGTTGAGACTCCTCCACTTGCTTAAAGTCCAAGAAAATTACATATAGTTAAGGGAGTTAGAGCACCACAGATCAAGGCTATTATTATCACTGCAATAAGACATTCTTTTCCTTTACTTCCATTTTATCTAAATGAACAGATAACATTTCTCAAAAGGTACAGAAATACCTCACATCATAACAGCAGGAACACAGATGATATTAGAGTTCAACTATCTTCTGTTAGGACAAATATTAGAGATATGAAAGAAACATATAAAATACCCCTGTATAAAGAAAACACAATAGTTTTGTACAATATGATGTATACTATGCAATACCCATTATATTCAATTGATTATATTTCTAGAATTTGTCAATTTAAATTTTGATTAAAGTAAATATTGGCATATACATTACCACATAAATAAAATAAAAGCATTGATGAATCTTAAATAATCTCTAAATACACAGAGGCTCCAACTGCACAAGTTTGAAAGCTGTTGACTTATACAGTCATTCCTATAATAGTATCTTTATCACTCCTACTCATCCAAACCAAGCATCTGATAAACATTTACATACACACACACACACACACACACACACACACACTCACACACAAACACATATATGTATATGTCTTCTGCTTACATTTAGATACCACCAATTCAAATTTTTGTTAACCTGTGAAATATGTTCATGTCATAAATATTTATTCACAATTATTTTGGGTACCAATCTAGACATCAAATATTTAACTACTAAGACAAAGGATGAAGGACAGCTAAAGAAATTCTGAGGGAAAAGAGTCCTGTGGGAGATATATATCAGCACACCTGATTTCAAGCTCTTCTATGGAGCCCTAGTAGGTAGAAACAGCATAATAATAGCAGAAAATAGACATATAGATCAATGACATAGAACCAAATACTGACATATTAGTCCATATAGCCACAGTTACAAGATATTTACAACAATGTCAAAATCACACACCGGGGAAAAGACAGAATATTTGGCAGATGGAACTGGAAAACATGTGCTTCACCGTGCAGAAGAAAAAGGAAGGTAGAACCATACATTCATCCCTGAACAAAACTGAACTGCAAAGGAATCAAGGATTAAATAGGATTCTGTAAAACTCATAGAAGATAACTAGTTTTCAGGGATCTGCCCTAGAGAAGACTAATTCTCTGATTTTCAGTACTCTTTAGTTGCTTGTATTTCTTTGTCTATGGTTGAGGCCCCTTGAGATTTTTCTGTGTTGAGTTCATCTGTCTGTGGTGTTGTCTTATATAAGCAGCCATGCTCATGATAATTCATGGGTGTAGCTAATCTGAAATTTCTAGTAGGTTAAATTTCAAAGCAAATCTTCCTGCTCCTATATTTCTTAAAATCTTTCTGTCATGTATTCCACTATGATCTCCAAACCAAGTGGTTACAACACAGGATATATATATATATATATATATCTTATATGGAGTCAACAGGTTGAATTTATATATTTAGTAATATGATACATGTACATGTATAACAAAAATTTAAAAATACAGGTCAGGAATTTAATGTAGAACAAGTAGGAGGTACATATTCAGGACTGGAGGGAGGAAAGGGAATGTAGGAAATGATGTATTTATATATTTTTTCAATAATTATTCACTTTATATTCAGGTGATAGCTCCCCCATCCTTCCTCTCCTATCAGTCCCATCTCACAAATCCCTTCTCCCACTATCCTTTTCCCCTCTTTTTTAGAGAAGGGGCTGCCCACTCTCTAAGTGGGTACCACCAACTTGCATACTACCTCACTCTGAGACATCCAGTCACAGGAATAAGCACATCTTCTTCCACTGATGCTCAACAAGGCAGTCCCTTCAGGGGAAGGAGATTCAATGGAAGGCAACAGAGTCATAGACAGCTCTCACTCCAATAGTTACGGGACCTACATAGAGACCAAGCTGTATATCTGCTACATATGTACAAGGAGGCCCAGGTCCAGCCTGTGAATGCTCTTTGGTTGTTGGTTCAGTCTCTGTTAGCGTTAATGGTTGAGGTTAGTTGACTCTGTTGGTCATTTTGTGGAGTCCCTGTTTCTTTTAGGCCCCTCAGTCCTGTCCCCAAGTCTTCCACAAGACTCCACACACTCTGTAGGTTTGGTTGTGGGTCTCTGCATCTGTTTTGGTCAGTTCCTAGAAGCAGGCTTTCAGAGGTCAGTTATGCTAGGGTCCTATCTGCAAACATAGCAAACTCTCATTAACAGTATCACAGACTGGTCTTGCCCATAGGGTGGATCTCATGTTGGGCCAGCTAATGGTTTGCCATTCCCTCAGTTTCTCTCCTCCATCTTTGTCCTTGTACGTGGGACAGTGAACTATTCCAGGAAATTTGGTAAGGTTCAGAAATTCCAGTACCCTCAGGTCTGAGGATGGTAGACATTTCCCCTACTCTGACCGACCAGGTCCCTCTCACATGAACACACCACCCCATGGAAAGGATCATGACAATCAGTCACTTAGGGGCAATGCCTTGAAGCCCTCCAAATGCAGTTGAGGAATCCCTAGCATCTCAGACCAAGCCAAAAGAAAGTATTTGATCTTAGATCTCAATCCACCCCAATATGTATGTAAGTCCCTGTTCACAAGGAATATAGTTGCAAAAATTGTTTTATGAAAGATCACCTGTCATATAAGATCTCTAATGCTCTTGGCAAGAGAATTTCTTCCCTAAGATTTTGCTACTGGAAGCTGTTGGACCTTACAGCAGTCACTTCCAGCTTGGTGTAGCAGTGGCCTTTGAAGAGTGACTCCTCAATCCCAATTGCTCAGTGCAGCATCTGTTCCAGAGGAGTAGAGGCAACAAAGGATGCCTCCATTGGACTTCCCTTTCCTTTTCTGAGAGCACAACTCCTTAGCTACTCAAGCCAGGCCAGATCCCCACAGATCTCTATGTATAGAGTCGTGTACACACTTGTACTTTTTGTAGGCAGAACAAATATTGGGTCAAAAAGTTTTATGGGTAGGTTTGTGTCCTTATTCCTCTAATGGGAGTCTTGACTGGCTACAGGAGGTGGCCACTTCAGTCTCCATATATCTCACTGTGTGGAGTCACAGCTACAGTCATCCCCATAGACTCCCTGGAGCCTCAATGTAATTATATTTTAATTTAATTTAAAAGTTTTAAAGCTGCTGGAGGAAAAAAGCAAGGAGCACACTTGGACTTCCAGGAACAGGGTACTTCTTTCTTCCTTGGGAATCAGTAATTCAAAAAATAAAAAAAACAAGTGGAAGCGCATGAAGCTAAAATGCTTCTGTACAGTAACTAAAATGTGAATCTAGTGAGGATTCAACCAAGAGAATGGAAGCATAGCTTTGTCACCTATACATCTAACAGAATAATAGAATCTGTAATATTAAAAAACTCCCAAACACAAACAAACGAGTAAACACATAACCCTAAACATCAAGAAAACAATAAAAAATAGATTATAAATATAAACACAAAATTCTCACAACAAAAAACACATATGTCCATTAAACACTTTGAAAAGTTTTAATATGCTGAGCTACCAATAAAATATAGATATTTGTTCTAAGATTCCATCTAGTCCTAGTTAGAATGGCCTTCATCAATAATTCAAGTGGCATAACTGGTGTGAATGAGGCAAAAGGGGAATCCTTATAAAGCACTGGTGGGAATGTAAACTAGCTCAGCCACTGTGAAACTCAGTTGGAAAGACACTCAAAAGAAACTAGAAAAAGAATTAAAATACAACCCACCTATACTTTTCCTTGGCATAGTCATCAAAGAGTTTATATCTTCCTTCAAAGATGCTTACATATCAATGTTCATTGCTGTTCTAGTCAAAGTTGTGGGTAGGGTGGCTGGGAACCCTGAAAGTTCCTCCAGGTGGGAAATTAGGCATGGTGGCTGTGGCTACTTCAGCTCATTAAAGGCCTTCTCCATGGTACCTCACAGCATGGCTCCAATGACATGAGAAAGTCCTTGGGTTTCCAAAATGGCTTTATTGGCATGATGGATGATAATTGAATCTGGATGTGCACCCTTGTGAAACTCAGGACAGACCTGAATTAAAGAGAGGGAGAGAGAGAAAGAGAGAGAAAGAGAGAGAGAGAGAGAGAGAGAGAGAGAGAGAGAGAGAGAGAGAGAAGGGTAGGGGCTGGGGATGAATGCTTAATTGGCTCTGTCCTCTGGCCTTCAGGCATCTCATAAGTATGTAAATCTCTCTAGGGCCTGAGGCCTGTAGTCACACCCTCTTCCTGTGTTCTTTGAGTAGGGCTGCATTGCCCTGAATGTGACTGAAAAGTGCAGGTCAATGGGGTTCCACACCTTGTGTTAGGAGCCTGGATTCTGGGAGTGCTGAGGAATAGGCGAAATAGATGCCTGTCCCTTACAGGCAATGAACACCTGTTGGGTCTCCAAACTTTCCAGCCAGCACTTTGACCAAAAACAGCCATCATATCACGGTCCTACAAATGTAGCTAGAAAATTGTTCAACCTAGATGTCTGTCAACTGAAAAAAAAAGGATAATGCATATGTGGTACATACAAGCACAGGAGAATATTATAACGCTTTCAAAAAAAATTAAGTCATGAAATTGGAAAGTAAATATATGGATTAAGAAAAATTATACTTAGTAATGTTACCCCAGATTCAACTGAAAAATACAGATTGTTCTTTCTCATATGTAAACGCTAGCATTACAGCTTGAGTTTTTATGTGTTTAGTCTGGAGTAGATATCAAAATCAGAAAACTCTTAATAGGCCAGTGGCAGTTTACTTAACAAGAAGTATACTGTTATGGAAGATATTTAATTTGAAATGGGGGTATATGTAGTGTAGTGATAGAGATGAGTAATTAAGGGGAAAAGAGAGTGATTAGCTAAATAAAGTATGTATAAAAAAGCTACCAGCAACAAATTGTTTGTAGCCCCAATAAAAGGAAAACAAAATGCTGTGCATGTGATAAGACAGAGCATGTTGGAGGAAATGCTTCAGGCTAAAGATTTAAGCACGGAAGGGGACAGAGAATTGGAGAAATGAGGACAGATAGTGGGCTAAACAAAACTAAGGATATATGTACAATCCTTAAAAAATCTCATTAGTTTATAAGTTAACTTAATCATAAACAATAAGAAAAGTGAGGTTGAACAAAGGCATCTCATATGGATTAATGCAGTGAAACATTTGTCTGCGTCTATTGGACCTTACAGCCTAGTTAATAACATGCCTATTAACCTGCCTTTAAGAGAACAATGTAGCTAACCTTACCATGTTTTGAATTTCTTTTCCAATTTGTGAGTTAAGATAAATGCATAGCTTTAATCATAAGTTATGTACTCTTCCATGCCCCTGACTCAGAGTAATGTGTATGTGTAATGGAAATCATTTTCTCCAAACAGCTAACAAGTTGAAAGCAACCTTAAAACACATATCTCATAAATGTTAGAGGCAACATGGTGATATAGGTTGATTGTATCTGTTAGCAGTTTTAAATGCTATTCTGGGTCGGATGGAGTCAGTAAAGTGATTCTTCCGTTGTAAAGCTCTGTTAAAGGTCTCTATAAAGCATTCCTTGTTCATTTCCCATGTTATTTAATAAATACAGAGCAAAGCCTTTGTCAGGTATAGGCACAGATCCAGACATAAAATCCCAAGCTGCAGGAAGAGACAGATTGTACCTATACAACAGACTGACAACAGACAGGCCAGTAACCAGAAACTATAGATAAGGAACACAGGGAGAGATGTGAAGAATTCAAATTTGGGCTTGTTTTATCAAAATAATTTATAAGGATGTTGCTTTGTTGTCATTCCTTAATGGGACAGTAAAGCATCTTGGTGACTCTGATGATTAACTAATACAAGAAAATTATGGTATTTCCAGAAGACATATGCTATTGAATAAAATTGCAAATTTTAGGCACAGGTAACCACCCTGTGAATTATTGGTCTGGGAGGCCCAAAAGCCACCTGAAGAAGCAGGCTATTGTCAGTGCTTTTGTTTAACCGAAACTAATGATCATAATTAGATAATTAAACCCTATTGCTGGAGGCACTACATA
Organism: Rhabdomys pumilio; assembly: GCA_030674055.1. Classification (NCBI taxonomy): domain Eukaryota; kingdom Metazoa; phylum Chordata; class Mammalia; order Rodentia; family Muridae; genus Rhabdomys; species Rhabdomys pumilio. The sequence goes on along the minus strand of JANHMN010000004.1, from coordinate 101,235,388 downwards.
CTTTGGTTTAGGACACAGAGAGATCAATCTTGAATGGACCAGGAAACTCCCCACTAATGAGCTTTCATGAAGGCTGGAAAGTGCAATGCAGGCTCCATGGGAAGAAATTATATCTATGGTGTTACTCAGTGCTACTCCCTGCATGCTGCAATAATGACCTACCAGGAAGGATGTACCCGCTTGCCACAGTGGCAAGGTTATTAATAGGAGCAATCAACTGTTCTCTTGAGTGGATCTAAGGCCTGCTCCACAGGAGAGAATTCATTTCTGGTATTATAGACATAATCAAAAACCATGTCAAAGGAAGCCAGGCCCTCCAGGGGACAACTTATTTATATTTTCTAAAAGATTACAATGTTAACGTCCTTTCTAAATATGTACGCTTATACTACAGATTTGTACTTTTCTCAACTCTGGTCTAAGAAACTCATGCACAGTGTATTGGTTAGTGAAGAGACTCATAACTGTTCCCAATGTTGAGAATAAACAACTGTACGTTCTCATTAATAGAAGAAATATCTATGTTAAGTCCACACCCACACACAATGTTCAGAGAACAAAGAAAAAGAGGAGTTTAAAAGAATGTAAGAAGCAGAAGATCAGGAGAAATGTGAGAGGATGGCCTCTAGGCATGACATAGATTTTATAAACTTGAGCTCAGTGAAGCTGTGGTTATCTGAAAAAGACACCTATAAAATCACCAGAGTCAAAGTTCTAGCATGGAGGAAAGAATGTTCCCTGATGACACAAACATTGAGAGAAAAAGGACAGGTAATGGCTGCTGAAGGATAAACATTCACTTATTTTTTTTTTTTTTTTTTGGTCGGGGACAATAACCACTGACTTCCCAGTTCCCAGTGGACAACCCTCTCCCTGATACATACCCATGTATACATGTAGGAAATATCAATTGGACTTAGTGCATTGTTATAAAAGAGAAGGACCTGAAACTAACTGGAGGATCGGAGAAATATTGAGGAAAGGAACCAGATGGGGAGGGGCATTGGGTATAAGCATGATGCATTGTATCTGTGTATGAAATTTTTAAAAATAAATAAAAGTTGCCTTTATTTAGGGGCTTACATTCTACTAGGAGAAGTCAACAAAGAAATCAGCAAAGCATGTAGTATGTAAGATTGTGGTGATGCAAGATAAACTTCTGAGATACCTTAAATTGAATTACAGAAGTACAAAGGTGCAATGAGGAAGTGATAAAAGAGCTAACCAGTCAACAGATGCCTGTGAAACCAACAACAAAGTGGATATTGAAGCATCGATTTAACTTCCATCACTGCCACACACTGCCCAGCCCCCCCCCCCCCCCCCAGAAATGGTATTATATCAATTTTCTGGCCTGCTAATTCTAGTCTCCTCAGAGTCACTTAGTGTATTTCAAGAATTGTCTTTTTATACTAAAGCTCCCTCTCCATTTGCATAATCCTGTGGCTCCTTATCTGTGGCTCATGTAGATTACAGTGATTTTCTTCCCTCAAATTTATTAAAAATAGTCTTTAGACCTTTAACTAAGATTGTAGGAGCTTTAACTAGGACCTGAAGCTTGAATTTTCTGGTGAGTATCTGAAATGCTTCAACAAATCATTTTACTCCAGGTACTCCTTAGTCTCTGCAGTTTGGGTTTTAAAGTGGCAAGGGCCACTGGACACATAAATGAATATATATGTATATATATATATATATATATATATATATATATATATATATATATATATAGAGAGAGAGAGAGAGAGAGAGAGAGAGAGAAAGAGTAGGTTGAAAGTGGGACATTTAAATTGGGTGCCCAGAAAAGGGAAGAAGATAACATTTAAGCAGATATTTAGAAATGCTAATTATTTAAACAAACAAAGATTAAATGAGATTAATGTGAATTTCAGCAATTACAGGTTTAAATGAGATTGTGCATAACATAAAAGATAATGAGTATACTTTCAGTAAATAGTTATTTTTTTACTCAATTTACCCATTGGAAAAGAACAAGGATGCCACACTAATCTCTTTATAATTGCTTAAATAAGTAAATTAATTAAATGCTTTCCTTATTTAGGTTAATAGATTCCAAGGTAAGGTTTCAGGGTATTGCCATCCTGCTGACAATGCAAAAGTCTTATGCCCAATGTGCTTCCTGCTCTTTTATAAATATTTTTTCTATCTCTTTTATTGTAAATAGATTTTTCTTTTCATGCAAAGTATTCTGATCTGCTCTCCCCTCCAGCATGTCCTCATGCTATTCTTGGATTCCATCCCTACAGGGAAGACACGAAGTATGATTGATCTAGGTAGTGTGAGGGAGTGCTCAAAATTTCTGGGGCAAGGTGAGTGATTGTGACATATTGTTGTTTGGTAGTTTCTTAGATATTAGCAAGTTTGCATGATGGTGGGACTGAACACATCCCTCATGGTCTAGAACAACCAGTGGTGTACACACACACACACACACACACACACACACAACTGTAACAGCAGAATATTTTAATTACTAATCATAAGAGTGTGACCTATGTCTTACCACTAACCTTGAGGGTGACATGACACCCTGAACAACCTGTTAAATTCTTAATAGGTAATATCTAGCCTGGCTCCATGAGCCCTAAATCATGAAGTTCACTGATCAAAGATATTATTGCACACTCCTTTAAAAGACAATAAAAATAGACCTATCAGTCATCTGCATAGGACAAAGTCCTTCAGAAAATGCTGCTTGCTCTATAAATGCCTTAGTGTATAGTGTAAAACTTGTCTCTATTGAAGAGCAGAACTTTGGTGAATCTGGCCCTTGCTCTGTTCTAACTCTAGAGAAGTGGTTCTCAGATATCCTGTATAGCAGATATTTACATTATGATTTATGAAAGTAGCAAAGCTACAATTATGTAGCAGCAATGAAATCATTCTCTGGTGGGGACCACAGCAACGTATGGAAATGTATTGAATGGTTTTAGCATTAGGAACTTTGAAAACCACTGCCCTTGCAGATACATTTGACCCTATCCCATCTTCTACACTACACTATGAATCTTATCTGGACTCTTTTAATGGTATCACAAGGACTAGAGAGATAAGGGTAGTAGAAAATAAGATCCTGATGATACCATCAATCTTACAACAAAACTTAATTCCTATAACCACTACAGGACTAGATGTCTTAACATGTGCATGGGTTGGAACACACATTAATAGCACCTCTGATAATAATAACCATATCCTTTTAATGTTTCACATGTATTGCTCATAATACTCTTTGAGAAGAGACATGTTCCAAAATTATTGTTCCCCTGAGAACATAAGTGTGCAACACCACAATGTTAATTAGCATCTTGACACCAGCTTTTCTCATTCTTTCATATCCTTGAATGCCTATGGTAGAATATGAAAGAATAAGAAAGATATCACTGATATCACTATAGAGATGTATGGAGATTATCTGGCCCTTTTCAGAGGGTGTGGTGGTTTGAATATGTTTGGCCCCGAGAATGGTGCTATTTGGAGATAAGGCCATGTCAAAGTAGGTTTGGCCTTGTTGGAGAAATTGTGTCACTCTGAGCATGGGCTTTGAGACACTCTGAGGTAGCTACCTCAGAGCCACTCTTCTATCAGCCTTCAGATGAAGATGCACCTCCTCTCAGCTCTTCCTGCACCATGCCTGCCTGGATACCATCATGCATTATTATCAACCTTGATAATAATGGAGTGAACCTCTGAACCTGTATTAAATGTTATCCTTATGCTTTGATCATGGTGTCTCTTCACAGCAGCCAAACCCCAACTAAGATGGTGGGATCATAATTGTCGACTAGAGATCTTCAAATAAATGAAATGTGTCATGAGTTTCAAGACAAATGATCAAGTCTTTGAAGTATGAAAACTGAGTGTTAATTCTAAATGACATCTGTTTCATGCCTGAAATACCTTAATGCCATAGACAAAGAAAATATTCCTGAGAGAAATGTGTGCCCCGTTCCTACACTATCAACTTGTGGAATCATTGAAATTCAAGGAAGACATTTTCTAAGGAGTCCCATTTTATAGGGTCAAAAAGCTCAAGATCTAATCCTAGTCAGAAGAATTGTCCCTGTAGGATGTTTTAACTCTATTCTGACAATTGGCCAGACCACATCAGAGGAAATAATACAGTCATAACAATGGTGGGTCACCTGTATCTTGACGCAGATTGCTTAGTACTGTGTACCTTTTGCACAGTAATTATACCTAAGCCTTGTGATACAACCTGAAGACAGAGTTGTTTGTATGTGCAGATGTGTTGTCAATGGTAATTATTGTTCTTCTTCATAGTATAAGCACATTGAATTTTTTAAAACTTTCATTATTACTTGTTTCTTTAATTAGTTTACTGAAGATGGGTAGCCCAGTCTGTTTGTTAGAGATGCTCAGGAACAGACCCTAACAATTCTAATAATAATACCAACTGGTAGAAAGGCTAAGAACAGCTTCCTTTAGAACAGGCACAGTACCTTCATGCAATCTCTTCATTCTTTCTTCCTCTTCCAAATTAATGGATTATTTAGATACCCGTTTTTGAATTCCGTAGGTTGAGATCTATGTCTGAGGTTCAGTTAAAAAAAAAGTAAATAAAGTAAAATCCAAGGCACCTTTTCCACACCAATCTCATGTTGAGACAATATTTGATTCTGTCTTCAAAGTGACTCTGAGAACAGTTAGGCAGTAATTATGGAGAGAAATCTATTATTGACTCATATCCATTTTGGAGTTAATTTTCTTAGAAACATTACAACCAGAAGCATAAATTAATATTTTACTGTGTTCCTAATGAGACATAACATCTGATTTTTTTTTTTTTTGAGGAATGTAGAAATGCAGGGACGAAAATGAATTATAGCAAGTAATGGCATCAGGGAGACAAACTCTGATTAAGTCTATTGTACTGTTGCTTCTTCAAGACCTATGAATATATTTAAAAATTAAATATATGCAGCATTTTAAAATAAGAAAGCAGTCAGTGAAATTGTCAGACCCATCAAAGTTCAGGAAGTATTAGATAGCATTAAAAAAGTCAATACTTTATAATTATAATGTAGAATATTGGCAATCTTGTTGTTAACCTAAAGCAGAAGAGTTGTTTTTAAAATGTCTTTTATTATCTGACTTTATATAAGTAGATTTCTACGTACTTTTAACAATCTCTTAGAGATGTTCTACAGATCTTTCAGTGATCACATACCTCTAAGGTCACTAAAATAGGGAAAGTCATCAGTCAGACTTAAAGCAATAACAAATGTATAAGGAAAATAATAAGACATGTAAATAAGAAGGCACAAACTTGCCAACAGAAGTAAAAGGTCAGAAACAAAAGAAGAGAAATGAGTTGGGGAGAGGGAGGGAGAGAGGTAGGGAGAGAGGAAAGGAAGAAGGGAGGGAGAGAGAGATGGAGGGAGAGAGAGCAGAGAGAGAGAGAGAGGGAGAGACAGACAGAGAGAGAGAGAGAGAGAGAGAGAGAGAGAGAGAGAGAAAGAAAGAGAAGCAAAAATCTCATCTATACAGGTTGAAGTATCAAAAAGAAAGAGCTCACAATCACCAGTGCTGGAAATACTCATTGCTATTGCCTCTTGCTTTTAGACTTGACCTATGAACATACAAAACTACCATGGATGGGTACAAGGTACATGCCAGAAATGCTAGCAAGTAAGAAGACAGGGTAGGAAGATCATGAGTTCCGGATGAAGTAGATCCACACTCTATAGCAATGCCTGGAGGTGAGGGTGAGGGAAACTGAAATGGAGGCCAAGACAGAGACATAATGAGACAATCTGAGGAGAGAGAGAAAGAGAGAGAGAGAGAGAGAGAGAGAGAGAGAGAGAGAGCGCTAGGTAATCATGTACGGCAAAAAAGGGGAGATAGAGTAGAGGAGAGAGGGAAAAAATATAAATACATAAATGCAATCTAGTAATCTTATATTAGATGATTACTGTTAGGGTATTAGCTATTATTTGATTTAGTAGTGTTTTGCTTTGCTTTGCTTTACTTTATTTGTTCTTTGAATCGGCGTCTTCTTGTGTAACCCAGAAAAATTTTGAACTCAGTTTGTAGCCCATTCTGCATCAAACTTACAATTCTCCTACCTTTGTTTTTGGACGAGTGGGATTTATTTGTGTTTGGTTTTTTATTCAGGAAAATATTTTTATCTCAAGAATAAAATTTCTAATTTATAGTAATAGTCAATCAAGTGGTAAATGCTGCATATATACAGATAGGGCAAATGTCAATAAACCAATTTTCCAGTTTGATCCTAAGTTGATCTGCTTTACAATTAATACTATACTTGCTGACTGCAGTCTGAAACCAAACATGAGTTACAATGACCCATTAATACAGATTTAGGTTGCTCCAAATTCCATGTCCCAAAGTAAAAGTAGCTATATGAGGTTTTTAATTGTTAACATAACAAAGAAAGCTAGAAATCATAGACATGTAATATACCTTGGGAAAAATATCTGAAGTTGGTTGTAGGTAGGTAGAACAATTTCTGCTATAGACCACAGATGCTATCTGCTATTATGTTTTGCTTTCTGGTTGGTTGAAATTAGGGTTTGGTTAAACTAATACATTCACAAGGTTTTTATTAATAGCCATAGACTCTTTTTTTTTTTTTTTTTTTTTTGGTTTTTTCGAAACAGGGTTTCTCTGTGTAGTCCTGGCTGTCCTGGAACTCACTCGGTAGACCAGGCTGGCATTGAACTCAGAAATCCGCCTGCCTCTGCCTCCCAAGTGCTGGGATTAAAGGCGTGCACCACCACCGGCCGGCAGTAGCCATAGACTCTTAGGTCCTGAAAAAAAGTGGGCAATAAATAGATATTTAAGGGGGCAAATGATAGCACAAGATAAACTGTAATTAGTCTCTGGACCTGCCACATTTCAACCTGTCCATAGTAATGAAGTTCTAATTAGTTAGTCTGCCTAGCTGAAGGTCCAGCAGAAGGTGTAATTCCTTTCTGGGAGCTCTACTTTGCCCTTTTACATCTCTACACAGATTATTTGCCATCCATTTCTCAGTGAAAACCTTACTCTTGATATTTTACATCCAACACTCACAGTTTCCATTTCAAGACTAATCAAAGTCCTAAGATATGCAGCACCTACACCATTTTGGATCTATATGAATTATTACAAAGCTTCCAGAATGGTGTGAAGAGAGCAGCTAGATTTGTAAAAGATCATAGCAGAGGGACTAAAAGGGACAATGCAGGAAAGTTTTACTGTTCTTTCTTCATTATCTTTTATTCATTTGATAAAGGCAACCATTACATACTAAGTGAGGGTTCATGAATCCATTGATAGACAAGTTTCCTGAAGGGACCATTCATGAGTAGAGAGCATTTCCTATACATTAAGAAGTTATGAATATTTGAAATGTCTTTCCTCAGATGGGTCAGACTAATGCATTGTACTTCTCTAATGTACTCTTGGAGCCAGAGTAGATGAATGATCACTCATTCATGACAAGAAAAAAGTAAGCCTCAAGTAAAGGAAGAAAAAGATGCAATTGATAGTATCACATCTCCAGAAGAAATTGAATAGGGTTTAAGGCTAGCTATTGTAACACAGAAGTGAACAATTTTATGGCCTGGGAGATTTCTTTCTTAATAAAATCTGAGTATTCTGTGAAAGGAATGAAATAGTACATCAACTTCCAGACTTCCTTAAGGATTAAAGCAGGAACAAAGTAAAAATGCCTTTCATAGGATTTTCTTATTCTCGTCTATGAAAATTAATTACTTATTGAAAAGACAGTTCCAAAACACGTACAATGTATGTGTTTTATCCTACACAGAATCTTTTCAAAAATTAATTATAGCAAAGAGTTTCAATTCAAAAGGAAAGAACTAAAAGAAGTATGGGGGAAATGAGAGGTCACAATGTCATTTTTAAATAAAGAATATACAATTTAACAGATCTTTCATACACTTTAATGTTTGTTCAAATTTAATTGTTTATATCAATATTCAGTATTTTACTGTCTGATTTTGAATGTTGTAATGTGACAAATAATAATTTGGTATATACTTCTTTTCTATTAAGAACATCTTTTAATTTGTCCAAGGCACATATAAAGGGTTTTTTTTTTGTATTTATACATTTAAAAAATATTCTCTCATACAATACATTGCAACCACTGTCTCTCACTCCCTTCACTTCTCCCAGGTTCCTCATCCCACTTTTCTCTTCCACAAGATTTTCTGCTTTTCCATTTTTCTTCATAAAGAGCAGGCCTCCCAGGAGTATCAACTGAAGAAGGCATAACAATATGCTATAAGACAAGGCACAAATCCTCACATCAAGTTTGTGCAAGGCAACCCAGTAAGAGGAAAATGGTCTGAAGTGCAGGCAAAAGAGTCAGAGACATCCTCCATACCCACACTTAGGAGTGCCACAAAAACCCCAAGCAAAACAACCACACCATATGTTCAGAGGGTCAACTGAAGACCTAAGCAGGCTCTGTGGTTCCAGCTACAGTTACTATGAGCCCCTATGAGCCCTGTTTAGTTGATTCTGTAGTCCATGGATTTTAAATAAGAAGTTTTATTCTATTGAAGAAATTAAGTCTCCATATAATTCTCATTTCTGGGGTCTTAAAATCTGAACAATGAGCACTTTATATTCGCTAATGAACAACTGAGTTCTCCTGATGATGTTTACTATTATAATGACAAACTTCTTGGGGTAAAAAGGAAACTGTAGCATAAAACACTTAGGCATGTGGTTCAGTGGTACAACACTTGCCTAATTTGTTAACAATCTTTTTTTTTTATTTATACCATTACAAAAAAAGAAAGGGAGGAAGATGAAAGGAAAGAAGGAGGGATGGGTGAGTAGGTTTGGAGTTATACCTTGCATAAATCTGTGTTGAGTTTCCTAGCACTTCATACAGCTAGGCATGATGACAAATGCCTATAATTTTAGTAACTAGGTGACATACATATAAATTCAAGGCCAGCCTAAGATATATGGGACTCTATCTCAAAATAATAAAAGTGCTATATGAGACATAAATATTTAAATACATGTATGTAAACACACACACACACACACATACACACACAAGTGGGCCCACACAAACCAACATCAGGAACAACACACTGGTAGTAATGAATCCAGTTCTATCAGCACTAGACAGTCAAAAGATCACTGTGCACATTCATTTCTTATATTAATAAAGAAACTCCTGGGTATGCATTGTTGAGATCAGGTTTTATCAGCTCTACATCATACCATATTGTGCACAATATTGCTCCTTTTTCAACTGTGCTTTGCCCTAGACAGTATTTCTCAAGTAGTTCCTATCTCCATCTTGAGGATAAAGGGTGACACTGTAGTTGGGCAGACATGTGAATGGCTTGATTTCTATGGTAACACCTACGTATGACAGAGGGATAAATGACTTATTCCTGGAAGTAGAAAGGCAGTGACTTTTATAAACTTAATATGAGGCTATAAGGCCATATTAAGTCATTTACTGGATACATTTCTTATCCAGATTTTATAAACAGGAGCACCGCATGCATCACCTGTCATCTGATCATCTGATGTGAACATATTAAGAGGCCAACAAGCAGAGAACTCTATACTTTCCCAGGGACTTCAGCTTTGCTCCATCCTTGATGTTGAGGGGTTAGGTTATTTAGAGCTGAATATGGGTGACCATGGTTTGTCAACACACATTATGTTACCCCAAATTGCATGTTCCATTGAGGAAGCAATTTCATAATTTTTTTCTTTTCTTATCTCTTCTCTTCTCTTCTCTTCTCTTCTCTTCTCTTCTCTTCTCTCTTCTCTTCTCTTCTTTTCTTTCCATTTCCCTTCTCTCTTCTCTTCTTTCTTTCTTTCTTTCTTTCCTTCATTATTTTTTGGCCAGAAAAAAGAAGCCATCAACCAAAACATTTCAAACATAATGGTGGCTACATCAGGTGAGTGGGATATAGCCAAGGAGAGAATATTGATTTACATTTAGTTGCTAACTAAAAGTATCTTTGATTGGTATCAACTAGGATTCTATTTACAAATTTCAAAGTACTTGTCCATATTAAATATAGGTTTTTAATTAAAACCAACTCACAGGTAGACAATGAAAGGCTATTTATTGGGCTAAAGTTGTCAAAAGATAAACTGTACATAAATCATGGACCTACAACATTCCTAACTCTCTACAGCGCTGATGTTCTAATTAAATCTGGAATTCTCATTTGTACTGCCTACTCAAATTACCATCAGCCTGTCCTCCTGTTCACCAGTCTAGATCTACTGACCATGTGTCTACCATTTTGTGTATGAATCTGGTAATGACCTTTTTCCTCTGGGGCTGGAATCACTACAGCTTAACTTTGATTCTGTAGCCTGACTGGAGAATAGTGGCCTTGGATCTTCTGCAGAGACCTCCAGCTGGTTGCTTATGTCATTCTTAAAGACTCATGTACATCCCTATTCCTTACTAAGCTTTAGCTTCTCAGGACTCTTTAATCATTTGTAACCTTAATATATATAATATTTAGATATAGATATATTAACTGTGTGACATGCTGTGTGTGGGGTTCTAGCAAATGACACCAATTAAGATTGGAATAAATGGACTCTTTCCCTGAGAAATTAGTTCCCCATTTTTTAGTCCACAACTCTATCAGCATCCTCTGAGCCTACTGGTACCTGGGACAACTATGTAAGACCCTGTTCCCTCCTCCTAATCACCTACCTACCATGTTCCCCCAAAGCATACCCAGTAACAATAAATTGCACCCTCTCCCCCATATTCCATTTCCTGGCCCAAAGCTCTGATTGCTTTCTCTGAGGCCTGCCATCACTAGGGACAACTGGATAAAAGCCTGCAATAAAGAAAATGAAAACTAAGGAAATCCTTGAGATAAGAAACCTAGAAAAGAGAGCAGAAACTACACATACAGCATTGCCAATAGAATATGAAGAATAGAATAAAGAATCTCAGACTTAGAAGGTATAACAAAAGAAATTAATATATCAGTTTAAAAAAGGTAAATCTAAAAAGTGTCTAACACAAAATATCCAAAAACTTTGAGACATTATAAAAAGATAAAACCTAAGAAAAACAGGAACAAAAAAGAGAAAGATTCCAAGATCAAAGGCCCAGAAAATATTTTAAACATAATCATAAAAATTCTAACCTGAAAAAGATGCCTATACTCTTTCAAGAAGCTTACAGAATACCAAGTAGATTGAACCAAAAATGAAAATCCTCTCACCACATTATGAGCAAAATACTAAATGTACTGACCAAAGGAAGAATATTAAAAGCCATAATGGAAAAAAATGCTAAGTAACATATAAACGCAGACCTATTAGAATTACAACCTACATCTCTACAGACACTCTAAAAGCCAGAAGAACCTAGGCAGATGTCTTGCACTCTCTAAGACATTACAGATAACAGCCCTAACTACTATATCTAGAAAAATATTTAATCACCATGGATGGAGAACACAAAATATTCTACAAAAATTTAAACAATATTTATCTGTGAGTCCATTCCTACAGAAGGTATTAGAAGAAAAATTCCAATGGAAAGAAATCATGTACATCCAAGAAAACACAGGAAATAAATAAATTCATACCAGCAAAACCAAAAGAATGGAAATACTTGCACACATATACACTCAAACACATAGGTACACACACAAACCACCAACATTAAAATATTAGGACTTAATAATAATTGTTCTTTAGTATCTCTCAATATTAGTGAACTCAATTCATTTATAAAAAGATACAGATTATCAAAAATAGGGTTCAAAACCAGGCTCCATCTTTCTGTTATATATGAGGAACACACTTCAATATCAAGGATAGACATTACTGTAAAATGTTAGAAAAAAAATTCTAAGTAAACAAACTTAAGAAGCAAGCTGGAGTAGCCATTATAATATCCAATAAAATAGATGTCCAACTACAATTAATTCAAAATTATGGAGGATAATTTGTATACATTAAAGAAAATATCCACCAAGACGGCATCTTAATTCTAAATATATATGCCCCAAATTCAAAGGTACCCACATTGGGAAAAATAATTACTAAAGCTTACATCAAACACTGAACTCAAACATTAATAGTGGGAAATTTCAACATCTAAATTTCACCAATGGACAGGCTATCCAGACAGAAACTAAACAGAGAGTCAATGGAAATAACAGACATTATGACATAAAAAGAACTAACAAATAACTACAGAACATTTTACCCAAACACAAAGGATTATATTTCTTCTCAGCACCTTCTCAGAACCTTCTACAAAATTGACCATATACTTGGTCACAAAACATGTCCCAACAAATACAAGAAAACTGGAATAATTAACTCCCTGTCCCTTTCAGACCACCATGAATTTAATCTGAATTTCAACAATAACAGAAACAAGAAGAAACTTACAAACTCATAGAAACTCCACTCAATGACCACACAATCAAAAGAATTCAATGATAATGAATGCACAAATTACCCAAACACATAGGGCAAAAAGAAACCAGTGCTAAGATGAAATTTCATATCATTAAGGGCCTTTATAAAGAAATTAGTAAAATCTAATCCTAGCAACTTAATAGCAGACATAAAAACTCTAGAACATAAAGCAAACATAACCAAAAGGAGTAGATGACAGGAAATAATCAAACTTAGGACTGAAATCAATTAAATAGAAGCAAGCAGAACAATACCAAGAATCAAGGAAACAAATGGTTGGTTCTTTGAGAAAATCAACAAGGTAGACAAACCGCTGTCCAATGTGACTAAATGGTAGAGGGAATATCCATGTTACCAAACTCAGAAATGAAGAGGTGGATATAACAACAGACACTAAGGAAATTCCAGGAATCATTAGGTCTTATTTTAAAACCTATACTTCCCAGATTGGAAAATCTAAATGAAATAGATGATTTTCTTGACAGATACCATGGAACAAATTAAATCAAGATCAGATGAACAATCTAAATACACCCATACCATCTAAAGAAAAATAAGTAGACATTAAAAGTCTCACAGCCAAAGAAAGAAAGAAAGAAAGAAAGAAAGAAAGAAAGAAAGAAAGAAAGAAAAAAAGAAAGAAAGGAAGAAAGAAAGACAGACAGACAGACAGACAGACAGACAGACAGACAGAAAGAAAGAAAGAAAGAAAGAAAGAAAGAAAGAAAGAAAGAAAGAAATACAAGCCCAGGTTTAGATGGTGTTATTGCACAATTCTACAGTATTTTCAAAGAAGAGCTAATATCAATACTCCTCAAATTATTTCAGAAAATACAATCAGAAGGAATATTGCCAAATTCATTTTATGAGACCAGTCATCTCGATACCTAAACCATGCAATGACTCAATCAAGAAAAATAATTTCAGAACAATCTCCAATATGAACATTGATGCAAAAATACCCAATAAAATACTTTCAAACTAAATCCAAGGACCCATCAAAAACATCATACACTATGACCAAGTAGTTTTAAAACCAATATAGAAGTTCCTCAGAAAGTTGGGAATTTATCTACCTCAATATCCAGCTATATCTCTCCTACGCATATACTCAAAGGATTCTTCGCCATACCACAAGAGACGTTCTCAACTATGTTCATAGAATCTGTATTTGTAACAGGCAGAAACTGGCAACAACCGAGATACAGAAAATGTGGTTCATTTACAAAATGGCATTAGTGTTCAGCTATAAAAACAAGACATCACAAAATTTGCAGGCAAATGCACAGGAGTAGAAAAATATCATCCTGCGTGAGTTAACCAAGACCCAAAATAATATGGATGTGGTACACTTACAAAATGGAGTATTGCTCAACTATTAAAAACAAGGGCATCATGAAATTTGCAGGCAAATGCATGGAAGTAGGAAAGAATATACTGAGTGAGGTAACCCAGATGTACAAATACAAACATAGTATGCACTCATTTATAAGTGGATATTAATCATAAATTACAGGAAAACAATGATAAAAAGCATAGATCCCCCCCCCAAAAAAAACCTAAATAACAAAGAGGCCCCAAGGTGGGTGCTTGAATCTCACTGAGCTGGGGAAATAAATTCAACATGGGGAATGAATGAAGGGAGGAAAATGGATGGGCAAGGAGTGTGAGGATAGGAACAGAAAAGATGTGATAGTGTAAAGATGGAGAAGGGGAACTGGAAGAGGTAAATGAATGAGGAGGGTACATTTCTGGGACAAGCTAGAAACCTAGGACAATGGAAATTTCCAGGAATCTATGAAGGTGACCCTAGCTAAGTCTCCTAGCAATGGGGGATATGGAGCCTGAACTGGCCTTATCTTGTAACCAGACAAAACTTCCAGTGGAGGGATAATGACACCAACCCAACCACAAAATGCTAGACCCACAATTTGTTCTGCCTACTTGTGCAGGGGTAAAACATGGAGCAGAATTTGAGAGAAGGGCCAGTCAATAACTGGACAAGCTTTAAAGTTATGCCATGAGACTGAGTTCACCCCTGACACTATTAAAGATATTTTCTTATACTCCAGAATTATTAAAGATATTTTTTTATACTCCTGACAGGAGCCTTTCATAACTGTCATCAGAAAGCCTTCACCCAGCACCTTATGGAAACTTACTCAGCAATCCACAGCCAAACACTAGTTGGTGCTTGGGGAATCCTTCAGAAGACAGGGAGGAAGGATTAAAAGAGTCAGGGGTATCAAAGACATTATAACAAACTTGGCAGAGCCAATTAATCTGGCATCATATTGGCTCATAGAGAATGAACTGCCAGTCAGAGAGCATGCAAAGGGTAGATCTTGGTTTCTGCCCATATGCAACTATTGTTTGGCTGGGTGTTCATGTGCTGCTCCTAAAACAGGAGCAAGGCATATTTCTAACTTTATATCTTGCTTTTGAATTTCTCTCCCATAACTGGGCCTCAGTACAAAATGCACCTAATCTTCTAGCATAGTCTGAAAAGGCCCAGAGGAGGAGGGATGGTTGAGTAAGGAGAAGGTGAGAAGGAAGAACTGGGGAGAGAGAAGGGAAGAGAAGCTGTGATGTTATGTAAAGTAAATGACTTACTATAATCAAAGAAACAAACAGAGAGATTGGAATAAATGAACATTTATTTACTTCCTCTGCCACATATACCAAGAAAAGTGGAAGTATTTGTCAAATGACTATCAATGAAACTACAATACCTGCTGAATTTATTGATTTCAACAAAGTCTGACATTGTGAAAATAAATATGTTTCTCTCTGTTTCTGACACAATATGATTTCTGTAGAGGATGGCAGCTTCCACACTGATGTAGTGAATCAGTGGGTAAAGCAATAATATCTTGCAATGTTACTGTATATCTCTCTGTGTAATGCATCTCTGTGTATGTGCTTGTATGTGTGTGCATGCATGTGGAGTCCAAATATTGATGTCAAGTGTCTTTTTTGACTGCTGTTTAGCTCATGTTTTCTCCCTGAACTCAGGACACAATTACTGGTTGTACTGCCTGGACAATGAGTTCTAGAATCTTCTACTATTCTCTCTGCCTTAAAGATTCAGTCAGGCTTGAACATCATAAGCCTTTTTACGTATGATCCAGGGATCCAAATTCATGTTCTCATGCTTGTGCAGCAGATACATTCTTGAGTTGTCTCTTAAGCCTCCATTGAGCTTTTATTGTAGACAAGATACCTGACTCTTTCCTTCCAGCAGATCATTGTGATGTCTGTAGTAATGTAGTTATTCTTTGTCAGAATCAACCTCCCAAATAAGTGGACAAAATTTCCAGAGGTCAAAAAGAGAATATTTTAAGGGTGATTTTGCTATAAACCTATCTGCCTTTGAGCAGTCACTTGTGAAAACTATAATTTGTTGTATTTTTTAGAAATCTTTCTTCCTGAAAGTGTATAAAATATTAATTTGAAATGAATATAAGGTAAAATTGATCAACTCATCAATCAGCTAACACTACAACTAAAAACTGAAAGTGATGCTAAGCTAGTGACCAGTTCTTAGTAACATGGTCTCCAGCCATAGTCTTTCTCAGAGGCTCTGTTTCCATTCTGGATCTTAGTCCTTTTAATATGGTCTTCTATATACTTATAAATTTATTTGCCATCTCTAGACCCAGTCTTGTTTCTCACAATATGCTTGATTTGTTTTCTAAAATGTGAATCTGCACAGACCTAAACATTGTGCTCAAGAATTCGCACCCATTTCTCTTCCCCAGAAGTCCAAGCTTGACAAGTCTTAAAATTGATAACAAAATAAGTACTAATGTTTTTAGTGTAGAGCTCTTAAAATTGGTACAGTAGTGTCTTCCACAGAAATCTGCTTTGACTTGACTTGACCCCACCCCGTTTAGGCAATTAACACCCAGTTTAGGCAATCTTGTGTGTACATTTCTATGGAACTCAAAGGTTCAATTTATGAAATGTCATTTCATCTAAACTGCAAGAGGAACTCCCGACAGTTATGTCAGCTCTCATCTGTCAATCATGATCATCTTCTTTCTCCTTCCCAAGCTTCTTATCCCTGTGGAGTATCTCCAAATCCACAGTCTGTTAAATGTGATTTATTGCTTGGAAAGAAACTCCTAAATGTCACATGTCAAGACCAGAAAATTAAATTAAATTAAATTAAATTAAATTAAATTAAATTAAATTATTGGGTTCATTATACATTACAACATCATTTGACCATCAGATTATAATATATGAACACTTACATACATCATATATAGTTATTTGCCTATACATATACCACACACACACACACACACACACACACACACACTTATAGATGTGTTTTTAAGTATAAGTTTCAGATGATACAAGTATAATTATGACATATGCATTTTCAATTGAAATGGAAAATGTTACAACTGTTAAAATGCATTTCAGCCTTTCTTCTCAGTATTTCTTTCTATAAAATGTTTTACCTCAACAACTGCCTATAGTTTAGTGATTTAAATATCTTGCATATTATCAAGGGAGTTGATTTTTTTCCTTCTACCATGTAGGTGCTAAGGAAAAAATTCAAGTTGGCACACTTGATGGCAAGTAGTGTTTGATACTAAACAATCTCACATGCCCAAATTCACACCTTTAAACTTTTATTCAAAATCCTTATTCAGCAAAACAACTTTATCTGATAATTCAATAGCTTTCATTTCTAAAGGCATCAATTTGGATTGAAATATAAATAAACTTTGCATACCAAATTGCAAATTCTGAAGGCATTTGTTTTTCAGAGTCTGTTGCAATGAATCATCTTTAGAATAGCCCAGAATCTAACAAAAGAACAGAAGATTTTAGTGTGACTGCACATTCATACCACTCAAACTTAGAATACACCATTCTTCTATCTAAGCTAATGTCTATTTCACATCTCCTTACTCTTTAAAGCAAGGTGGAAATTGAAGAGGCTTGCAGAGAAATTCTGCCAGAGCCTGACATATACAGAGGCAGATGCTTACAGCCAACCATTGGACTAAGCATGGGGACCACAACGGAAGAGTTAGAGAAAGGGCTGAAAAAGCTGAAGGGATTTGCAACCCCATAGGAAGAAAAACACTATCAACCATCCAGATGCCCCCCAGGGACTGCAAGGACTAAAACACTAACCAAAGAGTACACATGGAGGGACCCATGGCTCTAGCCTCATATGTAGCAGAGTACTGTATTTTCTGGCATCAATAGGTGGACAGGGCCTTGATCCTATGAAGGTTTGAATCCCCAATGTAGGGAAATGCCAGTGCAGTGAGGTGGGTGGGAGGGTGAGTACCCTCATAGAAGCAGGGGGAGGAGTAATATGAGGTTCTGGAATGGAAACTGGGAAAGGGGATAACATATGAAATGTAAATACATAAAATATCCAATAAAAAGAAAAATAGGGCATTAAATACAATATACTAATCTAAAATAGGTGCGTACAAGTGTTCAATGAAAAAATTTTACATGAAAACAAAATTTCTTGTAATGGCTCCAGTCCTCCTGTTGTTGTCCAGTGAGGCATGAGTGTCATACCTATCTTGATGTCTTTTTTTCTGGAGAGGGGATACTTTTGACATTAACCCCTATGCAGTCAGGCTTGTCCCTCAGGGAACTCAGAAACATATTTTTAACTTTTATTTATATTCCCTTAGGTCAGGCCTCTATCCCCGCCTTGGCTAGATTAGAGTTACCACAGCCCTTCTATACTTGGAGAAGAGAGGAGATGTCAGGGGCAGTCCGGCTTATACACTGAAGACCTAAAATCAGCCATAAGCCTAAAATCAGCAATAGGCCTGACATACATGCCTGCTAACACAAAGTCTTGGGTCTCTGTGGAAAAACACTGAAACAGATGGCTATAAGCTATTGTAAACAGGCAGCTTTTGTGGAAATTTACCAGCCTGAGTTATCATAGACCTTGTAAATAGGCAGCCTTGGCGGATAGTACTAACTTAGATAAGGAAAAGTGAATCTTAGACAGAGTCAAAGTGACCTGTCCCCTGAACCTTCACCCAGCTGATTCCCTGTGCTGAAAGATATCTGTACTCCCCCTGAACACCTATGTGTCATCCCCTTCCCCACATCCTGCATTTTTGTGTTTATAAGTGTTAAAAAGTAAAAATTATGATTTGATAATAAAAAAAAAAGAAAAAAGAAAAACAAACAAACAAACAAAAACCCAAAAAACAACAAAAAAAAGTTTCTTCTAATTTTAAAAGTAACTTTTATTGGCCTGAAGTAATTGTCTTCCTGGAGCCTTACTGAAAAATAAGCTCATTCCTTCCTAGTTATTTCTTATCCCTAGTTGGCTGGTTCAACTCATCTCTTCTGGTTCCAACTCTTCTCTAAGCTGATTGATTTAATCTGGCTTCCCTCAGCTTCTCATTGAATTGTTCATTTTGACCTCAAACTTAAGTGAATGAATTAGGGGATATAAGATTCATATAGCTCCTTCTTTAAAGTACATAGACAATTGATGAATTAGAGATTTATTTTAATATCTGGTTTCTTTTGTAACCACATTGTAAAAAAACAAATCATTATTTTATTAATTTAGAAAATAGTAAGCAGTATGCCAGGACATATTAAGCTTTTATTCTATTAATAATTTTTAAAAGTGCAGTCAACTTCAGACAATGTATGGTGATAATTATGAAATTCTACTATGCCTATAACAAATGCACTGTCACTAAGATTGGGTGGCAAGCAATTCTTTTGGAGAAAAACAGAAATATCTATTCTTAGATTAATTCTGAGAAGAGTAGGAAATAGTAATTACATGGCAAGTTTTCCCTATTACGTCCATTTTGTACCGTCATCCAAGGTAGAATCCGACCTTGAAAATAGCTGCTAGGAACAGCTCTTTCCTTAAGTGCTTATTATATTAAATTGCATGTGTGTATTTATTTACCTCCCAGCTAAACTCTGACCAAAGATGGTAGACATTTCTTTAAAGATTACTACAGAAACTCCACAAAAATTATTGAGAAACAGAACAAATAAACAAACAAACTAACTAACAAATCGTTAGTGGTTCCAGGAAACACTAAGTTTATGAGTTTCTACCCTAAAAGAAGTTTTACTGAGAGATGATCATTCTCATCTTCAATGCTAGCCAAATCATCTTTACAAAATCATTTTTATCATTCTTTCTGAATATATCCCTTGGGCTCTATCTATTCTTAAAGGGTTTGTAATTACAGTGGACCTACTAAGGTATAATTATTCAGAGTTGATGATGTAGTTTAAGTTTAACTTATTTAACAACTTTCAATTCATCTACAGCATTAAATCTCTTTGCCATCTAAGGTGATAGATTAACATAATCCAAAGATCACTACACAGACATCCTGGGTGGGAGTTGGTGGTGAGTTTTGAAGTCACATATGCTCAAGCCAAGGTCAGTGAAGAAACTAATTTTAGCTATCTGCAAATCTAGAGGTAGAACTCTCAGAGTTTTTCGCCACACCATGTCTGCCTATACCCACTATGCTTCCTACCATGATGAAAATGAACTAAACCTAGGACACTGTAAACCATTTCTAAATTAAATAAGAGTTGCTGTGATCACGGTGTCTCTTCAGAGCAAAAGAAACCCTAACTACAACATCATTCATAAAAACTTTAATGTGTTTCCAAGAGCAGTTCAATCAGCAAATCTTAAAGTTAGTTAAAAGTTACTGTAATGGTATATTATTAAGAAATCAATAAACTTGTCAGCTATAAAAGATAAATGAAATTCATCAAATAGGCTAGAAAACAGTGCATTCTAATGATCAAGAACATAACGTACAGAGACACCTACAGTTTCTTCAATATCTCTCAGCATCTTCTGCTTGAATAAACTCAGCCAGGGCCACAGTTTCCTCTTAAAGAAGCATGAGAATTTATTAAGTATCATACTTAGCAGAATGAGCCACAAGTTAATGTATCTAACACAGCTTTCCAACCAAAGATCAAGCGGTCATTATAGGTAATATTGTCTAGTCACAACCTAGGGGAAAGAGGTTAGAAGTGGCTTCTTAAAACCAATTATTTCACTCAAACTTTGCCACACTTTAAAAACAGGAATGCACACTTATTTTTCATTGACTCATCTTAACATTGTAGTATTACTAAACAGCACATATTATTTACCAGTACTTCCATATTATGAAGTTGTTTCTTAACCTTTGAAAATTGCATTAGCTACTAAACCAAAGCACCATTGCTATGCAGTATCAAGTACTAATAATGTTATATTGTACAAGGTAACATGAGATATAGTAAAACAAAGCAGTCATCTGCTTGTAAAAACTTTCGAAAGCTTTGAAAAGATAAAATCTTTTTTTAACCATGATAGGAATTTGACATTTCCAAATGCAGAGGTTGTTGGTGTGAAGGTTACATGTCTGTGGGAGGGGATATAATATGCTAAAAATAAAAGGTATAACATTTATAAATGGTAAAATAGCATTTAGACTTTGTTATATTTAAGATACAGTGAGTACTTCAGTATGAATAAGGGCAGTGAAAGGATGTGGGTATGATTCTTGTACTGCAGCAAATTGAAAAGTAGGTCTGATCAAAATGAATTGTTGGGAGAAAATTCTTGTGTAACCTCAAAGCTAAAAGTGTGGGGTTTAGATAGGGACTGAAGGAGCTCCAATGGGAATCAGAGAAGTAAAAACTTCAAGGGTGCAGTGATTGGCTATCATTTACATGTTGAGGGGCACAGCTGTGATAAACAGCAGGCTGTGATAACACGTTCTTGTAACCAACTGAAAACCACCATGAGACAAACATGACACAATATGAAAAAGTATGAAGCACCAGCTCTGGTATTTGGGAAAAGCTGTGCTTTGGTTTAGCATCATCATGTTGGGACTATTTGTAGAAAAGCTTCGACTTTTAAAATAGAATTTCACAGAGTTGTAGTATAATTTCCCAACCTTTGGGGAAGCAGTGCACATAGGTAGGCCATACTTGCTGTTCACAGTATTTTAGCATGTACATAAGAATTAGGTTTCCTCTTTACATGGAAGTGTGGTACTTGAAATGCAGAACTTTGTTTCTATCTTATTTTAGTATTCATGGTTTGTGTATGAAAGGATATGCCAGATCTTTCAGCATTCAAAATCTATGTGACAAGTTTCTTAACCACAACAAGAATAAATATCCGTTTATTCCATCTTAGCTCAGTTCTGTGGGGTAGCAGGAAGAACTGCTGGCTGCCAACACTTGCAAATTTAACCGTATGTTCTTTGGAACAAATAAGTAACAGAGCCACATATGTGAGTCAGTAATTGAAAAACCCATGCTCAAATTAAATAGCAAACCAAACTTCAAGTTACTTTCACATGAATACAAAGCCAAAATTATATGTGTTATGTAAAATCTCTTCTTCAGCCGGGCAGTGGTGGCCCATGCCTTTAATCCCAGCACTTGGGAGACAGAGGCAGGCGGATTTCTGAGTTCAAAGCCAGCCTGGTCTACAGAGTGAGTTCCAGGATAGCCAGGACTACACAGAGAAACCCGTCTCAAAAACCAAAAAAAAAAAAAACCAAAAAAACAAACAAAACAAAACAAAACAAACAAACAAACAAACAAACTCCAAAAAATCTCTTCTTCAAATGTGATAACCACCAATGGGTTTGCGGGAGATATGAAAATATCAGCTCACTCATGATTCTGACTGTGGAATCTTACATTCATTCAGAGCCTGGTAGATGCTGGAAGTTCTAATCCATATCTCAGTATGTTTTCAAGGGTGATTACACTAGTATTGTTGATTTGAGATCTTCCAAAACATAAATAGTAGGAATAAAACTGTATACACTACAATGAGATAGAAGGGAACAGAGAACACCCCTAAGTATAGGATGCAGAACAGAAGAAAATGGACTTTTAAAGCCAGCTACTTTTAAAGTTTTGAAGCATGCCATAATAAGAAGGTGGGGGAGAGGGGTAATGCATTTCAAACATAAAAACTCTGTGTGACTTCCTTTCATTATGAATATGCTTGCATATTAGTCTTTACAAAATACAGATAAGTCTACATTTACTTCAATGTTTCATGGATATTTAAAAATTATGTAAGATATATAATGACCATAAATTAAATTCCTGTGTACTAATCAATTTTATGCATTGTAAATAGTTATATCTTCATTTGTACTCCTACAAATTAGTGTGTTATATGTATGAAACAGAAAATGTAACAAGCTGGATACCATAGACATATATATCAACAACTCTTTTATCTCCCATTCCTCCATGAAAAAAAAGCATTCAGTGAGCTTTCTTAGTCTAGGTGCCTACAACTGCACCTGGTACTCTGTCCCAGATGAAATATAGTGAGTCTCTAGGTCCCATTCTGGTTAAGGCAGTCTAGTATGCTCTCAGATTTTGGAATCATTCTTTTTGGTTGCTTCTTCCCCATCTGAGTATTCTTGCCTGAGGCAATACTCTGGCTTTCTAGCTGGACTGGATAGAAAGGCCTTAGGTAAAAGCTGAGTTAAAACATTCTCTTTTTTTTGGACTTTGATTAGGATGAAAACAAGGTAAGCTAGAGGCAGGATTCCTAAGAGGATTATTTGGAGAAACATGAACAGTTTTGAAGCAGGCTGGATTCCTGATACGTTTTGAGAATAAAGTGGTCTAATTGCAGAAACCTCAGTGGGTAGAAAATGTAAGGATAATATCATAGTTAGATTCTAGAATCTATTTAAGGGAAGAGAATTTTGTTGCAATAAAAAGGTTTTTTGGTTTCTATGGATTTTGGATTTTGCCTCCAAATCTTTATTTTCTCCTTTTGATGTACATTCCATATGTGCATTGAATATCCTCTCTGTAGCAGGAATTATATTTCATGACAAAATTAAGATGGTGATATAATAAAACAAACACCATTCATTCTATGAGTCACAATCTAATATGATAATAACCAATAAACATCATTTTTTTTTTTTTTTGGTTTTTCGAGACAGAGTTTCTCTGTGTAGCCCTGGCTGTCCTAGAACTCACTCGGTAGACCAGGCTGGCCTCGAACTCAGAAACCCACCTGCCTCTGCCTCCCAAGTGCTGGGATTAAAGGCGTGTGCCACCACCACCGGGCTAAACATCATATTATGAACTATTACAGTATTGTCTGTGCCTTGATACTAGAAATCAGATTGCATGCCAACAGCTGATATTTGTACTGATA
This sequence comes from Rhabdomys pumilio, assembly GCA_030674055.1. NCBI lineage: Eukaryota > Metazoa > Chordata > Mammalia > Rodentia > Muridae > Rhabdomys > Rhabdomys pumilio. The sequence goes on along the minus strand of JANHMN010000004.1, from coordinate 101,211,708 downwards.
TCTACAAAAATCAATGGACCTAAGTAAGAAAATCAGTAAAGACAGATAATTCTGAATATACAGATTATATACAGAAATTATCTTGACCTAAATGAATATGTAATAATTAGGATTTATTAATCCATCATTAGCTGTTGGCAGGGCCAGTCTTGTGCTAGGCCAGCTGTAGACAGCTTTAGGTGCTTTGAGTTCTTGTTTACCTGGCTATGTCATGCTCTCATTATAACATTACACTTCTCTTTTCCCATCTTCCAGCTCCACATTCTTACTGCTTCTCATCAACAATATTCTGTTAGCCTCAATCTAATGTTTTGTTTAGGACCTAGCACCAAATCATCATTTTTCTAATTATCTTGAATGGCCATGTGTCTCTGCACTAGCTACTTCTCTCTGCAAGAGGAAGTTTGATTAAGGATGACAGTAGTATTTGTCTATGGGTATAACATAAATAATTATGCTATCATTTAGTGAAATGTCAATGTTGCTAAACTGCAGAATGAGTTGCCCCTGGAGTCTATATTCCCAACCATATTTATTTTATAATCTGTGTTACTGAATGAGGCATACATTTCTTCCTATGGAGAAGATTTCAAATATGTGCCAAGAACAGTTGGTTAGTTTCATAACAGTATGTCACAATTGCACCTGTGGGCTTATTTAACCTGGCAGATTGGCATAGTAATATGAAGGGTTCACAGCTGGGTAAGACCAGTGATGCCTTACCTCCCTAGCAGCTTGTACAGCATCTTCTAGCACTAGAACAACTAGACATATTAAGGGTAACTTCTGGATTCTGAGGTAAGGACAGTCATTGAATTTACTTTTGCACCAAAAGTTGAGCCTACCAGACTAATGGTAGTTTCAAACCTGTAGCTATACAGGCAGTCCTGTTAGAATCACAAGGTCACAAATCAAAAGGCAAAAGTATAGGGAAAGGACCTATGTGGAATTTGGGTATAAAAGGATAAAAGAGTAGGGGACAAGAAATAACAACATATTATATACATCCATGGAACAAAGAATAAATTTAATCTATAATATAAAAGAATATATGTGATAAAATAAAAGTAATTCACAGTGATGGGCACAGTCACAGATTGTACTTAGGCCCTGTTAAATCTAGTGTCACATAAAACATAGTTCCACCATTCACTTTTGAACACATAAAATCTCACTGAAGTTCTTTAAAGAGGGAAATAAAATAATCAGATTGGCATTTAAAATTAATTTAAAAAATACTGACCAATTAGAAGACCACTATGGTAATCCAGAAATGGATAATACGTCAGTGATAAGATGATGATAGAAGTACAGAGGAGAGTTTTTTTGAAATGCAGAGAAAATTACTTGATGAGACTATTGGTGGGAGGTTAGATACAGTATTTCAAGGATAATTTCTCAATTGCAGGCTTGCTGCTAAGTATGGCTCTTCATTCTTGTCAAATAATACAGACCAATCCCACATTTCTTGATTATTTTAAGAGTACAGAATTCAGGGGATATGATTATGAGTTTGGGTTTCTAAGAATACTGAAAAATACAAATGAACTAGCTCCAAACCTTTAGACAGTCACAAAATCCTTATTTTAAATCTGCCTACATAATATTTGCAACAGAGTTTAAATATATTAAATATATTAAGTTTAATTATCTATTGTATGGATAAGCTAACTCATGCTGAGTTTATGAAATCAGCCTCAGGTCACATATACTAATTAACCGGTAAAGCTAGGCCACTTAGTAACTCAGCTACAAAAATCCATATTTTAAACATTACCATATGACAAGTGTTTTACAGAGATTGTAAAAGATTCTAGGTTACATATAAGAAGGTTTAAAGTCATATTTGTTTATGTGCCTTAGTTCCGATTATGGCTTTTCCAGGTTGTGAATATGCTGCTGGGCCTTTTGGATCTACAAATATGTACAAACATGTCCATATAACTAAAACAAAATGAATCTTTGAAACATTCCTTTCATGTTTTACACTGATGGTGATTGAAATAATATTTGGCTGTAAAAATACATTAAAAATTAATTTGTGCCTGACAAAATGGCTCAGAGGCATTTTTTTGTCATGGTCAATGACCTGAGTTTTATTTCTGGGATACACAGTAGCTCGAGAAAATACACTCCTGCAAGTTGTCCTCTGAACTCCACAGGTGCACCATGACAAAAGCATATTCCACACAAACAATAAAATCATTAATGTGATAAAGTTTTTAAATTAATTTTATGTAATACTTTTTAATTTTAAAAACTGCTTTTAAGTACTTACTAGGAAGTGTGGCTGGCTATCATGTGTAGTTCACAGTATTTTACGTGGGCTAACACTTGGGACAAGTTGCCCATCTCTTATCTACATTAGCCTTAGGTAAACAATGCCAAGCATAGAAATGCACGCCTTGACAAAGAGGTTCCATTCAGACTAGAGCTAAATATTGGTCATTTAGAATCACAGGCCCTCAGTGTTGTTTCCAATGCTACTTTGACTTTGAAATAGGAGCTTTATATTCTGTATGCTAAAGGTTTCCCTTCTCTGGCTTTATGTAACTTTATACTTGTTTTATATCTATAGTTTTCAATTTTTTGAATTTTCAAAATTTCCAGAGATTCCTGACCTCACAGAGATTTCATTCAGTGGTTCCCAGGAAGAAAAATATTTAAAAATCACTTGATAAAGTTTCCCAAGTTTCTCAAGGTTATACAATCCCATCACCATAGAAATTATACTCCTTGTCCTATTGAAGAACTAGTGCACTGATTTTTCTATTGCCCAGTAAACTCTAATGTACAGCTGACTCTTCCCCTCTTCCCATTGATGTCCCAGGGTCTGTACTCTTCAGTCTAGAGTATCTCCCATATTGACCACTCGGTAGTCACCAAAGGGCTCCCTCTTTGTGTCTATGTTTTAAACTGTAAAATGCTGACATCATCAAACTATGGAAAGCTCCCTTAATTGAGGATGTTGACTTTACTTAACTGTGGGACTGCTGGCACCTGTCAGTGTTTCTGATTTAAAAAAAAAAAAAAACAATGTGTTTGCCTCATTATAAAGATTTCATGACATCATTTCAGTAAAAGCAGTATATTTGGAATCCATAAAAGGAAATTGATGGCATTGAGAAGAATAGACAACACAAAGCAGAGTTTACATGCTAGGGCATTTTTTTTTTATCTCTAGACTGGAATGCAATACTAGATAGAATACATAAGGTAACACGGGTAAATTAATGAAAACATAAGAACTCTGTAAAGCTTGGCTCCTTTTCTAAAAGAAAACTTATTTAATTGTCAAAGTTTCTTTATGCTTATAGGTTCACTACACGATTATGGGAAATAACTGGAAATATTTAATTTACTCCACTAATTATTATTTAGGGAACAGGCTGTAGAATTATATTCTATTCTCTCAAGGAGACAAATTAGGACACTGATTACAGTGCTTCTCAGTTACAGCACATGAGTATACCCACAAGAAAATAAAGGTTGATATTCTACTAACTGTTAATTAGTATGCACCTAATTTCCCCAGAATTTGAGTAATTGTGCTGAAGGGCTTTACAAGCAAGCATTCATGTAAACTGGAAATTTTTCATCCCATAGGTTGCTAGCAAGTTACTTCACTTTTCTGTCTCAACAATATTTGACATAATATTGACATAAACTATCGCAAAATCTTGTTTTTCTCCACTTCAATAATTATTAGTCAAAATTGACTTCTGTATTGGAATTCTGCCATGAGTGTGAGTTATGCATTCACAAACTTTTCAGTTAACTAAAAGGTAGGATCAGGGTTAAGGCTAACAGTATCAACAATGCTGGTAGTATAACTTACCTCTGTTCTAGTCTATAAAAATAGCAGTACTCAAGTTCCAGAAGTTCCTTTCTATTTTTAGCAAACAAACCCTGCATTTGAATCTGCTACAGATCAAGGTTTATAAACAAACTATAAACCAAAAAATTCTATTAAAATGAAATAAATATCTAGCATCCAGCTTTAAAACACTCATTCAGAAATATAAAACTCTTATGAGAATATGTAGTAAGATATACCTACAATGAAATTATTTCCACAATCTATGAGGTTAAGCACGTTTCAGCAGATATATGTCTAAGATGCTCTGATGAACTAAAATTCCAATTAGTCAATTTATTTTGACTATTTGAAATGGAAGATAAATGTGTAAAATAATTAGAGACATAAAGAATATCAATTTGTCATTTTAAAGATAAAACTCAATTCTTGGCCTGGGGACATGACTCAGTGGTAGTGTGCTTTGATATAAGTTCAAAGCTCTAGTTTATATTACTAAAAGTATATATTTTTCTTAGTTCACTGAAAAGATTATTGCCCCCATGGTTAATCTTGTGAACTTGGTCATACCATGGTACTCAGAAGTTTTAACAACTGTTATTTTGATGTTTTTGTACAGGTGCCTAATCCATGAGAGCACATTGAAAATAATAGCTTTGATTCATGTTTTCCCTCAAAGCACAATCCACCTAGACCAGAATGCCTTTCTGACAGAGCAAACAGGGACCTTCCTGAGGTAAGAAGGGTTTAAGCCTTCAGATTTGACAATTATAACTGATGCAGAAGTGAAAGCTTAGAAATTAGGATAATACATTCAAATCCTATTTTGAAATTGAAGAAGGGGGGAATTATGTAGAGATTCTCTCTAGGAACATTGTTTGTGATTTATTTAAATTACAGAGACTCATATAAAGTGTCATTATTTATGTAACATTTATTTGTGTGCTTTAAGATCTATTGTTGATATATAATGGAAGAACATAATTATTTGTTATGACATTGTAATGATACCTAAACATAAACTTATTAGTTCAATTGTAACAAGAAAAAAAATTTTCAGAAGAGAAACAATAGATTTACTCAATGATGATTCACAAGTAATTTCAAAATTCAGTTTGTTATCATTTAGGAATGCAATGATGTCACTTAAGGAATAAAAAGGGAATACAATCTATCACTATAAAAATCTTGCTGCTGTATAATTGAATTTACGATTATACCTAAATTCTAGCCTACAAATAGAAGTATTGATATTCAAAAACTAAACAAAGTTTTGAAGCTTGAATCAGCAATTAGAAAACCAATGGTGAAAGGTTGGATTTCTGTTTCTAGAATCAGCACATTTAATAACACAAGTGAGGGAAACAACTTTGAGCTCCACTTTGTTTTCCAGCAATGGGTAGCTAACATGACAGCAATTATACTCATTAGCCTCATGAAACATACTCAATTTAAAGAGTATTTTAAGATTATGTGTATGTGTGTGAGTGTATCTGTGTGTGGGCTCATGCCCATGAGTGTAAGGCCCAACATAGGCCAATAGAGAATGTTAGATTTCTCAAGCTGATGGTATAGGTTTCTGAGAGCCACATGATATGGTTGTGAGAAATGGCACTCTGGTTCTCTTAATGCACAACCAAGTTCTTAAGCATTGATGGATGGCTTCAGAATCTCACTAAATTGTTTTGACATAAAAAAAAAAAAGACAGAAACTTAATCTGTAGAGATTAAATGAGAAATAATTATTAAAAAATATATAATTTTAATAATGGCACACAAAATATATAACTTTGTAGATTTTGGCTATTTCTGTGTCTGTATCATTTGAATATTAAGATTTAGTTATTTTTAAAATGATTTTAAAATAATGATGTTTATAAATCCCTGATTAATTTCTATTTGAATTGTATAATTACTAAAATCACCAGATAATTTTTCTGTATAAATGTTTCTTTTTTAATAATGTGTATAATTGTCCAAGTATAAGTAACAGAATTAAATTTAAAGATGGTTCATCTATGATTAATGAATGTAGAAGACATTCAGTGCTTTTGTTTTGGATCTATTGCATTTTTAAAAATAGGGCATACTACAAACTGTTGGGGGTGTTTGCTAAACAGCAAGAACATACTGTGAATCAATTTAAAATACACACACACACACACACATATATACATATATATATATGTATATATATTTGAGAGAGATGGCCTGGTGATATATCATAGGCAGTCCTCAAATTCTGCCTTGCACCTGCCTCAGCCTCTCAGATGCTGTAATACAAGCATGTTACCTTACATCTGGCTTAATTTTCCGGTGCTTGATAGATCTTTGCTTATTGTTCACTAAGTAACAAAGTGTCCACCTTTGGAAGATTTAAATCACACAATTCAAGGATTTGTACTCAATGGCCCAAAGAAGGATGCTTATTATAGATCAAGTGTTGGATCATCTGTGAAGCACTATGAATTACTTCACAAACCACCACCACATAAGATTTGATATAGTGATTCACAGGGAAATCCAGAGCACTCGACAGTTTATGTAATGTTTGTACACATGAACTATTAAAAATTATATGCTGTCATGTCCGAAGTTTGAAAAAATATTTAAGACTTTTTTTAATCTTTCATGTGTCATTAAAATAGAATCAATTTAATTTTAATAACATACAAGGAAAAGAATAAACATACATTCATGAATTCACCAGGATACATATCAGGTATCAGGATATGTATATGTATATGTATATGATGTATATGTGTATGTGTATGTATGTGTATGTGTATGTGTATGTGTATGTGTATGTGTATGATGTATATGTATATGTATATGTATACATACATATATTTGTATTTATATATATACACATATGTATGTATATATATATATCCTGATATATATATGTGTGTGTGTGTGTAATATGTAAAATATATGTAATATGTAAATGTATATTTACATATTACAAGTGTAATTACACATTACATATGTAATTACATATATATACATATCTAGACATATATAGTTTTCTTTTAATTGGAAAAATAATAAGAAAAATTGAAAATTATTTAAACTATGTTAGAAAAATTATATTTTCTGTATTATATACCAAGGTAGTTCAATTAGAAGAATAAGGAACAACAACCAAGTCATGACACAGAAGTAAAATGCCTACTATAGTCACAGAACTGAGATATGGGTATCAATAAACCTGTGGGAGGCGGGAAGTAAAATAAGAAATAAAATTACATGTGTGCTTCTCAAATAAACATATATACATGATAAGGTCATTTTGATCTAAAAATAGTCTCAGTTAGTCTTCAAATTGACTTTATATACATACATGTATTTTGCATAAGTCCTTAGATTTTATCTGGTTTTTTTCTATCTTATCTTTGAGTAAACATTTTGCATGTTATTGTCTGAAACCCACGGAGGCTACTGAAATAAATCTTAGTTTCCTCACTAGGATAAACTATGAGAAAAAAGCACACCAAAGTAAATGAAAAATATCCATAAAAGGGCACTGCTTTAATAAAATTACAGGAATGAGACATCTTTTTTTTTTCTGCTTTGTTAAGTTTGCCTCAGTGGTAACATTAATCTAAAGATTACAAAGAAAACTAGAATTTTAATTTATAATTAATAAAAGAAAATAATCTGTAAATTTTAATGAACTGGGGATATATCACTCATGCCATCTATGGATTTAGAATTTTGACTTCTTGTAGGTATGTCATGAAATGTTAGTATTAATTAACATACGATGTTTTTCAGAAAGTTATGAGCCTAACATCTTAGAATGTTCAATACTGTCACTACAAGACACTGTGCATTAGCAAGTCAAACAGAGAAATAAGGCCAGTCTGGCTGGCTGAGCAAAGAAAACCTTTAAGTGGAAAATAATTATAAAATCATTTACATATTCATATATACTTATTGTATAGCAGGTATATGACAGAAATAATGCTTATCAGATATTAAGGAAGTAAACACAATACAAAAATACCCTGACTTCAAGTAACAGATAAAACAATATAAATGAAACACACAAGAACAACTGTGTTCCTTGAAAAGAATACACATTATTACAGATTGTTTTCAAAGTTCACATTATTCTGTAGTAGCAGGAGGCCTCTCTGAGGAATTACTCAATTGAAAACTTGAAGGGACAACACAATTTAGCAATGAGGATGGGATAAGAACATTTGAAGTAGATGGGACATAATGCCAGTTATAAACAGTAGAAAGAAGAAATTAAAATGTCATCTGTTCTTTGCTACACTATTGCTGAAAAGTGTAAAATTACACAAAATTTAGACATGAAACCTAGCAAGCATGTCCAGACTGTACACAACAAATGAAAGAAATTAGAAAATAATGATGATACCAAGAAACAGTAAAACTGACAAATGTGCATGGCAGATGTGCATGGCAGATGTGCATGACAGATGTGCATGACAGATGTGCATGACAGATGTGCATGACAGAGAAACAACTGTGTGGAAGGACCCCAGGATTCAAGGAACATTGCAACACTCAGAACCAAACAGGTCCAGAAGAAATCTCCTGGAAAATCAGGCAAATTTTCCTTTTGAGTTTCAGTATATACGTTGAATAGATGAAATACATTCAGAAGCCAAGAGAGGTTTGAAAACAGATAACTGTGCAGTCACAAGCTTTTCAAACATCCAGGAATGAGCTCAATCTGGACTATAGGAGGACTTCTGAGGGCTAGATAAAAGCCAGCCCAGGAATCACTTCACATCTGTTAAAGGACACATTTCCCTTACCTATAGCTGAGGTCACATAGGGGTTCAGGGACATTTATCTGTGTTGCCTATTAGCTTATCAAAGCCCATGCTGGCTTCTGAGGTCCCTCAGTGCTACAACCACATTTTAACATTCACACTATAGCCCTTACCATGTCCAGTCTGCTTTTCTTTCTGTTTGTTACAGACTGTTCCAGGTATATCTGGATGTTCTCTCTCACACATTTACAATTAAAACCCTACCTAATAGAGTGACCAAGTCAGCATTTTCTTTTGTCACCTGAGGAATCAGGCTGATTTTCTCTTTGAGCTCAGTATACCAATAGAGTAGATGAGATATATTCAGAAGCAGCCAATAGTTTGAAAACAAGTTACACATAAAAAGACAACATTAAGTAGCTTAGTGAATAATCATTCCATTCTACATGTGAAATCCAGATAGTTAAATAATCATCATAGTGAATTCAAGGCAGATTTTTATATTTCATTCCTCAAGTTGCTCTTCTTTATTTATACAAGGCATGTAGAGAACAATCCAAATTCAGTTTTTGGTGGGCATTATGCTTTTATTTTTTTATGGTTTTCAACATAAGAAATTCTGCCAGAGAGCTCCTCATTAGGTAAATTCAATCACCTAAAAAAATCTTTTCCCCAAATTTGTTAAATATGATATCAATTTTATATGAAGGTATGTGGACAAAGAATGAGATATTATGGCTGACCTAATTTTCTGGTGAACAATCTAATTAAACAATACTATTTATTTTCAAACTGTTTCAGTGTCTGAGGTCAGGAATAGGTGAGGTATATTATCCATTGATGAAAAACCAGAGTGCAGTAGTTTGTTGTCTATTTCAAAGCTGAGTAAGACATATATGACATGTCTTGTTTTCCAATTAACTTCTTCTTGAGAAATAGTTACTTACATGTTGCTTTGGGTTTGAGCATACAGATAGGTCCATAAGTATATACTACACAGAGAAGGTATGTAGTAAAGTATAGCATTTATCTTTATGATTTCTGACTCTGTGATATTTCTATAGCAAAATGAAAGATGAAATTGCCAGATAAATGGTATTCTGCAATGGTATTTTTGTCTTAAGTAAAGCATATTTATATACCATAATTTTTATATAAATTATATATAAGAAACATGTTCCAGGCTCTGAACCTGAGTGGTAAGGGAAACTCAACATCTAAGACCGTCAAGCCAAAGAAGAACACTGTCATGGATGTGTTATGTGCTGCACAATATGGGGTTGCAAGCAATTATATGGTATTTCTGTGTTCTACTAGCAGATATTAATGTGAAAAGTCACTAATTATATAGTAGTTCCGTGTTCTGCTAGCAGACATTAATGTGAAAAGTCACTAATGTTAGCATGAACATGTCTGATTAACTACCGCCTGACACTATTCAACAACCTGGGGAAAAGTTTCAGCTAATGGTGGTTCTTTTTAATTAGGCTAATCCTACTCAACTGGTTCATTAGAAGACAAGTGCCATTATGGGACTTGAAGTTGGTACCTCACTTCTGATTTAACCATCTAAAGAGAAAGTTCAATAGTGCTATAATGTTTAGATTCTTACCTGGTCTTAGAATTTTTTTACCTTACACCTTTCAACACAACAGGCAAAACACAAATCAAAATAACAAGGGGAGAGGTGGAGGGAGCTGATATTATAAAAGCAGTACAAATATCAATGCTACTTAAAATAACTGTTGCAACCGACAGGAGTAAAGGCTGCAGAATTGAGATGGGTTCTGCAGTTGAGGACTAAATTATGCTATTATGGCAATCCATATCAGTAAGCTGAGTTGGTAACACTGCTCCAAAGGAAACTTGCATCCTTTCTTGTTGGTGAAAAACAAAAGGAACAAAAATATAGCAAGCAAAATAACATAAAACGAAAATAGAATAGGAAATGAAAGACGCTTGTACCGTTAACACGATCCTCCTACTAGCTGATCGTCTTCCAGTTAAAATCTCTTTCATCAAAAGATTGAAATAAAAATACAACCCAATGGATAAAAAAATCCCGATGACTAGAGAAAAATTAAACATTTACAAGAAAACATAAGTGGCAGTCTTTTACTATTGGTGACCTTATAAAGCCTTTGATTAACATTTAAAAAAATTTGTATAAAAGCAAAAAGGAAAAGGAGGCACAGGATAGGGGTTTTCTAGGGAGGGGAAATGGGGAAAGGGGATGGCATCTGAAATGTAAATAAAATATCCAATAAAAAAATTTTTAAAAAATTTTAAAAAAAGAATAAACATTGCATGGATACTACAAGATATTATATTTATACTACTAATTTATATATTCAACAGAATTGCTAAAATAACAAGATGCATGTCATATAGATCCTTCTTTCTATAGAAAAGTAATGATTAGGTGAAAGAGATCTTTAATAAGTTAAGTCTAAGCAAGCCTGATGACCTAAGTTGGATCTCCAGAATCCATGAAGTAAGGCCCAATTCAGTAATGCACAGCTTGAATCCCAGAACTCTTGTTGCCATAGAAAGTAGAGACAAAAATATTGATAAGCAGCTCACAGAACAGCTGTCCTGGGGTATGTAGCATAGCAAAACCAACATAAGTGATCCTGTTTCAGCAAATTAGAAAGAGAAAATTAATTCCTCAAAGATGTCCTCTGACTTCTGTTGTGGATGGCCCTGGTATTTTGAATTCTGATGTTAATTCCATTTTCCTGGAAGGGGCTGCAGAGGAGGAATGAGTCACATACTCAAGGACTTCTTATGAACCATCCTCTAATGAATAAGTCAGCGAATCACTGGGTGTTTAGGAAGTGGGACTTCCAGGCTGGACAGAGGAAGAGGAGAAGGAAGACAGAGCTAGAGGCTTTTGAAATGGGTTAGCACAGGGGCTAGGTGTAGTGGTAGAGTCTCTCGGTATCATGGCGTATCTACATGGATTCACCACATGAGCTTTACAAGATTACTCTACCTAGTCGAAGAGATAAAGCTACAGTGGCAAAGCCTGGGTTTGAGTGATGTGCCCCTCAAAGGCCGTGGGGGTTGAAGCACAGAAATGGCATGGTAGTGATCTGCTAATGGGAACTTAGCGAGCTGGGTGGTGAGATTGTCTTCTAAATAGCTATGTTCATACATACTATCAACCTTCAACAGAGAACCCTGTGGTTCTCTTTGTGGTGATCAGTATAAATGTAGAAATTTGTGGGTAACTGCAGTTTTGTGAATTGGGGACACAGCTCTAAAACAAGACATAACGCTAATTCCCAGGGAACATTGTGGAATAGGAGTCAGGAAGAAGTCATGTATCAGAAGATAGGATGAAGAACTGTGAAATGCTGACACAACCATTGTAATTACTACCGCACTTCAGCTGTGGTTACTTATACTCTGCATGCATAAGACTGGTCCTGTTCCTGATCAACCATTGATAGATAGTGAGATCCTAGGTTCCAAACCCTTACTGCTGAACTTCTGGCTACTAATAGATTTTAGGTAACTCTTCTGTTGTAAATATTAAATATATTTAATGAAAGAGGTTTTAAGAAATTTAAAAACTAACAAACTTTTATTTATAGTATCATTGTAAGAATGTAAAACAGATGGGATACCCACAAAATTGTTGGGGTTTGCCTTTTGTTAAAATCTATATCTATTATCTATCTATCATCTATCTATCTATCTATCTATCTATCTATCTATCTATCTATTTGTCATCTATCTATCTATATTCCTGAGAACATAAGGAATAAAAGTCTTCATCTTCTAGATAGACTACAGACCAATAGATCATACAGACAGTAATTTCTTCAAGGTTAAGGAAGTACCAGACCGAGGTCTGCCTAAAAGTTTATAGTTTGACATATCCACATAACTTTCCAGTACACAAAATTACTGAGAGTATTTGTGAGATCTATTAAGGAAATGAAGTGAAAATGAAATAAGGAATATGAATTTAAAATTACACTAAACTTTGAGGAGACATTAATGCAAAGACTGCAATAGAATGATTCCATTCACCACATATCACTTAAAAGCTAACTTAAAATATTTATTGCAAAAGTTTTACAAAAAGACAAAATAATCAAGATATTCTGTAAAATATCCATTTACATAGGAATAATACTCCATTATCAAGAATTCTTATCCTACTAACTCAGATCCTTAAAGCTTCATGTGTTCTACATTTGTTGCAGTACCTTGTCTTAAAACGTCTGTGATGGCTTCCATATCCTGAGTAGTTTTTCTGTGAATACCTCACATTGACAATATTTTACTCTATATATTTTAGCATGTTTCACAGTAAATGATGACCTAACTGTTAAAATCAATAATCTAAGAAATATGATTTCTTATTTTTAAGAGATCTATTTTATGAAATAGACAGCTGTATTTGCTCCTGGATTCCCTTGAGTGCATGGAAGCCCATGCACACAGATGGTGCCCATGAGAAGATTGATCTGTTCAAGGTCAGAAGTAGTAATGTCAGCAGAGCCACGTAGAGCAGGCTGGCTTCAAAAATCATACAGACCTACTTCTGCCTCCAGAACACTGGAGTTTTTAAATTACTTTATTTTAAATTATTTTTAGTATTGCATCATTTGTTTTATTTTTAATATTATATTTTATTATTTATTTTATATTATGTTTTCATTATTTATACCAATGTAACTAGAATTTGCCCATGAAACCTGCTCAACTTAATTTCTTCTCACTCCAGTTCATAAACAGCAAGTCCTTCTCCCTAGAACCCAAACACATCACTACTCAAGTTTTGGTCCATCTTAAGGCCACTTCTCTGAGAGCATATTCATGGTGAATATTCTCTGATTATTTACACAGAGCATTCAGTTTCCAATAAAATTCCAATGATCCTTTGTTTAACTAATCATTTTATTTATTAACAGCCCAAATGTTGCCCATTTTTCTGGTCCCCCTCCTAGAGTTCTTTACCCCATCTGTCCTCCCGTTTTCCTCTGAGAGTGTGCTCCCTGCCCCTGCACTCCCCTTTTCTGGATCATCAAGTCTCTACAGGATTAGATGTATCCTCTCCCACTGTGGTCAGATAAGGCAATAGTCTACTACATATGTGAGCTCTTTGGTTGTTGGATAGTCTCTGGGAGCTCTCAGGTGTACGGGTTAGTTGACACTGTTAGTCTTCCTATGCTATCTACACACTGATATGTGAATATTAGTCAAAAAATATAGAATACCTATGATTCAACCCATAGATGGAAATAAGTTTAACAAGAAGAAAGGCCCAAGTGAATATGCTTCAATCCCACTTAGAATGGGAAACAAAATAGTTATGTGAAGCAGAGGGAAGGAGGGATCTGGGTGGGAGAGGTGAGGGGAGGAAGCAGGCAGGATTAGGTATGGGGGAGAGAGGAGAGAATCCCAGAGGGCCAGAAGAATGAATGGAAACATGTAGGTGCTGAGGGAAAGGGTGGGGAAACCATTCGAAAATCCCAGAAACCTTAGCCGAAATGCCCAACAGTAGATAGATGGAATCTGACAAGATCACCTCCCATAGATAATAGGCAGGGCCACTGGGGTCATCAACCCACCTTCAAATTTGGACCCAGAATGTTAATGGTTCCTGTCTAAAAACAAAAAGGGCAGGGACAAAAAATGGAGCAGAGACTTAAACGAAAGGCTATCCAATGAAGATCCCAACTTGGGATCCATCCCATGGGTGGGCACCAAACACTGCCACTCTTATTGATGTATTATTGTGCTTTCAGACAGGAGCCTAGCATGGTTCTCCTCTGAGAGGTTTTACCAGCTGCTGACTGAGACAAATGCAACAAATACAGCCAACCACTGAACTGAGGTCAGGAACCCCTATGGAAAAGTTAGTGGAGGAATGGAAGGAATTCCAACGTCCTTCCAGCCAAGTTAGCACTTCCACTTCATGAGTCACAGATACTGTTGGGTTTAAAACATAGGGACAACCAGTGTACCTTGATCACTCAGAACAAGTAAACAACTGACAACAAATTATTGTCAGCATCTGTAATGAAGAAGCTATCAAAATAACTTAAGTAAAATTATTCTCTAAATAATTACAAGATGAAAGATTAGGGAGTAAATGTAAAGTGCATGAAAAATTTGCATCTGTCTCTCTCCTCTACTATATGAGGTTTTTTTTCACATTCACTTTCACTCTTCCAATGATATTTTTATTTTCTTAATTTTAACAATGTACAATATATTTATACACACAAATATACATTTATGTTTATATACATATATATACACATATGCATTCTTATATATATAGAGTGTCATGTTTCAAATAAATATAATTTTATGTAAAATTTGTCTTTTAGTTAACTACCTAAATATTTATGTACACACAATTATATTAATTGAATAATATTTTAATAAAAAAATGAAGTAACCTAATCATTTATCAATGTGAAAAATTTAAGAATTATAATTTAACCCTATTACAAACATAGTTCCTAAAATGGGGTGTTTTTTAATTATATATAAATATTAAATAGAAGATTTGCATACATCAAAATACATAAAATATGAGTATAATTATCTAATAATTAAATTAGAGACAATATTAATATTATAAACATGTGCATTAAAGAGACATGTGGTATTAATTTAATTGATTTATATTTGAGATATTGATATGGAGGGAATGTAGAAGTGTCATTAGGAAGGATTCAACATTTTAATTTACACACATAGCAGAAGTAATCAAAGCATATGGCAAATATTCAGCATTAAAAGTCTAAGAAAAATATTTCAATATCTCTGTTGTGTAACATGAAAATGCAAGCCCAGGAATGCTGTCAAATACATGCACATTGTGGTTGAATCTCACTATCAATATACACCACTAAGCTCTTTATCTTTGTAGCTTACTCACAGTGAAGTGCAAGGAGCATTTTCTCTAAACTATTTTGTATGGAATGAAATATGCAGAAAACTGGGAGATCTAGAGTCATGCATCAGCTCAGATTCATGAGTGGCTGAACTTACTTCTCTTTCCTTATCTTCCTACATAAAAAATGATTGCAATTTATTTATCTCCCAAGATTTGGGAAATATTTTGTTCATAGTTGGTGGTTATTAACATCTAGTCTCTTTTGGTTTATTCAAGGAGAAGAGCACGTGTCCTAGTTGAAAGTGAATAATAAATTATACAAGACGTCTTTTCCATGATCATCTGTATGTTCAGTCAATGGTAGGATTTTCTCTGTTTTCAGTGAATTAGTGCCTTTAACCTTTCACTTCAAAGCTATCTTTATTTTATGCTTCTATTCATAATACCACAGAACTAGACAAGTGGAGGAAAAATTCAAAAATCACTTAACTTAGGTTTCACACCTAAAAGTACAGTGTCAGACATTTAAAAAACAGAAATATATATTAGGGTATTTTAATCATTCACACAATAGAAATTCTAGCATTTGCCTCAATATCTGACCCAGAAATGTCCTTAAGTTATATTACAGAACATGAACAATTACAATCAAAGTAACTTAATTTCCTTTGGAATAACTCTGCTTCCTTTGTCCTCAGTTATATTACAAATAGTGAAAGAGATGACATTTAGCAGGAGAGATAAGACCTACAGCAGGGAACATGAACTATAATAGAAAAAAAACTGAAATGATGTAATCTCTTGAGAAACAATGAAAACAGGTTACAGCTCTAGATGTGATGTCAAATTCAGGCAACATTTGTCATCTTATTGTTATACAATAAGATGTTTAACCATCTGTTGATGCTACCAAAGATTCCAGCATAACTTGGTGCAGAGGATTCAGTAGAAATTATTCTTCAATAAGCAAATTTAACACGTTTCCCTCCAAAGGTAGCATGGCCAAATCTCTCTATAAATACTTTTATATTAGCAAAATTAATAATTTTTATATTATAAACATTTAATTGACACTATCTAGTTTGAAGATCTGCACAACTCTGCAATGAGGCAATGGGCAACTAGATTTCATTTGACATCATTTGGGCAAAATCAGATAGATAGTTTTCAGGACATAGTATTCAACTTGGCTAACTAGAAAAGTTCTGATCATTAAAACAAAAGAAAAGCAAAAGACATGTAATTGAAAGTTAACAGATGTACTTTTACCCAAGAATTAGGATTGCACCAGGAATGACAAAAGAAAAATCTGATAAATATAATTCAAATTTAACATTTTTCAAAATTTAATGATCACTATTCAACCATGTTTTGAATTCAACCTGTAAATCAACAATGCAATCACTTTCTAACATCGGCTGATACTGTGTTTCAGACTAACATCACCTGAGAAATTAAAGGTTGGGAAAAAGTGTATTAAACACTTGTCCTAAAAGTACTTAAAAGCTAAGCACTAAATTGGGAATGAAAACTTTGAACCAGTGAAACCTGTCAAACAATGCCATCTTGAGGTAATTTGATTTGAATTCATTAACACATATTAACAGGAATGAAAAGGCTATTTCTTATGGATCAAATTTGAATATTGAAAAAAAACCTGTAGAAGACTTCAGTGTTAGCTTTAATAGCTCATCAATTTATACACAGAGAAGTTACTTCCTTGTATTTAAAGGACTCTCTCCCTCCCCATCTCTCCCTCCCCTTCTCTCCCTCCTCTCTTCCTCTCTTTATTTTTCCCTCCCTCCCTCCTCCCCCCTCTTTCTATCTCCTGTGAGGGTGTATGTGTGTGGATGTTTGTATTTTAAGTGTGTGTGTGTGTGTGTGTGTGTGTGTGTGTGTGTGTGTGCTCTGTACTTGCATATGGATTCCCAAGGAGACCAGAGTGGTGATTTTAAATCCCTCGGTGCTGAAGTTACAGATGTTTGTGACTTATATCCATGGATACTCACAACTTAACTCAGGTCTTCTGCCCAGTACAGCAGGTACCTTAAACAGTGAGCAATCTCTCAACACCTTTCTTTTTATTTAGTATTCTATAAAAGTATTTTAATCAATAATTCTATGTGTTTAGGTAATTGAGTATCTGTAAGGACCATATTATAGGATCTACTTTTAAAATAATTCACATATAATATACATTTATATAATTTATATATTTATAGTATTAAGTTAAAAAACTTACACTAAATAAAAATGAAAAATGTTGTAACATTAATAAATAACATGAACAAGTTAAATGAATGTAGCATGGTGGTTAAATATGACAATTGAAGCAAAAATGCTGTGTTCAAATATTTTTAAATATAATATATTCACATACAATTTTGACAATTTTCCCTATGATGGTACAAGATTTGCACCATAAAGAGGATTTAATCTATTTTATACAAATTTATATATTTCTTCTAATTTTATATACTATGAAATTCAAGACAGGTTAAATATCGGAGTCCTAGAAGATTGCTTGCTTGGCAGTATGCTGGCCCCATGTAACAGTCCAAATCTATAATATTCTCTGGAGTTAAATAGAACTATGACCCTCCATGTTGGCTTTCATGTACATTCTTTATAATATATAGTACACTTTCATGCTCAGGGTTTTGGCATCTCAGAGCTGTCACTATCCCTTCAAGACTTTAATGACATACTCCAGTGGAAACTTTATTGCCAGCTGTCAAACCCAAAGCTTACTAGTTAATTGCCATGTGGCTCTCTGCAATAACGGTTCATTCATAATTCGTGCATTTGGTTGTGCAATAATTAAGGGCAGATGTTCATGGTGCACAATCAATGGCCCTTATTGATGAGAAAGTTCTTTTTATTCTTGAACCTATCATTCTAACCAGACTTAATTAAACTATAATTCATGCCTAGTGAACACCAACCCTCCATCTAACTTCCTACCCACAGAGAAGCTAGCATGGTCACCAATCAGAGCATAATTTTGGAATAGTAACAGATACTTCAGAGACAAACCCTGAAAAGTATTAGCTATCCTGACTGCTTTGTTTTGATATCAAAGAATGCTACACTCCTCTCAAATTAAATACATGTTGTGGGTGTTCAACTAGCTTTTCTCCTTTCACTTTCATTTTGAAAAAAGTTCAAACCTACATAAAATATAAAAATGATTGAATAGGTATCTGTGTTCATTTATATTACACACACATGCACATACACATATGTGCACACATATACCACACATACATATATTTGGTATATCTGTCTGATTTTATTTTCTTACCAAATATATGCATCTGATATCTTCTTTTCTGTGTCCATACAAAATTATAGAAACTCAGGGTAGAAAGTTATAGAATACTTCATTCCTTTCATAGGAAAAAAAAAACTTCCTCTCACATGTATAAAATATGACTACCTCAAAAATAGATCATTTTAGTTTCTGAAGAAATATTACTATCTCAAAAACATCTTGGATGTAAGACATAGATGTATGTTATTTGTTTACTAGACCATAACCTTTTGTGGAAAAAAAAGAATTTTCACTTACATGTCCTTCTCTCTCAAGAAATATAATAGTAGCAATATTAGAAAATAAGAGTGCTATACGGATATATAAAGTATTATCCATCCTAACATTTACAAATTATCTCAGGCATCTTCTTTAAAGCTTTTCCTGTGCCCTTGTCTCCTTCTCTACTCCAGAACTAAGTAAAGTCAGATGTTGCCCTCATTTCTCAAGTCCTTTATTACCTTTAAACAGCAATGGCTTTCCTCTCTTGATATTTTAGTTATAATGACTGACATTTGAAAGACTTGAGACCAGGCCAGTCATTTAAATATACTAAAATATAGATTGTTTTAAGGTTGATTTTCTTTTTTAGATCTGAAAGTTAGATGTTTGGTTTCTTTGGTTGGTTTTTTTGTGGGTAAGAGAAGGGACAGACCCAGAAAGTTGGTGTGAATCCAGCTTCTCTCTCTTGAATATCCATGGTTTATAGAGTTTATGATACTATGTAAATTGTAAATTTTGTATATGAATATTTCACATTCTCTGTATGCCTTACTCTGGAAGCTTTTGTGTTTATGTCCTCACATCACTTGGGGCCATTTCTATACAGAACAACTCATTTAAAAGCAGAGATATTAAATAATAAAGAGCTTTTATAATTCCAAGTTCCATAATCTCCAAGACCATATCAACAACACATAAAGTCTCTGAGGGATATTCAACATGTGCTAGCATCAATGTCAATTCTGTCACTTGATAACAATGCCTGAGTTAGTCACAATAATCAATATGGGGTAATCACAGCCTTGCCATGATCACTGTTGTATTTGTTCCTTAACATTCTTCTCAGAATTAGCCTTCAGATCTAACATTGTGATATTACAGTGGAGGGATCCAAGAGTAATTTTAAAATGACTTGTACAAAATCATATGAGTAATGTGTAGTAATTTAATTTCATCTTAAGTATCTGGACAGAAAATGAAGTCCTCAATGCTATCTGGAGTTCTCATCATATGATAATGTCTTCGATTAACACCAATAAGAAGAACTCTTCCCAAACAACTTCAGAAAATAGTTCATTAAGCATATGCCAGTTAGTTTTAACTACCACCTTGACAAAGCTTAAAATTATTTTGTAAGAGAGTCTCAATTGAATAATTATCCTGATCAGGTTGGGCTGTGTACATGATGTGGGGAAGTCTTGATTGTTAATTGACCCAGCCCACCATAGGCACTTCCCTAGGAAAGGACCTATTGAAAATGAGGAAAGGGAGCAGACATAATTAGTACAATTTTTACTCCTGGACCTTGACTGTTGTCCCAGTTTGCTTTCTATTGCTGTGATGAACATAATCATGACAAGAAAATTGGGAAGTACACAGGTTTCTTTTTTTCCTTCGTCCTCTCTCTCTCTCTCTCTCCTCTCTCTCTCTCTCTCTCTCTCTCTCTCTCTCTCTCTCTCTCTCTCTCTCTCTCTTCCTTTTTGTTTTTCTGCTTTGTTGTCGTTGAACAAACACTTCGAGGCATTAGTCCATCCCTGAGGTAAGTCAGGGCAGAAAGCTACTTATTGGCTAACTTTCATGAACTGCTCTGCTTGCTTCTTATGTAACCCAGGATCACAAAACCCAGGGGTGGTGCCAGTTGCAGTGAGCTGGACACTCACACATCTGTCATCAATTGAGAAAACGTCCCACAGACATGCCCTGGGGAAATTTAATAATGCAATTTGTCAGTTGATTTTTTTTTCCCTTCTCAGGTGACTCTAGTTTTTCACAAGTTGACAAAAAATAGCCAGCATGGTGGTGTATGTGATCTATATTCTTGATTTGACATGTCCCTCAGAACTGTAAAATCAATTTAATCCCTTCTCCCATGGCTTTTTGGTCATGGTATTTTACTAGAGACGTGGACATGAAACTAGAGCAAAGGCTAAGATATAGTGAAGGTTCTTCCAGGAATTCTGAATGCAAATAGCTTTCATACATTCTTTTACAATTATCACAGCAGCTTGTACCTTTAGTACATTTATGTGTCCAATTGATTTCAGCTTCATTAGTTTTAATTGACTGGCCTTTGTAAATGTTCACCCTAACATAACCATTATGTTGGAGTTTCACATCCTCAGGGTCAAGTGCTAAGCATGTTTAGGAGTAGCTGACGTCAACAACACCACTGTGAACATATTTGGGATAGACGTGTGTTACTAGATGCAAATTATTAGAAAACATAAGATCAGACAAATACATCTAATATTTGTGGAGTACACTTTAATTCAATCAGTATTTCCCTGTATTCCTTTAAAAATATGCTTGGTCAGAAGAATAAAATATTTCAGTCTCTATGAAAAATATCAAAATACTATAATTAAAATAGCCATAACTTGTATGGGACTCATATCTGTAATCTCAGAACTCAGGAGGGTAAGGCAGAGCACAGCTGTGAGCTAGACTCTAGTCTCATCTATATAGTAAGGTTCAGACTAGCTTGTGAGATAGAATTAAAATATTTCAACATCAACTAAATAAATTAAGAAAATAGATTATTTTTGCTCCACTATTTTAAGGGTTTTCAACTATTTCACCCTAACCATTAATATATAATTCTAGTCCCAACCTTGGTCTTCTCTTATTATCCCATGACTAACAATAGGGGCCATACATATTCAGTATCTCATGCCAATAATAATACTAATAATACTACTACTAATAATAATCACAATAACAATAGGATCTTACCCTTGTTCTTTTCTATGGGTGATCATCAGTGGCCTGTCAATTATTTTTTATCAATTAGTTCATGTACATCTCCTAAGTATCTTTGCAATTAGTTTTGTTCTTTTTTAAAATAAGTCTTATTTCCAAAACATCTCCTGAAATACTGTAATAGTCTTGAAATTGATTCCTCTATCTATACATGTCTATTTCTACAGTGCTGTTCACATCTAAGTGGTTTAGAACAATAACAACAAAAACTAAAGCCTGGGTATGAACTATCTTCACCTCCCTTAATGGCAGTCTGATAGCAACTCACTCATCACTTCAGCCCATCATCAGTAGTAAATTATACGTATTCTATTTGTTTGTGATTTTTTTAGATAAGGGAATGAAAATCCCATAGAGAAATTTATCATGCTACTGTTTCCTCAGTGTTCTTAGTGGATACCAGCATGCTTATAAAAATATATGTGATACTTTATGAGACTGGATTAAAAAATTATAAAACAAACTACTATTTTATCTTTGTTAATTTTGTCTCAGGTTATTTTGTTTAAAACTATTGCTCTTTATGCATATCCTCAGAATTTTCACTTTTAAGATGGACTGTGGGTTAGTAAGAAGGCTCAATATGTATGTTTATACATATATATTCTCAGAACTCATGTAAAACTATAAATGAGGAAACAGTAGCATGATAAATTTCTCTATGGGCTTTCCACTCTCTTATCTAAAAAATCATGAGCAAATGGAATATGTATGGTTTACTACTGATGGTGGGCTGAAGTGACAAGTGAGATGCTATCATACTGCCATTAAGGGAGTTGAGGATATGTTTGTAATCTAGTGCTATAATGACTTGGGGTTGTTCATTGACTTACATGTGTAAAATGAGGCTCCTACATGTACCCACAGAAAAATATGTATTCATATACATGCATACATATACAGATATTATATACATATATGTAAAGTGTGTATATACATTTTAAAAGGGAAAGGGGTAGATTGTGTCCAGCATATCCTATTAAAATACTATGCTTAATGAACCTGAGCCATTAATTTTTTAAGGGTAATTAGCCAACTACATCAGAGCTGTTGATCAAATTTGATCAGCAAACTGTCCTGATAGGCATTAAATATTAGGTTAGTTGATTTATTCTGAGTTTTGCTACCATTGGTGTCTTATTATGAGGCATTGCATAATTGATCTTAAATTGTGTAAAATATTTAAAATAGTGATAGAAAAAGAGAAAATATTTAGGACTAATTAGAAGATGATTACAGATGTTGAACTATTTGCCTATCTATCTGACTTTAAATGCAATCAACATTCAATCTGAAAGTTTTTAAAGTAGATAATTTTCAAATTATAAAATTGCTTTGAAAGTGACACATTATCAAGTCAGTATTTAGAACTTAAAATGTATTTAGCAAAAGGCAATGTAAAAAAACAAGATAAATATTAATATGTAGGGCAAATGGCACTACTGCTCGTGTCAAGCAGTTGTCAGCAATCAAATATAAAATTCAGCAAATGAAGCTGTATTTGAAGTAGTATGCACAACAGTGCAGACTATTTTCAACACTGGAGTCATTAAGAAATTCACTGTGAGACATGCTATCATGGATTCATAGCTCTATAAGCTTGTGGTGGTGTTTATGGAGTGGGGATAACTGTCCCAAGGTGCCCAGGAAATGACACTATTAAAAGGGGTACTGGTAGAGGCAGCATACACCACCTGACATGAGGCCCTGACACATATACAGCAGAAGTCTGCCAGGTCTCGACTCAGACAGAGAAGATGCACCTAACCCTCAAGAGACTTGGGGCCCCAGAGAGTGGGGAGGTCTGGTAGGGAGGAGAGAGTGGGGACATTCTCTTGGAGACAGTGGGTGATGTGAAATAGTCAGAGGGTGGACTCAGAGGGGCATAAAATCTAGATGGTAAAAACAAAAGATTAAAGAAATTATATATATATATATATATATATATATATATATATATATATATATAAAGAAGGTACTGGTATATCAGGCAACTCGAGTAGCCTGTAGGACTGGGGCCACCGTTTACTGTTAGCAACTAGACTCTCCAAGTAAGTTCTAGTTAAACATCAACATAAACATAAACTTGCTATTGGACTGAGGGATCTAGGAGCTAAAGGTGAAGGGAGGCAGAAAATTCATCAAGGAAATGGTCAATCTGGAATATAAACAGTAATTGAAGATTAATTTAGAGACAGTCTTGTCATATTCTGTGATCAGAATGGTAAATAGAGGCTGAAAGAAGGAAATCCGAAGTAAAACTGTATTTTGAAACAAATAACATGAATGTTTTAATTTTGGAAATTAATATAGCCCTCTTAGAAAGAATGATTGGAAGATCCAATTAATTCACAGCAAAGTGAGAATGCTTGTGTTGATGTGTTTAATTAAAAACAGGGCTTCTTTGCAGCTGAGGAAAAGGACAATGAAAACCTTAATTAGATTCCCAGTCTCGGGAGGAGAACATGCCCCTGGATTTTGGCATAAGATAAACAGAGCTCACATGACTACTTCACTTCAATTTAAAACCCTTTATGGAAGAGTTGGGGAAAGGATTGAAGTCTCAGAAGTAGATGAAAACTCCATAGGAAGACCTACAGAGTCAACAAACCTGGACCTCAGGGAGCTCTCAGAATCTGAGCCACCAAGCAAAGAACATAGAATGGCTGGAACGAGGTCTCCCAGCACATATGTAGCAGACAGGCCGTTCAGTCTTCATGTCTGCCCAGTCTGGCTTCAATGGGAGAGGATGCACCTAACCTAAAAAGAATTTGATGTGCTGGGGTCTGGGAATACCCAAGAGTGTCACACCCTCTCAGAGGAGAAGGGAATGATGGATGGAGGGGAAGGACTTGGTAAAGGAGGAACCTGAAGGTGAGCAGCACTTAGGATTTAAACAAATAAAACAATTAATTAATTAAAAGTCAACCCCCCAGTGTTTTGTTGTTGCTTTGTTTTGTTATTGTTTGTGATTTTTAATTGGTGGATGCTTATGTTTCGTCTCTAAATAATTAGCCAAGAATGGTCACATAATGCTACAATCATTTTTGAAGCCTAAAAGTGATTTATAAAGATGTGCCTTTCTGGACAGATTTATATTGGTAAAACAATTCCATATAAACTCGTTGATTTTAGATTTCCCCTTTGTTTGACATGTTTCTTCTCTAAGCTCTGCTAACACTTCCAGGATAAAACCTTACAGGATAGGGGTCCATTTGCTGATATTTCCTACATTAGATATTTTAAGTCCTAAGTGACAAATATTTTTAATTATCATACTACCTCATTCTCTCCAAAATCAATGCTGGCAACAGTTCATGTTTTCAAATAGAGTGTGTTTTGATGGACTAGAAAAGAAGAGTCAGAGGATGCCAATTCATTAGAAAAATGTGATCCATGATTTAGAATGCTGTGATGCTATGGTGCCCATATTTATTAGAGTCCCTAAAATTGATTGTTTTAAAAATCTCATTTGAGTGAGTGTTAACAGGGCAAACAATATGTTTAGAAAACAAGAACAGAATCAAAATTAAAAAAAAAAAAACAAACAACAAAAAAGAAAACACAGCTGGGCAGTGGTGGTACACGCCTTTAATCCCAGAACTTGGGAGGCAGAGGCAGGCTGATTTCTGAGTTCGAGGCCAGCCTGGTCTACAGAATGAGTTCCAGGACAGCCAGCGCTACCCAGAGAAACCCTGTCTCGAAAAAAAAAAAAAAGAAGAAAAAAGAAAAAAAAACCCTAAAAGAGAGATTCCCATAAATGCTGCTTTATATTGTCTTGATTTTGTTTAATTTTTGAAATTGAAATTGCAAAATTGATATTATAACTCATTATGTCTGAGCATGTGTGAGTGTGCATGAATGTATGTGTACATATTTGCATGTTTGACCACTTGTGTGTACACATGTGCACATGAATATGGAGGACTGAAATGAAGTTAGCCACATTACTTTACTGTTATTTTCTTTGTTTACTCTCCTGATGAACCTGGAAGTCCCTGACAATGACCAGCATACCTAGCCAGCAGCTCATGTGGTGTTCAGTTTCTACCTGCCAGCTATAAGAATTGACAGTAGGTCAAATTCCTGCTAAATTTCTATGTAGGTTATGGGGATCTAAATTAGTTTTAATACTTTCATACCAAACAATTTACTCACCAAGCCATCACCCGATATGCTGATTTTTAATTGTTAAGTAATACAAAACCACAGCCAACACATTGTAAGTTTCCAGTAGAACCTGGAGACTACCACAGAAATAGGAAACACAGAGCGTCATGAGATTCTTATACATCCCTGGGCACTCAGATTTAAGTGTAGCCAATAAAGCAAGTGATGGATACCCAAAGGAGACAGATATCAATAATCATAAAAAATTAGACAATTTGATAATTTAATAGTTATGATCACAATCAAGGTATAATCTAGAGTTGAATAAAGACAAATTAATGATTTTTATTATGAGAAAAAATGAGATACATCCATGGGATTTTACTTAGGTGAATTAAAATAAATAAAATTTGATATATTTAAAGGAGAACACAGAAAGAAACAAACTAGAGGGAAAGTTAAATATTATACAATTAAAAGTTAATTTAAGATAATTATAGATAAGAAAATGATTCATATATACATATAAATAAATATATAAAGCAGGATTTTCACATATGATGTGCAGATTATAGAGAACAGAGCATAAAGTTATAAAGATAGTTTCCTGTTATCTTTTCTAACACAGAAGAACAGTTGCCTGAATAGTTGGAATAAACGGACATACATGTTTAATGTTATTTTTTCTATGTCTGTTGAAGGATGGTAAATATTTTCTCTCTGCTTATCATAGACAGAGTTTGATTAACTCATGGAACCAAGACAATTTTCTTGTCACTGGATGAAGAAACTATAAGCCTCTGTGATAGCATTTGTCCACACTTAGTATCAAGAGTTAAAACCAACTAAAGGAAGCTTCAAAACTGAGTTCCACGTTGGTTTTTCACTGAGGCCAATATTAAAAATGATTCAGTTTTTTTTTTTAACTTCACAGTATAACTATAAAAACCTGTAAATACTGAGTACTTTGAAAGCAAACTATAGGAGGATGAATGAGCAGAAAGAAGGCCTTTGCCACTCACTATTATAGAATATTTATATAAATGTAACCTTTTCATAAGTTTTATGAAGAAATCTGATAAACTTTATAAATGTCCTTGCTACTTTTAAGTAGTAGAGACTCCTCCAAAAATGTGTAGAATAATTCCCACTGCACACATGTTCTAACTCTTTCCTCAACATCTCCATTTACCACCAGGATAAAAAGAATCATGACCCTACAAAGGTAAATTAACTTTGTGCAGTTTTAAGAAAGGCTTCATCAAGAAGTTTAAGAATTGGTTTGCACTCTAAATAGTGGCACTAAATATATTAATTGGATATTCCTGAATTAAAACAGCAATGACATGATTTGGCATTACATATGTACATAAACATAAGAAATAATATCTGAGAAAACTATGTTTACATGCCTATAAAGTTCTAACTGAACATACTTAGAGAAACTGGAGAACAGTAGTATATATAGACAGATAAATTTTAATTTTATTTTTTCCTACTAGTTCTATTAAACCTTTCATAAAAATATTGACATTCACATTATTAAATTATTAATGAGAATTAAAACAAAAATAAATAATTCAAATTGGCTCTGTTAAAATTCTCAGTTTATAAACATACTATTAGGACTGACTTTAAGAAGAAATGCCTTTCCTTGACCAAATTCACACCCAGAGAAAATGATCTAATAAAAATGGCATCCATAGTGAGTTGCAGAGTTAATCTTCTCTTAGGTAAAATTCTTCTAGTTTTCAAAATTAATCTGTGAGTAACTCACATATAAAGTTAGGTTCCAGAGCAACTGAAACAGTGGCAAACACCAGTCACAGAGTGCTGTCCATGGCAAGGTGGTAGAAATGAGTAGGAAGATTTGTGGGTGTTCCCGGGAACTTGTCAGTCTCCTGTCCATTTTCAATAGGAGACTCACAAGTTCCTGCAAATGCACACAAACTGATTTTAAGCAGGTGCCCGTCGTTCATAAGCAGATGCTGACATTTCCATCAATTCAAATGTACAGTAATCAGTTGCTGCTGCACTGTCTGCCTTGTCTTAGCCGGAGTTAGTGACGCATTGCAATCAGGTATAGTGAAAATCCAGGGTACTGGTCACTCCTATTCCTCTGGTCAACAGATCTTAGCTTAGCAACTTCTATGCTAGTCATTGATGTTGTCTTGAGGATACAGTGATGAATAGTTTCTTGACTTTATGGCAAAGTTGTTGACCCTTTGTCCTGATTATTTTCAATAATGCTTGAGCACCAGTCTTCATTGTTCAGTGAGGCAGTGCATTTCAGGACAATGTGTTGCATCTGACTTCATGAAGAAATGGAAATAACCCAGGGAAAGAAACTTAGGAATTTGAATTCTAGTCCCCCCACAGAAAAATTCCAGCAAAATTGCCATGATAAACCTTTTATCATTTGGAGGTTTCTGTTTTCTTATTCCTAAACTTACTCTTTGCTCTTTGGGCTATTTTACTTCACTTTTCATTCATATATATATATATATATATATATAT
>JANHMN010000004.1:101161338-101183250 GCA_030674055.1 Rhabdomys pumilio | reverse complement strand
TATATTTCTAAATGTTTCCAATATATATATAATATATATATATTAATAATTCTGTGTACTTATATAAATTATATATATGTATATAATATATAATATATATATATATTATATATATATATTATATATATATTGGAAACATTTAGGAATAAAACATGCATATAAAAAATATATTGCTAGAAATTTTGTCTTCTCTTACAAGTCCAGAAAACAAATAAAATGCTTTGAGTTTATCAATCATTATTATCTTAAAATACATAATTACTAGCATCTCATTTTATTAGCCAAAATGTACATTATTATTATCATATAAAAGTAAATATATGGCCTTTTAATAGTGAACTATTTTCTTAAGGTTTAATTTTCCTTTCGAGTCTTAGACTGTAGATATATAATTAAGATAACAGACCCTTTGTTGACCAAGACTTTGTGACAAACATCCAGGTGAAAATTTGCTCAGGACCACATGTCACTGTGGTCTGTTTTTCTAGAAAATGGCACTTATATAAAATTATACCTATACTGGTTTGTTCAAATGAAAAAAGGAAACTTTATTATCTCTCTTTCCATAAAACTACCACACAGTCACGTGTAGAAGTGCTCCTCATACATACACACACAGATCCTAGTAACTTACCATGTTATAAATGTTCAATGTGATAAAATTTTATGAATGAACATGTTTGACACCAAGTATATATTAGCAGGATAAAACTATGTTGCTATGTCCATGGCATAATAAGACACAGTCCATAAATGCTTGAACAAATATTATCTTTCAATCCCCCTTTCTATAAGCACACAGAATTAATTACGGTATTTGTTCAATAGTATTTTATTTTGTTTTCTGTTGTTGTTTTTTTTTATTTGTTTTCTAGTGTGTGTATATGGATACCATTTTTTATTATCAAGAGACTGATAATGTCTTCACATAAATCAGACACATTGAAATCTCATTCTAAATAAGAGCACACTTATACCAGGGATGGGAACTGCCATGGAATTCCACTCATAACTAGATGTGGAAGAAAGCAACAATGAGGACATGTTAACAAGTTGATGCTGAAGTGGTTAGCCAGAGAAGTAAAGGGCCAGATGAAAATATGATATGGTAGAGAGTCTTGAAAGAAGAGGGTGAGGGAGAGAGAGGGGGAGGGAGAGAGAGGAAGTGGGTGAGTGAGTGAGTGAGTGAGTGAGTGAGTGAGTGAGTGAGGAAGGGAGAGAGAAGGATTTCCAAAGGGTTTTTCTTTTACAATGAACAATTGAAAAACTTTCCAGTTTTATTGAAAGTAGTCTCTATTCTCATAGAATATATCTCGATTACAGTTTTCTCTCCCTCTACTCCTTTCAATATTTACTACCTCCATTCCCATCTAGATCCACTCTCTTTATGTGTCTCAGAAAAAAACAGGTTTCTATAAGATAACAATAAGACATCACAAAATAAAATATATTAAGATAAAACAAAAACCTTCATATCAAAATTGGACACAGAGAGCAAACAGAAGAAAAAGATGCCAAGAGCAGGAACAAGTATCAGAGACTCATTTGTTCACACATTCTCGATTTCCATAAAAAACTAACCTGAAAGCTATAACACATATTCAGAGGACCCAGGAAAGACCCAAAGAGGTCCTTTGCTTGTTGCTTCAGTCTCTGTGAGCTCACTCGAGTTTTGCTCCAGTGATTTAGAGGGTCTTACTCTCCTGATGTCCTTTTGCCTTTCTGGTTCTTACTCCTGCAGGATTCCCTGAGCTCTGAGGGGAGGGATTTGATGGAGACATCTCATTTAGAGCTGTGGTCCAAGGTCTCTCTCTTTATCTCTGTCTTAAGGGATATTAGATATTTTTCTTGTTTTCTTTGCTGAGTAGGAATTAATATTACCTCCACTTAATCACTCCCTTGATAGCTACTGGAAAATAAGTGAATCTTTCTATGCATGGCACTATCCATATTTTGTACACAAAGGGCTGAGACAAAACTAAGTTCTGGGCTTTTATTGTTATGCCATTAAATCCTGCTTCCAAAAATAAAAATGGGAAGAATTAGAGAAATGGCTTGCCAGTTAAGAGCATTTGATTCACCATGAGGAGGATTGGATTTGAAGCACAGGATTCCCGTAACAAGCCAGTCATCCAGACCAAGCCTGTAACCACAGCTCCAAGGTGAGTCAGGACAGCTGAGCTTATTAGTGTCCAGCTTCATAACATGAAGCCCAGCTTCAGGGAAAGACCATGTCTAAAGGAATAGTCAAATTGAAAACACAAAACATCTACATTTTTCCCAGCCTCCCTAGTGTATACAGGTGCATGTAAGCATACCAAATTATATGATTTTTTTACCCATAAAGATGTACAAAATATTTTAAAATAAAAAGATAAATACCAACCTATAAAAATCATTTACCATAAAGCTTATTTGCAACTAAATTCAAATCCCAATTTAAAATTTAAGAGTGCTTAAGACAACCTGTGCAGATTAACAGTATATCACAACTTTTCCAAAGGAATAATCATTGTGGTGGCAGAGGGAATGCACACTGTTTGCGATTAACTTTCATACCTGTAAATTCTTCACCATTTAACACATCATCTTCGATGTGGAATAGAATATGAAAACCATATTTTATGTAAATAATAAATTAGAAAGTCAAAGAATGTTTATTGAAATGTTTCTTACATAAGTAAGTTAAATGCAAAATCAGTGTGGTAAAATCTTTTCCTTCATAGTTTTTTCATTAAAAGTTTAGCTTAAGGCCCTCAGTAGCCTGTTATCCCAGGGGGACTTCCATTCTCTGCCTCTCGTTCCACCTCCATCAGACCCAAGACTCTGGAACCATACAGACAAGAGCATGTTGTCCTCTGAGAGGCTCCACACAGAGGCTGACTCAGACAGATAAAGGCACCCATAGCCGAACAATGGGTGGAGCTTAGGGACTTTTGTGAAAGAATAGGAGAAAGGATTGTGGATCCCCAAGGGGGATAGGAATTCCACAGGAAGACCAACAAAGTCAATTTACCTGGACCCTTGTGGCTCTCAGATCTGAACCACCAACCGAAAATCATACACGAAGGCTGGAACTAGGCCTTCCCATTCAAATGTAGCATAAGTGCAGTTTGACCTCCATGTGGGTCCCAAACAACTGAAAGAAGGGCTATCTCAAAAGCTGTTGCCTATAAGTGGGGTATGTTCTTTCTGCTGAGCTGCTTGCCTGGCTTCAGTGGAACCAGAAGCATCTAGTTTTGCAAAGACTGGAAGTGTTAGGTTGGGGAAACACTGAGGGGACCCACACCCACTCAGAGGAGAAGGGGAGAGAGAATGTGGGAAGGATTCTGGGAGGGGTGACGAGGTCAATGAGCTCGATATAAAGTGAATAAGCAAAATCTAAAATTAAAATTAGCATAGGAGTGGGCATGATAGTTTACAATTTTAATTCTTGCACCCAAGAAGCACAGTCAGGCAGATTTCTGTGAGTTCAAGGCCAGTCTGGTCTATGAAATCAGTTCCAAGACAGCTAGCACTGTTATACAGATAAACCCTGTCTCAAAAAACAAAAAAAAAATCAAAGAAAACAAAAATAAAAATGTTTAACTTATCAGTATAATGCACACAACAGGTTCACATATGTGAAAAAAATGAACAAGAGAAACATTAAGTAGAAAATAATTGTATAATCCAGCGAGGGATCTACAGTCAGAGTGATTTATTTATCTGTTATGTACTCTGTATATGCATGCCAATGTGCTTAAATTGAGTTTTAATCCTCTATTTTCAAATAATGTTATGAATGATGCTATTACTGTCTCATAGTGGTTTGCCTGTTGTGCTCTCCAGTATTATTGAGGCTGAAAAATGGAAGATGGAATAAATTGAATGTCACACCTCTAGAGCTAAATTTAAACATTAATGCCAAAACGTTTAATATGGAAATGAATTCCTAAGAAAAATCTCTACAAAATATCTATCAGTCAAATTATACCTAACTGACTGCATTTATGAAATTGTGATGCTATCATCACCGTTAGGAACTGTAGCATGTCAAGATTGACCAAGATTTTTTCTTCCTAGGAAACTGTTTCTAAGTGAACTAGAAATGTTATTTAGAATGATGAAATATCACACCATTCCTGCATTTTATAATAAGAGACACCACTCCTTGACACCATTATCGCTGTTTGACAATTAACTTTTTGTGACTTTTCATTACAGAAATACATTATCTAGAGAATACTCATGCAATTTGTAAGCACATAGCGAAAAAAAATAGCTAGAAATGATACAATAATGTAAGTATTTCTTAGGCACGAGGCAATTGCTTACTGATAATAAAAATACTGTTAAATATTTATAGGACTATCATTTTGAAGAGTTTTATAATCTAAAGTTTTCCATTTTACCATAATTTTTATGTAATTACTCCTTTCTTTGATAAGCATTTTATATTAATTTATATTAATTTAAGAACATAATCTTTAAAAATCAAAAAGTTTTGGAAAAAGCAAGGTGATACTTTACTTAGAAATATTTTGTTACATTAAGAATGTATGTGGCCTATGAGAATGAGAGGAATGGTTGAAATAAATCTGAGTTCTAAAAGTATCTTTTATGCTTAAATATAATAACACATTTGTCAAAATATTTTTGTTGGAATTGAGAAAACCAAGAGAAGAACTATATTCTTTTTTTAATATTTATTTTTTATCAATTGTTTTATTTAATGGTGTGTGTGTGTGTGTGTGTGTGTGTGTTTGAGAGATGGAGAGAAGAGGGCATCAGATCTCCTGGAGGTGGTATTACTAATGGGTATAAGCAGATTCAGTCACCTTGGAAGAGCAGCAAACACTCTCACCCCTAAGACATCCTTTAGCTGTAAAGAAGAGTTAAATAGTATCCTGAGTTCAAAGAAGTGAGGTTGTAAGTCATTGTTCCACATTTTCCATAGTAAATGGAATAGTTGGTGATATTCCAATAGATATGTAGAAAACCTATGGATATACTGTTGATACATTAATTTACTTATTTACAGGGAATGTCTTTAAAACTCTTTAATATGAGTGTGTAACCACTAAAACTTTCCACTTTACTTACCTATACCCAATTCCCATATACAAAAGCAACACCTTGAGGAATTAGAGTCATGTGTCATTATTAGTAATCATTTTTAAACACAAGAATTTATATGTATACCTTAGAATTAACAGAAACCTAATATGTAAAGAAGACATGCCAAAGAAAAATATGAGTCCACATACAGCATATGGAAAAGCAGCACTAATGGTGAACCTTAAATCATTTTAGATCAGTTAAAATTTGGAAATAACATTATGATTGTGCCACAAGGACAGGAATATAAAACTCACCATCACATTTTTAGAAAGTAACTGATTTTTGTGGAAGCTTCTTTGAGCAAAAAAAGTAAGAGTTTTAACCTTTGATTACATCCAAACATTGACTGCACTGACAGCAGAACCTGATTCAAAATACTTAATGTACTTTCAAAGCATCTGTTGGACTTCGGGACGGGGTGCTTACCAGTTGCCCTGTGTGCAGTGGATCTCCTGGGATGCTTCAGGCTGTGGTTTCTTCAGGGGAATGGACTAGCTGGCAGTCTGTCCCAGAAGAAGTCACCAGCAGAAAGTGTAGTGGAATTCTGGGGGCAGGGATTTTGGGGGGTAATGGGTCCCGAGTCCACTGGGCTCCCAGTGGCAGCTGTAGGACTTGGGGAGTGTTCATACCAGTTGCCCAGTGTGCAACTGATCTCCTGGGATGCCTGTAGGCCATGGTGTATTCTGGGGAGCCAGTGTCTTTTAATCTATTGTACTATTAATCTTTAATAATTTCATCTATTTAGAAGCACACATGGTGAATGGGAAAATGTTTCTTCATATCCTATCTTCTCTACCCAATCCAACAGTAACTTTCAGAGTAAGCATATTTACTATTAAGCTTCTAGAATATTCCCCACTAGTATTATATTTATTTTGCATTGCAGCATTAGTGGGAATAGATTATCTACTGAATTCTGGGAACTATTTTTGATGCTTCTCAAGCATGAAATTCGTAGTATCATAAGATTTGGTTTTGGCAGATTTATAATATCCTATAACATAAGTTCACTGTGGTACATGACCACTCCTGTACGGATGTCTATCCTACACTCCCATGTTGTAACCCTAAAATGAATACATTTTACTGATTTTGCCTAGTTCTATATACTGTTTATTTAATAAAAAAGACATATGTTTTATTTTTATTATTTGTCTGTTTCATTTTTAAATGCTAGAAATTGATAAATTGAAAATGTGCACTTCCATTAGAAGATAATTCTAACAATCATTTGTCTGTGCCCTTGATGATATTGCACAATTATTGGATAATTAAAATTTATTTGAACATTTTTAGTGGCAAATAGGATTTTATTACTTTCCCTTTTATAATGCATAGTAAAATTATGTTTTATTGTCTCTCTGTAATTTTTTGATAATTCTCTTATTTTCATTACATTTGATAAGTTTTAGAAACCATTTTTGCCATTATTAAAGCCATCAACAATGTGTCATATCCATTATAAATATTTGGTTCAAACAATTTTAATGTTTTTTTCTGCTTATGAAACTTCAGAATATAAACTTTAAGGTACAGATATAATTAAGCCTATTAACTATCATCTTGTATTTTCTAAATCTAATATTACAAAACTGATAATTTTCATTTTTTATTATATTTCTGTTAGATATTTAATTTAATTAGAACTTATTTTTATCTATAAAAATTCTTATTTTGCCAATGAATATTTTATATATCAAGCATTTGCATATTTTGTTAAGAAATAAATAATCCCCTTGTAAGGATTTGAGTGACTCATTATTTTGAAAGATGAAACTTTCAAAAAGTTATACTGTACTTTTTTTTTATTTTGTGTAATTAAAATAACATATATTTGTAATATAAAATATGCTTTCAAATAATTAGAAATAAATGTAGATGGATGGAATATCAGGTGAAGTTCTGTATCTTTTTATGTACTTTTTGTTATTTGATATCAGTTTGGGACATTAAAAACTTAGAAATAATTGTCAGAGATTTATTCATATTTTAGAGGCTACTGTAATTTTAGAATTCAACTAAGCTCTAGTTAAATGTGCAACTTTTAAAGTATCAATACAATTTATATTAATTTCTAAGATTAGGTGTTCATAATGAAAAAAAGAAAATAATACAAGAATAAGTTAACTATTATATAAAATTTTATAGAAAGTGAAAACATTTTCAAATGAAGCTTTTGAGCAAAGACATTGATAATCTGCCCTAGAATATGATATGGAAGGTGAATGAAGCCACTGTTCCTGTGCAGAACCGATGTAATCTCAAGACAGGTAAGTTTGCTGGTCATTGTGTCAGTCACTTAAAAACTCAGTAGGATTTGGGATAGTTCTCTTGCATTCAGCTCCCAAAATAGTATTATATATTTATTTGGTAATTAGTACCCATATGTTATGTGAGGTTTTATTTCAGTTCATGTTTTCCTTTTTCTGTATTAAATGAGAATATTTTCCAAGATCTGTCATGGATTTTATTATATGGATCACTGTTTCAGAGCCAAGACAGATGTGACTATTTATGCACAAGATGTCAACTAGAATATGAGCAAGAAATATCAGGCTGAGAATGTTGACACACAATTATATAACAATTTGCTTCTGACCATGAATTGTTATTTCTTAGAAAAAATTTTAGTCTTTATGCTCAAGTGATATAAAAATTAATAATGAAGTAAAAATATACAATAAAGCATTTAACTAGAAGATCTTTTGGTTTAACAGAAGCACTGGTTTGGAGAGAGGAATGATCTTATGTGAACTCGTGCTGAATTTTTTCGATTCTCAGTTTTCTCACGTGCAAAATTATGGCTCCTGGATTTTATTAATATGATCATTACTCAAAATAATTTAGGGACATAAAGGATATCATTACCTGGCCCCATATTACTATCTACACATATACATACCCTGCCAAAACAACCTTTTTCTCTACTGTGTGACATACTGAGGACAAAAACAAAGAGCAT
The DNA here is from genome assembly GCA_030674055.1 of Rhabdomys pumilio. Taxonomy (NCBI): domain Eukaryota; kingdom Metazoa; phylum Chordata; class Mammalia; order Rodentia; family Muridae; genus Rhabdomys; species Rhabdomys pumilio. Next base: position 101,175,185 of record JANHMN010000004.1, on the reverse strand, counting down.
TTTAGGAAGCAACGATGACTCTGTAATGAAAAATGACAAAAAAATTCTACATCCCCAAGAAAAAATGCTTCAGAAAGTATAACTAATTCTTGAAAGCATCAATAGATGGTAAAAAATTCTTAATAAATGTGCTTATTGGGAACAAGAAGACATTGGATAAGAAGAAAATTATAAAGACAATTGTGAACTTCTGCATTGTATAAAAGCCAAATGGAAAGGGGGGGCACGGGATAGGGGTTTTCTGGGGAAGGGAAATGGGGAAAGGGATTGGCATCTGAATTGTAAATAAAATATCCAATAAAAAATTAAAAAAAAATAAAAGACAATTGTGTTACGAAAGTATTGTCTATCTCTAGTACTAAACAAGATCATGCAATGAGATTCCTCTCTATTAACAGAAGGACATAATCAACTTGATCTTGGATAGTACAAAGTAGAAGAGAACAAGCATATTAATACATGTATAATTGGATGCTCAGGACTGTTCTACAGAGGGTATTAGAGACATTATTCTTTCCCGGCCATACAGAAACCTGCATGTAACTCCAATGAGCTTGGATGGTGTGGTGTGTTTAATAAGTGAAAGATATGTTGCTTGATTGATCCAATAGAAAGTTGCTTTCTGATTAATTGCTATCTCATTCCTTGATCACCTTACATTTTAAGAATTAAACAAATAATAAAGTATGTGTAATTTTCAGATAGACATGTCCTCAAAGGCTGGCTCTGCTGTTGACTAGCTACAAGCTGACTATGCTTAATTACTTGTTCTGTAAAATGAAACAACAACCACTTTTATATGTGGGGTTTAATAGATTAATTAATACCTATGAAGCTTGTAGATAAATAACAGGAAGTAATCAAAAACTGTCTTCTCAAGAGTGTTTCTCTTACAAGGCCTTTTATATAGATGCTATACGAATATTACTAATATTTAACACTTCTCAAAATAAATTAAAATTTATAAGCGTTAGATTTGATTTCATAAAACCAAGAATGTTTCTAATAATTATTTCAGAATGTAGAAAGTATTGTTCTCTATTTATAAAAGTGATATATCACTGTGCTAGGTAATTCAAATCTTCTACTCCATAGGGCATAGAGGCACAAAAAAAAAAAAAACAAAAAAAAAAAAACAAAACAAAACAAAACAAAAAAAACCACAAGGCTTTGGGCACATCTGTGAGAGACTATAATAAAGGAACTGAAATTGTAAGACATATCGTACACATGAACACCAGACTACAGAGGCTGTGTTCCTGGGTCACACAAATGGAGAAATTCAGATGAGTACAAGTATGTATGTTCTCTGCCTCATAATTTGAATCTAAAGGACCAATTGCCTCCTACTCTTGTGGTCATAATCACCCACCACTGGTGACTAATTTACAAATATCTTATTTCTTATGTTGTTTGTGTTAGGTAATGATATCAGTAAAAAAGTAACTAATACAGTCAGTAATTCTAATTGCTTCCATAGGTAGACCATGGAACAAGGCCTCTAAAAATCAATCTGAAACTTACAAGTCTTGAATGCTTACAGACCTGTACTTGAGATGAAGGTATTTCAAGTTAAATTTACCTCTCACATGAACAGAATTACTGACGTCTGTTTTATATGGTTTTAAAATAATTCAGTAAAATTGGTGGATAAGACAATAGACCAAATCACTATCTAAAATGTTTAAGAAACTACCTAAAGCATTCACCAACAGAAATAATTTGAAAGAAAGAGCAATTTTGAGATATGATAGTCAGCTACACAAACAAGCTTATAAAGATAATATGGTGGGAAATAAAGAAGAGTGTGAGCTGCTTCAATTAGCAATGTACTGCGAAACTCAGATCTGAACATATCTGAGATCTCTCAAAGAAGGGAAAAGGAGGGAGAATTGATACCATTATATTGTAAAATTAAAGAGCAAAAGGAAAAAAGAATGGTGGGTTGAGAATAGAAGTTTGTTGGATATTATCAACATTGAATAAGATTATCAAATACTCACACTATCTCATGAATATGTATCATTACAATTAATGTATATATGGAAACATAACATGAATTCTTTCATCTTCAAAGTAAAGGTGTGGTTAAAGTTGGGAGATACTCAGTTGGTAACGTGTTTGCTGCTCAATCATTAGGACCTGAGTTCAGATCATCAAGATCGATATAAAATCTGTGTCATTATGTAATTATAACCTGGGCTTGGGACAGAGATAAGATCTCTAGAGTTTGCTATCCAGATAATCTTTTTAAAATAGTGAAAGATATCGAACAGAAGAAATCCTGCCTTTACATCAGTCTAGGTTTTGTTTTCTGTTCTTTTTGTTCTGTTTTGCTTTGTTTTAAGAAAAAAAAAAGAAGAAAAAAACAAGATTGGTTAGGGCATCAGGGAGAATCTAAGAGATCGTGGGGACTGGGAAACACGATCAAAACATATTGGGTAGAAAATATGAGTTAAAAGATTCAGAGTTGTCGAAGATACAAAACATTTACCTGTGCCTTCCTGGAGTAAAACCATAGCTGCACACACCTACACACATACAAATGCATATACTATCATGCTATCTCTCACACTGTACTGGAACAGATGTTAGCATGAAGTAAAATAGTAAAAATATTTTTATTGCTTATTTTATTTATTTACATTTATGATGTTATCTCAGTTTCCCCTCTACAAGCCCTCTATCCCCTCCTCCCTTCCTCTGCCTCTATGAGGCTGATCCCTCACCTGCCCAACCATCCCTGCCTCAGTGGCCTATTGTTTCCCTATCCTAGATCATCAAGCCTCCACAGAACCAAAAGGCTCCCCTTCTAGTGTTACCAGATAAGGCAATCCTCTGCTATATATCCAGCTGAAGCCATGGGTACGCCCTGTATTCTCTTTGGATGGTGGTTTAGTCCCTGGGAGCTTTGGGGTTTTATTAATTTTTATTGGCAGGTAGTTGGAACCCAGATCAATAGAAGCAGTGTGTTTATATTCCAAAATATAAGGAGGCCTAGTATTCAGCATTTACAGGTACTTTCTGTTAAGCCTGATGATGTGAATTTGAATGACCAACAAGGTTTTACATCTTGAAAGAAAATCAGATACCAAAAGTTATGCTCAGACTACCACACATGCCTTAATACTTGTGAGCCTTACACACACACACACACACACACACACACACACACACACGCAGAGAAAAACTGAATATAATGAGAAAATCTGACTGTAAAATAATTGGTGTGTGACACTAGCAACAGCCTTACATTGTCTGTGTTTCTCTTGTCTCTTGATTGCATGAAGAGGCACTGACTTCAATCATCTGGGTTATGTACAGGCACTCTAAGATTCTTCTCAGTGACAGAACCAATTGATAAATAATGACTCATTTAGCCTCATCATTAAGCGACCAATGGCTGTTTTGTGCCAAATGGCCTATAAATAACTGCTAAGAGAAGAAGGTCCACTCATAATGGTGGAACAGTTTTCTAGTGACCTCTCGTGCATTCTCTTAAAAGTCAATTTCATTTTATTGTAGTGGAAACGAGCTGTTGTAAAAAGAACATCAAATTTTATAAGACTGATTATCTCTTTCAATATGAACTATATCTCCCTGTAGTTAAAAGTTGTCCTGGGTAAAACAAAATAACAACCTGTTGGATGACTCTTCTTTCAGTTTCTAGAATGAAAACTCATTGTTGCTTTTTACTGGGTCAAAACTGATCATTCATAAAAACAAAATATGACTTAGAAAAAGGAAAATGGTATTGCACATACAAATCTGAAGACTGATTAATGTATCATTGAAACAGAGAGAACACAAAACAGGAAGTGATTACAAATGATAATTTTGCATAAGTTAGATGTCTCAGTGGTAAGAAAGCTTGCCACTAAGCCTGGCAATCAGAAAATCAGAGCTTCAACACTAAGATCCACATGGTGGGAGAGTGAATCAAAACCAGCAAGTTGTTTTCAGACACCATAATGCACACACTGGCATGAGTACCCACACAAAAATAAGTAAATAACTGATGCTGTTCAAAGTATATTGTATAGAGAGACATATGAAAATTTATTTCCAAGTGAAATGTAGTCTGTTAACACTTCTTGTCAATTATTTTAAAAATTAGATTAAATGGATATCTTTAAACCTTGAATACACAGGAAAAAAAAATGAACAAAAACAAAAACAAAAAAAGCAAAACAAAACAAAAAGCAAACAAAAACCTGAAAAGTCAAGGAAATGCTAGCCTATGTTTTTAATATTGTTTTTATTCTTTATGTTTTACTCAGTTGTCTTTTGGCAAATATATGTTTTGTGTTAAATTTCGTTTTTACTTTTCTTGATTAGTAAATGGGTAAGAATAAAAATAAATATACCAGTAGAAACTTGTACCTGGGTCTGTCTAGAATATATACATCTTTCCAGATAATAGTATTTCACAAATTGTGTGTCTATGTGATGTTTTTTGTCATTTTTTGCAAAGAAGATGCACCTTATTATCCTGTGTTGAGAGATGTAGTGTTGTATAGCAATTCCTGAATAGCAGGGCATGCAAATGTGGCACTTATTTTAATGAAGAGAAATGCTACCAGTACACATCATTTATATTACAGAATACCTAGAGTTTATCTTGAATTTATACAGTAATGTTTGTTCCAGCTTAAGAAAAATCATTGTATTTTTTCTATGCATTTCATATTCTATCATTCCAATGATGAGCAGAGAATAAAGAAATTCTTTAATGCTATAATCAGTCTTTCTATTTCTCCTTCAAATGCTGCTAAGAATCATTTTTAGTATGCAATACATTGATTACTGAGTGGTAAGAATGTGATTGCTGGTCCCTACATTTGCAAAGAACAAATGTAGCATTTAAACTACCATGCTTCACTGATTTTTGATCTCAGAGTAAAATTAAGCATGACAGTAAACATATGCTAGTGTCTTGGCCTTCAATATCAAGGCTACATGAATGAACCTCATTTGTTGATGTAGTGTTACAAAGTTAATTGCTTTCATTTTACATCAAATTTCTCTCCTGGTATATATGAAGAACTGCATCACCTGAAGACATCTACTAAGATACAATAGTTCACACAAAAGAGTATTCTGTCTTATAAACTTGATCATAAACATGATTATATTTTCACAAATGCAACAGTGAATCAAGCACACAGATCGGGTGAAACATAATTGTATCTATTCCAATAAATATACAGGTAGAAGTATATTATAGAAAAGACACTTACACCCAAAAGATACTAGTTGGGTACATGGTAAAGCAAATGATGAAAGAAAATGACAAACAAGAAAAGGAGTAAAATTTAATATAAAGAGAAGAATGTGCATCCCCAGCATGAAAAAAATAAGACTGCTTTTAGATTTCCTGCTTTGATCTGATCTTGGTCACTGATCTGTGATTTCAGTGACCAAGGTTCACTGAAAGTCAAAGTGAAAAGAATCAGAACCTGTAAAGTGTATGCTACCTGAAGGGAAACAGTTAACAGGCAGAATGTAAGAGATAAAGCATAGGTAACCACTGCCTTCACACTTCACATTATACAGAATTATCTACACAAAAATTTAAAATATCCAAAAAAGTAGAAAAGCTGAACATGTCACTGAAAAATATATATTATATCCTATATATATATCATATCACACATACATGGGAACAAACTCTCTGTCTCTGTCTCTGTCTCTGTCTCTGTCTCTGTCTCTGTCTCTGTCTCTCTCTCTCTCTCTCTCTCTCTCTCTCTCTATATATATATATATATATATATATATCAATATTTATGCAATATTTATGATACAAAATAACCTTGTAATACTATATACATATAACTATTCTCTTCATACTTCAAAATATACAGGATTATCCACACAAAATTTTAAAACATATAAAAAGTAGAAAAGTTATACAAGTTACTGAGAAAGCTATACAAGTTACTGAGAAATATATATAATACATCCTATATATATACAGTATCACACGTACACACATGTGAGAACTCACTGATATATATATATATATATTGCAATATTTATAATGCAAAATAACCTTGTAATACTATACACATATACCTATTCTTTTTCTCATATTCTGGGGACATGGTATGCTGCTTTTTTCTTACTGTGATAGGAAACTCCTGCATTACTATAAGAAGTGATCAGACATTAAAAAATTCATATTTTTTTCTATAATAACCTTAAAGGATCTTCAATATTTGTCCATCCTTTGATCATCAAGTACAAATCAACATATAAAATTGAAAGTATTCTTAAGAAATTTGAAATAATGCTTATATATGAACCATTATTTTATGTTTATATGACAGTTTAATTTATGTCTTTTGTCTTATCCTTGAGCTTCTGCTTATATTACTGACATAGCCTGCTAATATATTTTGGCCTTCCTAGGGTGCTCCTATAATGTATGCCACATTTAGAAGAGATAATGCATGTTTTATGTCAAAGCACCCTAGCTATACTGTGATAATTGCATAATCTATAGTCTTCTGCCCTCTCTTTAGACCATATTGCCAAATCTTTTGGCTTTTTTGAGATTAGTGGGGGTCTAATAAATTGGGAACACAAGTGATGATTGGTTTCGATTTGGTATACCAGTGCCAACTCTCGTGTTCTTCTGTCACACTGACTGGTGTATGTGACTGCACTAAAAGTCAGGAGTAATTGTTGATTAAACTGAATAGAAGAGCTTTGGCAAATATCAGTGAACATGGGCTCAAAGACTGAATCTGTCTCTGGAATCTGACATTGCTGATTTTTACAAATAACACAATCATTCTCATAAAAGTAAACACTTCTTTTTGTTTGAAACAAACAAAAGAAACCTACCCTAAGTACTGCTATTTTGTTTTATGTCTCCATTTAATCAAAGAGAAACTAAATTCAAGAAACTAAATTCAGTTGCTAGAGGAGCTTGGGATTTCTCTATAGCTGAGCAACTTCTTGTAAAACCACTGTCTGTGTCCAGACATATCAGGGACAAGTTGTAATAGACAGCTGTCTGAGTCCTGATATCTCAAGGACAACATCATCTAGCTGGCAAGATCAAGCAAGTTCATCTTCCCAGTCCTCAAAAGGAATACCTAACCCTCTTCTCCAAATGCTTTCTTAATTGTCTGTTAACCAGTAGAGAATATGGAAACTGATGATGTCTAAATCAAGGTGCATAGGTTGTAAAAATATATAAACAATTGCCTGTTATGATCTTATTAGCTGCATGCAACGGTTCTGATCCTTTGTCGCTTATCACTATGAGCTTTGGACCTAAAGTGTAAGAGAATGAATTAAGGAACTTGAGGCAATTTTTTGGCTGCTTCTCAGCCATTTGAGTTTCCCCAGTTGAGAATTCTTTGTTTAGCTCTGCACCCCATTTTTAATAGGCTTATTTGGTTGTCTGGAGTCTTAATTTCTTGAGTTCTTTGTTTATATTGGATATTAGCCTTCTGTCGGATATAGGATTGGTAAAGATCTTTTACCAACCTGTTGGTTGACATTTTGTTTTATTGACAGTGTCCTTTGCCTTACACAAGCATTGCAATTTTATGAGGTCCCATTCAACAACCTTAGTCATCAGAAAAATGCAAATCAAAACAACCCTGAGACTCCACTTCACACCAGTCAGAATGGCTAAGATCAAAAACTCAGGTGATAGCAGATGCTGGCAAGGATGTAGAGAAAGAGGAACACTCCTCCATTGTTGGTGGAATTGCAAGCTGGTACAACTACTCTGGAAATCAGTCTGGCAGTTCCTCAGAAAATTGGATATAGTATTACGTGAGGACCCAGCTCTACCACTCCTGAGCATACACCCAGAAGATAATCTGTTGTATACAAGGACATAAGCTTCACTCATTATGTACATAGTAGCCTTATTTATAATATCCAGAAGCTGGAAAAAAACAGATGTCCTCCAACAGAGGAATGGATGAAGAAAATGTGGTACATTTACACAATGGAGTATTACTGAGCTATTAAAAACAATGAATTTGAGAAATTCTTAGGCAAGTGGATGGAACTAGAAAATATCATCCTGGGTGATGTAACCCAATCACAAAAGAACACACATGGTATGCACTCACTGATAATTAGATATTAGTGGGGGTGTGTGGGAGTCACATCCTCATAGAAACCGAAGGAGGGGAGATAGGATAGGGGCTTCCTGGGTTGGAAGATAGAGACCACCAAACTCCTGGGTCAGTCACATCAGCCTGTAGTCCCCCCACTCAAAAGCCCTGCTACTGCGGGACGGGACATCAGACTGACTGAGACTTCCCCAGGTGGCTCCTCAGCCCAGCATCTGCCCAGCGCCCTGTGGAGTGAACTCAATCAAATTCCCGCTCTTCTGCTTCCCAGAGTCGCAAGATCCACAAAACTGCCCAACAGGATCATGGCCATGTGCGAGCTAACAGCCACACATGGGTGTGTGTGTGTATGTGTGTGTGTGTGTGTGTGTGTGTGTGTGTGTGTGTGTTTTCAGTGGCTGACATTCAGGTATCCCTTTCTCATACTGATAATATGGCAATGTGAAAATAATATAATCTATAATCTCCAAACATTCTTTCTAGATCTCTGTTCATTTTTCACTGGATTTTTCTAGTTAGAGACAGACCCTGACATAAATAATGTACATAAACAGTATTTAATATGGATTTCTAAATAAGTTTATTTTAAATCTTACTAGAAATTTATTATTTTGATCAATGTAGATTAATGATTATAGGTTAATTTCTTGAGTTACCACTTGATTCTATAAACACAGTTATTTAAAAAGGTGGCAAGCCAAGGACAGGTAAGATTCTGCACAAAGCCTTCCCAACCTAATACATAAGTGCATTGATTTTGATAATGTATATTCCACAATGGGTAAGAAGGCATTCTTGTCAGAACAATCTAAGTCTTGTTTATGAAATAAAAAAGAGGTAGAGGTAGAGAGCTTTTGGGGCTGCTTGGCAGGACTCTGACATCATCTAAGGACAAGGACATGGGCTCAAGGCAGGAATATGACATTAAGCTAGAGAAAGAAGTAATTTCAGGCAGGAATCTAAGTCTTAGACTAGAACAAAGCAGTAATTTCAGGCAAGATTCTAAATTTTAGATTACAACAGAGAAGTAGGCTTCAGACATGAAAATGACTTGGGCCTAGGACAGGGAAGTAGGCTCAGATATTGTGGTAATCCTGATTAGGCCTTAGAAACAGTGATCACAGGAGTGATCACTGGACTTTGTTTATTGCCTTGCTTGTTCTTTGGCTATTTGTGTTTATTGTCCTGCTTGTTCCTTGACTACTTGCATCTAGTGTATTGCTAACAACCTAGATCTGACCTTAATACTTGCATATAATTAAAATGCTATAAAAACCAAAAAAAGAGAATTTTTTTTAAAAAAAGGAAAATACCTTTTAACTCTCAGCAATGAACAGTGAGAAAGGCTCCAAAATGTGCTAACATGTGTCTAGTCATGTTTCTTTTCTCCTATGTACTTTTCATGACATGTCACAAACAAGTGGGATCAGACAATACAGAACATATCAAACTAAATAAGCATAATGTTAATTTTTGAACAAAGACAATATTACAATTTTATCACTATATTATTATGGACTGTATGTATAACAATGATGTTTGTAAGAGTTACAAAATTAAGTTGGTAAGTTACTGGTAAATTATCACTGTGAGGCAATGACAAAATATATATCATGAAACAGTTAATACTAGGGTATTTGGAATATGCTCTTTAGAAAAGTAAAATAATAAAATAAAAAATAATAATAAAATAATAAAACAAAAAATACTCTTATTCAAGGATGTTGACTAAACCATGTTAATTTTAGAGAAAGACTTCTATACAATTTCAATTAAAAATAATCTATAACTTACTATCCAATCAGCTATAAACATGCTCACAATCTCTGAGGATGCAAAAGTTCCTTCATACTGCCTGGGCTGTGAACACACATCAGGCTTGGTTGTTACATTTGAATTTATATTTGAAAACATTTGCTGCAATTAAAATGCAGATTCCCAAGTCCCCCATAATTTCTGAATCAATCAGTAGAGAATGTTTCTATGTAACAAGATGTAGAGGTAAGGTATTCTTCCTGGAACGTTACTGTCTATGATTTATAAAAACCTAAAGATCAGTGGATTGACATTTTAAAATTAATCTTCTTTTGAAATAATAAATCACTTTAGTGGTAGTTAAAACTACTAGATAATTAAGTATAAACATAAGGGTTTGGGATATTGTTAATATAAATGAATCTGAAGAATGTTCAGCATTTAATTGCTTGGTTTAAGTATTAATTAGGGATAACATTATTTTACCTACTCAAACTAGGTTTATTAAAATTATCTACATGCCCTCTAGTGGAGAAGTTAACAGGATCTAGAAGAGAGAAAAGACTGAGTAAACATTTAATGGCATTGCATTTTTCCACACCAGATAACATCTCAGGATATGCTTTGAAAGTAACATACAGAATCCCATGGGTTTCTCTTTGGGTTCTTATTTTAAGTCTGTAAAACTCTGGGTATACTCTTGTCCTTTAGATTGCTTGAACAACTCTTTCTATGTGTCTAAATGAAACAAATCAGTACCACACAAAACACCAAGGAAGATTCACCATTCTTCCAAATAAATTTTAGAATTTTGGAAAACAAGATAGGATTATGTTAATTCTTAGCTAATTCCTGTCAAACTTGTTACAGCACAGAATTTATGTTTTACTTTCCTGAGTTAACAGAAAAAGAGGAGGGTAAAGATATCCTCAGAATTAAACAAAATCTAAAATCAAATGTGTAACATGGCTATTCAAAACTTGCCTTTGATCTCCACTGTGGTAAATTTTACATTTTGTATCTTTACCTGTCCACACAATGTGTTGAAAAGCCTGCTGACTCTTGGCTAATATTCCATGCTTTCTTTAAATACCAAGATTCTCCCTTCATCTATTTAGAGACAAATCTCCAGAGAAGCAAGAAAATTTGTTGGTGCATTGAAATTGCTTACAGGACCCAGCATTGGAGACATTTTCAAAGATCATTGTTTCTTGCAGTAAACAGAAGAGCCAACTAAACCAGCCCTATTATCTTAGATGTAAAATGAAGCAGTGATTAACCTTTTCTTCTTTTGTATTTATGATAACTTTTCCTTTATACTAAGTTATACACTTGAGTGAAACATTATAAAGCATATTCATTACATTTTCAAATGACACAAAGTTGGTGGGGTCAAATCATAAAAATATGATTTAACCAAAGTGCAAGTTTAATTTTCTGGGTTGAAACTGTGCTATAAAAATGAGTATCATATAGAAGAAAATAAAAACTAGGCAAATGTAAGGCATTTTCTGTGATGAGAGGGCTACTGGTCTGTGTACTACTTTCCACTCTTCCTGTCATCCATGGGTAATATATATTCAGCTAGGTAGCAGTTTCCTTGTCCCATTTACAAAAAAGGTAACCAATGTAATCAGAGAGAAATCAATAGAAATTATGGGATAGAATTTTTCTAGGAAAGCCAGTGCTTCCTCATTGTCTTCCTTCTTAGGTTTGTTTTGCTGTGGTAAAGCACCATGACAGAAATCAACTCATAGAGGAGCAGTTGTATATTTTTAATTAGTTAATTTTTAATTAACATCCAAAATGCTGTCTTCAGGACCCTCCTTCACAAAGTACCTCCCTCATTCTTCACCCCCCACCTTCACTTCTAACACTGTGGGCAACCCCTGGGTATCCCCCCTTACCTGGTGTATCAAGACTCTGCAGGATTAGACACATCCTCTCCCACTAAAGCCAGACAAGGCAGCCTTCTGATACATATGTTCTGAGAGGTAGGGGTTTGGTTCAGTCCTTGTATGCTCTTTGGTTGGTACCTCAGCCTCTGAGACCTCCCAGGAGTCCAGGTTAGTCGACACAGTTGGTATTCCTATGGGATAGCCATCCACATCAGAGCCTTCAGTCCTTTCCACAACTCTTCCATAAGGGTCTCCATCCTCTGTTGAAGGGTTGGCTGTGGGTACCTGCATCTGTTTCAGCCAGCTCCTTGGTAGAGCCTCTTAGAGCTCAGTTAGGCTAGGGTCTTGTCTATAAGTATAATGGGATCTCTAGAAAATATCAGAGATCTGAGATGGGGAGTCTCTCAGGGATCAATATGGAAAATGCATTTTACTTTACAATTTATAGATCACATTCCATCAGTGATGGAAGCCAAAGAAGGAACCCAAGGAAACAGCAGAAGCAGAGGTCATAAAGGTTTCATGGCTTGCTCTCCATGGCTTGTTAGTTATGTTTCTTGTGTAATACAGGACCACTTGTCTTGCGCTTTAACATGCACAATAGGTACAACCCAGAGTAGGTGTTAGGAACATCAGGCACTACTCAAAATAGACTGGACTCATTCACATCAATCATTAATTAAGAAAAAGTCTTAATTAAGGAAATGTCATACTGAAAGAAATAAAATAGACATTCGATGTGTATGGAGAGAGGGAAGTGGGTGGGAGGAGGGTTGGAGGCAGGAAATGAAATTGGGTTTAATAGGGCAGGAAGAGAGAAGGGATATTGGTAAGGGGGCATCTCTGGGACAAGTCAGAGATAGACTCTAGTGGCTCCTGAGAGAATATGAGAGTGACCTGAGATGACACTCCTAGAAGTAGAGATATGAATCTTGAAGTAGCCACCTCCTGTAGCCATGCAGGCCTTCCAATGGAGAGAGGGAGATATTAATCCACCTATAAAGACTTTTGACCTAAATTTTGCCATGCTTACAAGATGTGAAGAAGTAAATATGGAACAGAGATTGAAGGAATGACTAACCAATGACTGACCCAACTTGAGAGCCCATAGGAGAGAGCCAATACCTGACACTATTAGTGATATTCTTCTATGCTTACAGACAAAAGTCTAGCACAGCTGTTATCTGAGGCTTCATCCACCAACTGATAGAAACAGATGCAGACACTCACAGCCAAACATTAGGCAGAGTTCAGGAAGTCTTGTTGGGGGAATGATTGAGGGAGCTGGACAGGGTCAAATCATCACATGACGACCTACATAATCCACCTATGAATATATGGGGATAACCTAGGCCCATGGGAACCCAGAGACTGAAGCCCTGACCAAAGGCCATGCATGAACAGGACCTAGGCCCCTTACACATATGTAGCAGAGGTGAAGCCTGGTCTTCATGTGGGTCCCCCAACAATTAAAGCAAATTCTGAATTTGAATCTGCTGCCTGCCTTTCCCATGACTGGAATGCCTTGTTCTACCTCAGTTGGAGAAGAGATACCTGGACCTGCTTTGAGTTGATGTGCCAGGGTGAGGAGGTACCAAAGTGGGACCTCCCATTCTCTGAGGAGAAGGGGACAAAGAGATGAAGGCAGCAGGTGGGAGGCTGAAACTAGAAGGAGAGAAGGGAAGGCAGTTGCAATCAGGATGCAAATTGAATAAATAAATAAATTAATAAAAATAAAAGAAAAATAAAATGAAGAAAAGAAAGAAAGAAATGGGGTGATGTGTTGAGAGAAAATGTCACATAGAATTATTCACAGGTTAATGTGAATTTTCTCAACTGTGGTTCTACTTCATAAATGATGCTAGCTTGTGTCAAGTTGACAAAAACCTGAACAAGAAACCTTCTTTCTCTTTTATGATAGGTAGGAGATGTGAGAAAGATTATAGCAGACAGCTAAAGGTATCCTTTCAGGTATCATAGGAACTACTTGACAAACTTAACCCTACCTAGCCCATAGTATCTCTAATCCACACCAGCCCTAACCACAATACAAAACAACCATAACCAAGACTCTCCATAATCTGAACTCTAA
>JANHMN010000004.1:101141322-101161328 GCA_030674055.1 Rhabdomys pumilio | reverse complement strand
TTCTTCTTCTTCTTCTTCTTCTTCTTCTTCTTCTTCTCCTTCTCCTCCTCCTCCTCCTCCTCCTCCTCCTCCTCCTCCTCCTCCTCCTCCTCCTCCTCCTCCTCCTCCTCCTCCTCCTTCTTCTTCTCTGGCTTCCTAAATTTTCATATATATTTAACATGTTTATTATAACAGTATTCACTTCTTGTCTATTATTTTTATTTCTTCAAATGCTTCCTATTTCTTACTATTTATTTATTTATTTATTTATTTATTTATTTATTTTTATTACTTTGATTTCTTTTAAAAGTCTTTCCGTTGCCTCTTTCTCAGTTTGCCATCTCAGACTTTCACATTCACTGCCTCTGAGAGGATTTTGCCATCCCCACAGGCCTTCCCACTCCCTGGGGTCTCAAGTTACTGGAGGGTTAGTTGAATCTTTTCTTACTAAGACCAGACCAAGCAGTCCTTTGCTGTGTATGTATCAGGGGCCTCAGAGCAGCTAGTATATGATGCCTGATTTGTGGCTCAGTGTCTGAGCGATCTTGGAGGTCAGAGTTAGTTGAGACTTTTGGTCTTCCTATTGAGTCACCCTTGTCACCCTCTTCCTCAGCCTATTCCAGCCTTAAAGGCATATTCTTATAACCACATCTTATTCTCATAATCTCTAAGATCATGAGATTGTACACTCACTGCAAGTCACAACAGGACAAACACACACACATACAAACCTGTATGACAATGATGGTGCTCATTATGGGACATCTCTTACCACTCACTGTACATTCTGGCACAGTTTATATGCTGATATGCCAATCCAAAATACCATCATTACAGCCTCTCTTTGTATTAACATCATATCCAAAAACTAAGGCTCATGTAAATATACTGTCTTTCTAATCATTAAATGAACATGTAAGCAGACAGCAAACGGATACATTATTTTAAGAAAAATTTTGAGATCATATAGAAATGTGTATGTATGAAGACATATACTTGTGCATATTTATAAAGGTAAAATATATCTGTATATTTGGAATTATTTTGAAGGTTAAATAAAAGTTGTTATAAAATAGAAAACTAGGACCAATATACATAGGAATATATTTCAGTGTGTGCCAACAAACACTCCATCTTTTGCTTGCCCTACTTCTATGTACTATCCCTATTTATTCATCCCCATATGTACATAAGTCAAAACATATTTTAAAATATGACAAAATCACAACAGATCAAAATTTAACAATAGCTAAATTAACAATAAGCTAGTTTTCCAATTCAAGGGAATCTATTGTGAGACCAATTTGAGAAAAACACTTGCACAAAGACTTTGAGTAGAAGAGCTTCAATGGGTACACTGCATCCTAATATCCTACACTAGAGTCTCCAGAGACAAACTGAATGTACCAAATCCTCAACAGAAGGATTTCTTTACTGCTTCCCTTAGGCTTCCCTTAAGGGTGAGTAGGATACTTATCTTTCTACAATGTAAGATATCTAGGGCACAGTGAATAACCAGACATATGACTACACTGGCAGAACTATTACCCGTTGCCAACGAGGTAAAGCTGATGTGCTTAGTGAGTTCACAGTGATTTAACCCATTGTACAGCCAGATTTGATGGTTCAACCATGAATCAGTATGAGAATTATGACACTCATTATGGGACACATCTTATATCGTTTATTATATATCCTGGCCAGTTAGCAAACCCATATGCCAATCCCATGGTTCAACATTACAGTCTGCTTTTATACTGACATCATTTACAAGAAGCACAGTATTTAATATGTCATGCCATCTGTTTTGAGTTATTGTGAATGAATGATGTGGTTTTGTGATAGAGTCCCAGGTCAGTGACACACCAGGGTATGCAGTCAATCTGAAAATAGCCAAGCCTGTGAATCATTTGTTCAAAACAACCACATACAAAAATCATTTCCTGGCAATGTACACATGTTTTAAAAGGCATGAAAATCCTTTTATTTAGAAGCATACTGCAAATGATTATAAAGATATATAAAGAGTAAAGCTTTTTAAAAATATATTGTAGGTAAATGTTTTCTTTACAAATACAGAATAACCTAGCTCTTCAAATACAACCTCTATTAACAGAGCTTGGTGTACCATTTTATTTTCCTAAACATACATTTAATAATAAGTGATTATTTATTAAGTGATATCACTTAATGTAACATTTAATAAACTTTTCTCATTTTTTTAAATCAGAATGTATTTCTGTATTTTATACAATTAGCAAAAATATTTACATCAGATTTTTTTGATATAACTTATTAAGCAAATCTTTCTTTTTATCCTTTAATGTCAAAGTTTTTTATTTTAAAAGTAACTATGACTACCCTTAAAGGTCAGAAATTTTGTCTTTACATATCTGTAAAGTCTGCTATCAATTAGAATCTGATTTCATAGGTTTCTAGAGTGTAAGTATACTATTTATACTATGTTTCTAAGTTCAGAAGTTCCAATTTCTTTAAATATATCTCAACTTTCCCATTTAATTAACTTTTTGTTTCTCATATTTTTTCTCAAAAAACTTCCACATCATAATACCCAGGACTTAATTTTTTAATGAAAGAGAATCTCAGAGTATGAATATATATATATATATATATATATATTAAATATAACATCATATTCCCTAGCTTATGCTTTCTAGTTTTATAGAAATGTACATATCTATAAAATATCCTTTAAAATCTTCCTACTAAAAAATAATTTTATGTTCTAATGAATCTGTAAAATACTTAGAAAATAGAAATTAAATCTCAATGAATTTCTAAAATATATGACCCAGTTGTCATATATATATATATATTTGTTGACCATTTTAAATGCATATATTTGCCCAAGATCAGAAAATTCTTACTTGAAATATCTAGTTAAGTGCCACATTATTTGCAAAATTCAGTGTTGTTTTAGCTATGCAAATCTGCAAATTTAGATAATATTTTCAAAGAACAAAAATAGAAAATGGAATCATAATATGCTATCAAGCCGGGCGGTGGTGGCTCACACCTTTAATCCCAGCACTTGGGAGGCAGAGGCAGGCAGATTTCTGAGTTTGAGGCCAGCCTGGTCTACAGAGTGAGTTTCAGGACAGCCAGGACTACACAGAGAAACCCTATCTCGAAAAAACCAAAAACAAAACAAAAAAATGCTATCAAAATTAATCTTCTCTCTTACATGGTCTTAAACAATAAGCTATTTTAAGTAGTTTATATATAAACATTTTATATATAAATGGGGAACACTGATACAGCAATAAATCTACTTGTACTTCAGCTATAAACATGGGAGCATCAGCTATAAACATTAGTGAGCCCTTTTATCCATCTTTCTGATGTCACATCCTCTGTGATACATTGCATTATCACTTCAAGGAATGCTAACTGACAAATCAATTGTTCATACTCAGTGGTATGAACAGCTTTTATGTACTGTACAAAAACCACTCAATACTCATTGTTAAATTTGGAAAGGTCTAGACTACGTGCAAAGGACTGATTTTTTTTTTTTTTGAAGGGAGACATTTTGTCACACAGCCTTTAAAATGACAAGAAGTAAAAAAATTCTTCAAGAAAAATGAATGAATGATACATTTTGGTCAGAAAATGTTCACTCTTAAAGAAAAGGAATGGTTAGCCACAGGCAATAAAGCTGCTGAGTAACCTTATAGCATATCACAGCTAAGCTGAAATCATCTCTGTTTCTTATTTCCAGGTAATCTGGGGTTATAATAGTAAATAGGATAGGGCCTGGATGAATATATGAATGATGGACCAAAGAAAGTTTGTTGATATATGACTTAATATTTTTAAAATGTACTTATTACTTATTACTTATATTATTACCTTTAGTTACAAGGGGAGCCAAAGAATCCAGTGTCTGTGTGTCTGTGGGTTATATTTAAATAAAAGACGGCAAAGGTATCTAGATACCTTTAGTGTGAGGACTGCAAATGTCACCGAGTTTGGATCTTGAAATGCGGAGAATAGGAGAATAATTTTTTATTAACAAGTGGACTCAAAACTCTCTCTCTCTCTCTCTCTCTCTCTCTCTCTCTCTGTCTGTCAGCTCATATGCTGTCTAGATCTCATGATTAGAGCTCACAATTGGTGACGTTATGGTGGCTGGTGTGTTTTGTGAGCTGCATTACTTTCTGAATCACTAATCAGGATTTTCTCGTAGAGCACACTCATGTTCAGAAGCTTTGAAAATTAAGAGAAAAATCATTCTTTTGTCCCCATGGACCACTAAAAGCTGACACGGCAAAAATACTTTGACTAGAATCTGAAAATGAGAGCCATCTGTTGAGGACTTGGCTTGGAAAGTTACCAGAGTGAAGCCTGCATGGAAAAGAGAAATGAATTGCCTGGCAGACATTAGGACAGGTCAAGACACTTGGGACAACCGGGTGCAAACAGCATAATAAGAAAGAGGTTTCTTACTCAGGATCTATTGACTTACACTTAGTAATGACTGCAGGACCAGTAAGAAAAATTTGGTCCTGCTAAAGCCCAATTGGAAAATGTCTGTGGACAGTAAAAGATCACTCAGAGATACTCTCTAAAATGGGTTCATAACTAGGTTTTAAGTGACTAAATCATATTTAAAATAGTGAAAAATAAGTAATGGTCTTCGTTAACAAATAGAAATTAGTGAGTTCTAGAAGCTAATAAGCGAAATTGAATATCTGCTGATATAGGTGACTGAGGCAGGAAGATGGTCAAGAGTTTCAGTTTCAGGAAAGCCTAGTCTACACAATGAGTTTACACACGAGAATGAACTACACAATAATCATTGACATTTGATGAGACATTCTCATCAAAAGAAAGAGAGAAAAGGAAGAGAATGAGAGAGAAAAGAAAAAGAGAAGAGAGATGGGACAGAGATGGCGGAGGGGGGAAAGCTGGACACAGAAACACAGACATGAAGTTAGTAGATATGAAAAGTCACAGACACAAATAATCATGATTAACCAAAAAAATTGCTTTAAAGATGGTTTTCATTATGAAATAAGTCATATCAGGTCATACTGCACACTGAGTACTATCTAGCACCATAGCAAAAAAAAAAAAAAAAAAATTCTATGATCTGACTCTGCCAACCTTGGGGCACTCTTTTCCTCTTCTAACTGACACAGTGTTCATCAACTTGACTGCAAAGTCTTTGCTCTAGTTATCTGCTATGTCCTGATAATAATCTATCAGAGAATGTAAAACAAGTGGTTTACTTTGCAGTGTGACAGATGATTCTATCAGCAGTAACCTAACTGAATAGCGCGTGTTTGGAAAAGAAATGTCTATTCATAGAATTAAAAACATACTTTTATCAAGATTGTGTTTAAAAGTTGTTATGGCTAAAATGTATGAAAATATTTTTAAGAATGGAAGAAGTATTATGTAATAAGTAATTAAATTTTAAATGCTATCATGGCTCCAGATAAATATTATATTTTGAATTGCTAACAGAGATTATGAGTTAGCCCAACAATATATCCTAATAAATTTTTGTGGTGTGTGTGTATGGATGGATGTATGAATATATATATATATATATATATATATATATATATATATATACATATATATGTGTGTGTATATATATATATACACATATGTATATGTATATATATATATATGTATGAATGAAGAAATTTAGTTTTGCATTTACTTAAGACTACCATCTTTCCATTCTTTTGGATACTTTTCTTTGGCACTACTTTTTTCTATCCCTCTAATTTCAGTCTAATCCTGTTCTGTTCTTATATTTCAATTATCCTTGTGAACATCGATGCAAAAATAATAAAATTCTTGCACGCAAAATCCAAGAACACATCAAAGTGATCATTCACCATGATCAACTTCATCCCAGGGATGCAGGGTTAGTTCAATATACAGAAAACCATAAATGTAATCCACTATATAAAAAACTTATAGAAAAAAAACCACATGATCATTTCATCAGATCCTGAAAAAGCATTTGACAAAATCCAATGTCCCTTGATTAACAATCTTGGAAAGATCAGGAATTTATGGCCCATACCTAAACATAGTAAAAGCAATATACAGCAAACAAGCAGTCAATATCAAACTAAATGGAAAGAAGCTTGAAACAATCCCACTAAAATCAGAGATTAGACAAGGCTGCCCAGTTTCCTCTTATCTATTCAATATAGTACTTGAAGTTCTAGCTAGAAAAATTAGACAACAAAAGGAGTTCAAAGGAATACAAATTAGAAGGGAAGAAGTCAAAACATCACTATTTGCAGATGATATAGTAATATACTTAAGTGATGCCAAAATTTTCACCAGAGAACTCCTAAACCTGAAAAACAACTTCAGCAAAGTGACTGGATATAAAATTAACTCAAACAAATCAATAGGCTTTCTATACTCAAAGAATAAATGGGCCGAGAAAAAAATCAGATAAATATCACCCTTCACAATAGTTATAAGCAATATAAAACATCTTGATGTTACTCTAATAAAACAAGTGAAAGATCTGTATGACAAGAACTTCAAGTTTTTGAAGAAAAAAAGAAGACCTCAGAAGATGGAAAGATCTCCCACGCTAGTGGATGAGCAGGAAGAAAATAGTAAGTAAAATGTCGACCTTTCCAAAAGCAACCAACAGATTTAATACAATCCTCATCAAAATTCCAATCAATTGTTCACACAGTTAGAAAGAGCAATTCTCAAATTCATTTGGAATGAAAAAAAAAAGAAGATATTGAAAAGTGTTCTCAACAATAATAGAACTTATGACAGAATCACTATCCCTGCCCTAAAACTGTACTACAGAGCAATAGTGATAAAAAAAAAAAAAACACCACCAACAACAAAAAAACTGAATGGTATTGGTACAGTGGTGACAGGCAGGTAGATCAATGGAATAGAATTGAAGACCCAGAAAGAAACCCATACACCTATGGTCACTTGATCTTGGACAAAAAAGCTAACACCATCCAGCAGAAAAAAGACAGCATTTTCAACAAATTGTGCTGATTCAACATGCTTAAGAGTGCAAATTGATTCATTCTTATCTTCTTGTACAAAGCTCAAGTCCAAGTGGATCAAGGACCTCCACATAAAACCAGATACACTGAATCTTTTTTTTTTTTTTTTTTTTTTTTTTTGGTTTTTTGAGACAGGGTTTCTCTGTGTAGCCCTGGCTGTCCTGGAACTCACTTGGTAGACCGGCTAGCCTCGAACTCAGAAATCCACCTGCCTCTGCCTCCCAAGTGCTGGGATTAAAGGCGTGCGCCACCACCGCTCGGCTGATACACTGAATCTAATAGAAGAAAAAGTGGGGGAAAGTCTCAAACACATGGGCACAGGGAAAATTTTCCTGAACAGAACACAAGTGGCTTATGCTCTGAGATCAAAATCAATAATTGTGACCTCATAAAATTGCAAAGCTTCTGTAAGATAAAAGACACTGTCAATAGGACAAAATGACAACCAACAGACTGGGAAAAGATCTGTACCAATCCTATTTAGATAGAGGGCTAATATCCAATATATACAAAGAACTCAAGAAGTTAGACCATATTTAAACAAATAACCCTAGTTTAAAAATGGGAAACAAAGCTAAACAAAGAATTCTCACCTGAGGAAACCCGATGGCTGAGAAGCACCTAAAGAAATGATCAACATCTTTGGTCATCAGAAAAATGCAAATCAAAACAAACCTGAGATTCCACCTCACACAAGTCAGAATGACTAAGATCAAAAATTCAGGTGATAGCAGATGCTGGCAAGGATGTGGAGATAGAGGAACACTCCTCCATTGTTAGTGGAATTGCAATCTGGTACACCCACTCTGAAAATCAGTGTGATAGTTCTTCAGAAAATTGGACACAGTACAACCCGATGACCCAGCTATAACATTCCTGGGCATATTCCCATAAGATGCTCTAATATGTAATAAGAACATATGCTCCACTATGTTCATTGCAGCCTTATTTACAATAGCCAGAAGCTGGAAACAACCCATATGTCTCTCAACGCAGGAATGGATGTCTATAATGTGGTACATTTACACAATGGAGTACTACTCAGCTGTTAAAACCAATGAAATTCACAGGCAAATGGATGGAACTAGAAAATATCATCCTGAGTGAGGTAACCCAGTCAGAAAAGAACACACATGGTATATACTCACTGATTAGTGGATATTAGCACTCAAGTTCAAAATATTCAAGATAAAACTCACAGACCATATGAAGCTCAAGAAGAAGGAAGACCAAAGTGTGAATGTTTCAGTGTCTCTTAGAAGGGGGAACAAAATACTCACAGGAGGAAATATGGAGATAATGGGTGGAGCAGAGATTGAAGGAAAGGCCTTTCACAGTCTGCCCAACCTGGGGATCTCATATACAGTAGACAAACCTGGATGCTATTTCAGATGTCAAGAAGTGCATGCTGACAGGAGCCTGATATGGCTGTCTCCTAAGATGTTTTGTCATAGCCTGGAAAATACAGAGCCAGATGCTATCAGGCAACCATTGGATAGAGTGTGGGACTTTCAATAGAACAGTTGGAGAAGGGACTGAAGAAGCTGAGCAGATTTGCATCCCCGTGGGTAGAGCAAAAGTGTCAACCGGACATCCCTCTGGAGCTCCTGGAGAATGGACCACCAAACAAAGAGTACACAGGAAGGAACCCATGGCTCTGGCTGCATATGTGGCAGAGAATTGCCTTGTTGGACATAAGTGGGAGAAGCAACCCTTGGGACTGAGGGAGTCTGATGCCCCAGTGTAGGAGAATGCCAGGACAGGGAGGCTGGAGTGGGTGGGTGGGTTGGTTTTTGAGAGGCAATGAGAGGGGGGATAGGATAGGAGGTTCCATGGGGAAGACCTGAAAAGGGAATAACATTTGAAATGTAAGTAAAGAAAATATCCAATAGAAGAAAAAGAAAAAAAAAATTAAAGAAATAGATTTTCAATATTTCAGCCATAAACTTATATAAGGTGATGTATTTGCTATTAGTTCTTTTAATCACTCTTTAGTATAAATATATTCAAATGCAATAGAACTAGAAATATATTCAGTAAAATATACACATATACTAGAAATATACATATTAATTAAAATTAAAGCTAAAATTAATTAACCAAGGAGGACTTGATTTATTTTTGATTCTAATAGGTAATTTCTAAATGTTTGGAATATTGATTCTCCTAAAATTGCACTTGCATCATTGTGGGTTTGGTGGTAGCAACGGGCTTAACAATGTTACTTATTATGGGTACATAATACTACCTTGATCTGCAGAGTTAAAAACTAATGCCCAGCTATTTCCACAGTCAACCAGGTCTATGTGACAAAATCCCACTAAAAACTCAACACCAGAGTCTTGAGAAAGTATTTTTGGCTGACAGTACTCCATGTGTGACATATAATTGCTAAAATAAATAAATAAATAAACCTTGCTTTGGCCAAGACTTCCCTGGGGCAGGAGGTGGGGGTGGTGTCACCAGAACCTTTAGTGTTTCTTAGAGACACTGCTCCTTGTGTTTCTTCTCCTGTATGATTTTAAGCTGTATCTTTTCTCTGTAATAAATCATTAACTATATTAGAGTTTTTTGTGATTTCTTTACTATTACCCAGTAATGGTAACACTGCAAACCACTGAACATTTTAAACAATTATTTGAAAGTTAGCTAACTGACAAAGAGATAAATTTTACCTACAAGTTTTGGTAGCGTGCTCCTTCGAGCATATCTACAAACAACAACAGCTGTCATTTTACATTGTGTTCATATAGAATAGAGATCTTGATAAAATAACTATGTAAAGTAATCTTACCTCTAAAAACGGAACATAGAAAGTCACTAAAGTATAATGTCTTCTGTAGGAGCCCACTGTGATCTAGTTTGCCTTAAATGAAACTATTTGGTTCATGGATCAGGATAACTACGCAGAAGTTTCACTTCATGGACCTTAAGCCAACGTAATTCTGAATACAGGCTTTAAGCACAATGTCTCAAGTAAAGGGAATATCCTCAGATATGCATGATGAATAGAGAAAGACAGTACCTTAAAGCAGAATATAGTAAATGCTGTAATCTAAATGGAAAACTCCAGAATTCTCTACACCTGCCACAGTGATATGGAGATTTGCCTTTTAGTTAGTGCTGGCTTAGGTGTTTAGAACACTAGAATAAAAGCTTGGTCTTCTAATGCAACTGACATCTAACTGTACTGTATGCAAAAACTACTAATTTAACTATATATGTGGTATTCTACTGCATGACCTATTGACAAATTTCTCTGGCAATTTAGTCTGTCAGTTGCAAGTTCAGTTAAATTTTGCCTTTCAACTTAATTGTATTCTTCTGCTTGTCTAGTAACCCAGGCAAAAGGATACCCCTTTCATTCACACTTCCTGCTAGAGTGTTTACATGTCCCCTAACTGAGAAATCTTCCTTTGCTGTTCAATAAAACTATGCCACTCTCTGTCACTAAGATATTCCTCTCTAGCAACTCTTATCTTTTCTAGGACATACCACTGTCTACTACTAATTTTGTCAACATGTACCAACCTCTGTCTTTCAAAATGGATTCAAATTTATTGAAGGACAAATTGATACTCCAAGCACACCTCATCAGGAACCATAGTAACAATTGCTGTATATAACCCTGACTATATAAAAGATAACAAGATATGTGTTTAATTTTTTTAAAGTGAAAGTTTTACAAATTGTTATGATCGTGCTCTTAACAGATAGTGTTCTATCTGCCATTAATTAACAAGTAAGAACCCCTTCTCATTTTTTTTTCTGGGAGTAGTCTAGTTTGTGAGTGTAACATAAATACAAATCAGATGAATGCATAAGGCCAAAGTCTTTCTTAATAAACTCTGGTACTTCACATGAAACAGGCTAAGAAAATATAGCAAAGCAACACCATTAATTCATATACTGTCTGCTTCTTAGGTAATGGACCAATCTAACAATAAGGAAAGGGGCGGATTTTAGTGACAGATGTTTCATTCTCCTAGATATATTTTAGTTTTCTCAATTTAATTTCTGAACTAAAACACGAAGAAGTCAATTCCTCCTAAGTGTGCTATAAAGATTCTGTAAGATGATATAAGTCAAGGGAGGAAGACAGTAGGTTGTGGGTAACACTTGATTAATATTTCTCTTCACACCTATCTCACCTGCTGAATAGTGATGAGACAGCACTTACTGCACATTTTATTAATACTAAACACTTCTACTGGTACTTTATATGTCTGAATTCACTTGATCCTAATAAACTAAAGAGGGCAGCATCATTTGTCATCCACATTTCACACTGAGGCTGCAAATGCTCGTTGAATTCTACTCATCTGCCTATGGCTGAGAACCACAAAGAGAGAGCTGGGATCCAGTCAAGGTCTTAGGCCATGTGTATTGCCTAATATACTCTGTTCTCTTCCTAAGAAACACATTAGCAAGTATTTGTGAAACATTGACTATGTGCCAGTCATTACTCATTGCCTTTACTTAGCTCTTTTTATATTTACAATTAATAAACATTCACTGATGAATTTAGGATGTCTGAATTGTTTAGTTAGAAACCTATAATTTGACTACATTTCTGCTGAACTTATAAGAGTATTTTCATTTTCTCAAAACCATTCTTGGTTATTTTCTTATTTACTGGGGTGCCTGGGACCAAATCTAACCCTCATGCATGCTAGATTATCATTTACTATGAACTATAGTACTGTTCCTGAAGTCTCTTCACTTGAAATCACCTTTATTTATCTAACTTATAGAAAGTTAAGTCCATAGGTTAACACACCCACATACTTATCCATATGTGCACCTAAAAGACACAATTCCATGGAATAAACTCTATTTTGTCTATTTCTGATCATTTACAGTGGCTATAAACATCTTTCATCTCAGTTTTCTCTATATGTAAAACTGCTGCACAGTAGTTTTCAAATTAAGTTATTATAAATTGTTAATATTAAAAATAATTCAGATATTTAACTTTCCTGTTAGACCCATTACTTCTATGTCTTAATTATTTCTATGTCTGAGAGATTATTCAGCAAGTAAAGTACTTACTACACAACACAAAACCCCGAGTTATTGTCCTTATCACAAATGTGAAGAGCCAGGTACAGTGACGTGCTGGCTGGCATTCTTCCATAATCCCAGAGCTGGAAAGCAGTGACATGAAGATATCTAGAATTCACAGGCCAGCATGTTTGACTTTTGTTGATGACTGAGGAGGACACATTTCTTACTAAGTAATGTTTGCTATCTAATTCAACATTTTATGCTACAAATGATAAACAGACTCCTATAAATGTATGGAATAATTTGCAAAGCATAAGATTCAAAAGATAATTGTCTATGTGGTAAGTGTGCCCATCACCTATTACTGGGTCCCTAGGCTTCTTTTTGTGCTGAATAAGACAATTGATTTCTAATTTTGTTAACTATTGGTTGACCATATTGTTTAGTATTTATTATTACATAATTATGAATATAATAACAAACCATTTCCAAAAACTGAGTAACTACACCATCTAAACAATGTTATGATATTTTTTAAAGTATATACTCTCAGAATATTACTTATCATATAATTAAAAATGTTACATTTATAGTGACTGTATCTTTTAAAAAACATCATTGTGATTTCATAATGTTTCATACCTTACCAATTTTTTGTGTCAATCACCCCATGATTTTAACAAACAAAAAAGGCAAGAAGAAAACTTGTGTGAATTAGTCAATTCAACAAGCAAGTCACAGAGCAAGAGAGAAACCATGTACAGAGTAAAGATCATAGACCGATATTTTGAGATAACTCTGCTCATGTCTACTTATGATTTTTTCACCTGAGTTTAAGCCCAACATAACTTACCATGGCTTATCTGCTCTTTTAAATCAGAAGGAATGCATTATACATGGAATTATCAATCACGTGGAAAGTCAGTTAAGTAGAATTCAGTTCTTTCTGGCTTTTCTTTCCCCAAAACTCCTGATTGCTTAGCAGAGTTGAAGGTACGCCAATAGGGAAGAAAAGTTAGAGTACTAGGAAAAAGCAGGGAAGAAACACAAAGGGAGAAAAATGGGTAACTCCAGTTTAGCCATATTAAGTCAAGAAGCCTAGGTTGAGGACTCTGTACTGTGAATGGAGATAACTAAAGTCTTTGAGAAATAACAATTAGCCAAGAAAATGTCACGAACTCATGGGTCTAAAAGAAACCTACAGACATTTAGCAAAGTGGTCATTCTCCATCCCAGACTGGTGAAAGTGCAGAAATGATAAAGAATCAAGAATGTTTCAGGGAATGCATAAACAAATGATTGCTGTTTCTACATCTGTCCCCTAGAAGTATTAGTAACTATGAAAGATTAGAATCTTGTGACTTGCTGATAACTTTCCACATCTGGCTAAAGGATCAAGCCTTAACAATGGCTTATGTTAATATTTTTATAGCTTGCAGAATCATAAATTCATAATACAAATTTACTACACTTCAAAGACTCTAATATATGAAACTTCCTTGCTTGGAATTAACTAATAGTTAAATAATTTACATATACCTATTTTCATAACACTTTACAAGCATCTTTTTAAATTCATAATCATAAATTTAAATATGCTAATGGCCTTCTCATGACTTAAGATAGATCCCAAAACCCTTGAAATAACCTTTCTTGAACTCTGTGCTTCAACTTTCAGGTAATTCTAGCTGACTTCTTCACACCCTCAAATATTCAAGTCCTCAGATAACTTGGACTTCCTGAGGGCATAAGCTGTTTCTCACAGGAAGCACCATCACTTACTTCCTATGCAGCAGAACTGCCATATCCTTATCTATCACAGTCTGTTTATCCCCTAGGCATTAAACTTAGATCCCAGTCCTGAAAGCCTTGCTTGGAAAAGCTCAGAGAAAATTGTGTGGGTCTTTCTCCCCTTATCCATTTTTTTCCATTTTTTTCTTATCCATTTATTTCAATCATGTTCCCTAGACCTATGCTTTGCAAAGAGTAGGGCTCAGTAGATATGTATTCAACAATACACTAGTGATTTCAGGGAGCTATGAATTCAATACACATTATCTCTGAGTAGACTCAGAATTGGTTTGCCTATGTGTTGTTATGTGGTTTTATTTTTGGACAGAAAAAACAATACCTATGACCCGCTGGAGCAGAGGAGATATATTTTCTTTGTATGCTGGTACATGGCACAATGAACTGAAAGAACCAGAGGATAAGAGCAGCAGAATAGAAAGTAGGCTGAGTGGGAAGAGGGGGTGGTATAGAGGAAAATCAAGAAGAAGGGTGCAATTTTACATTCCTATGTTTAAGGAAAATTCAGGACTGGCAAATTTAGGACTAGACTTCAGAATCTAGATGTAGGGCAGAAATTCACCATTACTTCCCTACAAATTATCATTAATGTTATATGGAAGCCTTCAGGATTGATCAGTGACCTGTGAGATGATATGTCTTAGCAATATTACATTGCTGTTTATCTTTTCAGGTTATTTTAGATTCAAAACATTCCTATCATAGAATTACAAGCAATTAAATATTTTCCACCTGAGTCATGTGCTTCACCAGAAGAATCTAAATTGTTCAATAAATCTTCATAGAAAGGAAAAAAAAACAACCCAGAATTTCATTTTTTATGATAAAGTACATATCTGGTGACTCAGATTAAACTCACAGTAGCAAATAAACTGCTACAATGTCCCCAGATATCTACTATATTGTATGGATGTCAGATCCTTTTCAGTAAGTTTGTAAATTGACTCTCAAATGGGTAACAACATCATTCTGTGTTAAATGACAGTTTTGAGTATGTGAAAACCCTAAACAGCATTTATAGATTGTAGAGACACTAATAGAAAGAGTGAATAACTGTGTCTTGCTTAATTTGCAGTCATTTCTCAGTTCCCCGAAGACAGCTCAGTGTCTTTCTGCTGTCTAAGAGCTTGTTTCACAGTACCACCGATAGCATCACTGCCTCCACCTGGGCAGTTTAATCCACTCAGAATGTTATTGCGTTTCTCCTACCATTACATGGGCTTTCATTCCAATGAAAGGCCAACTAGGCATGCTGTTCTGATATGGGTTTATTCTTTTCATGCGTTTGTTTAAAGGCATTCTGCTTTGTCAGTGGCCTTAAAGTTCATATGTGACATCAGAGGCAGGACACAGTATAAAATATCCTGTTCCTTTGGTTAGACTTCAAGATTGAGTGGAAGGTACAAAGCTTGAATCAGTCAGTAAGCAAGTACAATGCTGATGAATAATTTCAAATATACCAAATGTTTTTGGTAAATAATACTTACATATGATGCTAATAGAATTACAATTTGTGTTTCAAAACAAAACAAAGGAAAGCTGGAGATATGTCTAAATTTTCATAGGGAAGACTGAGACAGATACCCTATTCTTTGCTTGGAGTCTAGTGACTTTTCCCCTGTTCAGTCACTGATAATGTATATTTGGGCTCAATATCATGAGCAAAGTTCTGGTTGCCTGAATTCTTTCTCTTTGTTGTTCATCTCATTAAAGATGATAAAAGACGTTCATCCTAGTCTAATGTACCCTTTCCCAGTCTCCTTCCATCACAGGAACCTCGATATCAGCTATCATGCTGGAGCGCTAACTCCTTCTCAGGCACTGTGCTAAGCATGGCACACACAGAATTTTATTAAATCTTAAAGTCATCTAACAACATATTTTACTTATATTTAGAACATCCTGAGTTCCCAAAATAGCTCCTCTAGACTGCCTGTTAGACTCCCACTTTCTGTAGCTAACCCTGTGTTCATTCCCAAATGACTGCATTGGCAGTGGACAATACCAGAGTCAGGGTTGCAGATAATCCTCCGTGTCAGGGAACTTCCTCAGTGTGTAGAGGCCCTCGATTTGAACAAACCATGGAACAACAACAAGAACAGCGTCCACTCCAGATTCCTTGCACACTTTGTTCAACAATTTATCGCAAAGTTTTGTGAACTGATCATCCAACTATTTCTCAGTTCAATGATGCTATTCATACTGCTACTGCTTTGCCCTGGATCCTAACAATCATGACGATTATAATATCCTGCCAGACAGTTTCTTTGCCTTTGGTTACTTTGTCCCCACCTATTTTCCATAAAACTGTCAAAGGATATTTCTAAAACATAATCCTTGATATGTTATTGTTCTGATACATGGAGTTCTATGACTTTTAAACTCAAAACTTCTTTTTTAGTTTAATGTTTTCAAGGACCAATTATCTCTCAGATTCTGAATCCCTAAACTATCTACCAAATAGAATGCACTCTTTTAATTAATTCACCAAACAGTTATTTCTAGCCATCTTTGTTTATAGTATCATTTTTTAGTACTTCTCATTTGAAACCTTGATGAGATAATAACAGGGAAAAAACGACCTACAGTATTTTATATGGGGCAGAACTCTGATGAAGTTATAGAGTACATCTGCCCCTAGACATCAATAAATTTGTTGGCATTTAATGATATTTTATGTGGTATAGAGATTGTGGGTAGACATGTATAGCAATGTAGTAGTTTTTATTACCTAGTGAACAGACACAGGGACAGGCAAAATTCAGTTATCTGAAAACACCAACTCTTATTAAGTTGTTGAACTTTGTTATTAAAGCTTGTATTTTTATTATTCTTTGGATAGTTTTGCCCCACACATACTTTCAATTCCTATTACACTGATTCAGTTGGTAATTATGGCTGCCTTTCAAGAGACCACTTTCAAGAGTTAACTTCTGTTGTATCCTTTAGTACAACAGAACCCAAGGGCAGTATGCCCAGATCCTGGCAATCATTTGGACATAGATGAGCTAATAAGTCTCTTAGAAAAGCCAGCAAATGACTAATGTGAGCACGGGAGAGTCCATCAGATAAATATCTACATTTGTGACTATTCTGTAATTGATTTTGACAGATAAGTAGACTAATAACTTTGATGTCAATGGCTTAAATCGGCACCATTCTGTCACAAGCTATATAGAATTTTATATTGAATATGATAAAAATTAAATATTCCCCTTTAAAGACATGGGAAGTTAAATCACTTAATTATTTAGATATATTTGTTTCATTTGTATTTGGCATTCCAACATGCTCTTTCATCTTCTGCAACTTTGTACTTGGTAACAAAGTGTTAAAAATTAAGACAACCAAAGTGTGACAATAACAGTTCAATTTATTTTAAATTCATTTTAAAGTTAACAGAATAATATTTTTATATCTTAATCTAAAATTGCTTCAGTTTCCCCTATGCTTCTACATGGGGTGATTCAATTTCAGATTAATTCAGATTGCTTTGGTAATACAGCTATTGTCTGCTGGATGAATCCATCATGACGACAATGCTGTCCATTTAAAGTGAAATGTTCTGTTTTCTACGATCTTAGTCTTGATATTGATTTTGATAAAGAATTAAACTGTTGGTTTATAACTAATTTCCCCAAAAGAAGAATAATCATTAATATTGATTTTTATTTTTATTCAAGTAGATTCAAAAATACAAATGAAGGTACATATATAATAGTGAGATAAAAATTCTTGAGATGCGTTCAGAAAAACAGCATTAAGCAAAATATTAGAATGTTATACATTAATGAGGTATTTTAATTTCCCAATTATCCCTATAGTTTTATAATAACAAGGTCAGGATTATCAGTCATCCTGAAAGCACAATACTGACTTTATAGACCTGACTAACCATGAGCTGCTAAATTATCCTGTTCTAAAAAGAGCTCTTGGTGTATTGTCATACTACAGGACCTATTGTATACTTGCTTCAGTTTGCCCTCTCTCTTTAGTTATAGCTTAGTTAAAACCCAGAATAAGAAGGTAAGAGAGTAACAATACAGGTTAACTCAAGTTGATAAACCTTGGTGCACAGCAGAACTAGTAACTGCTCTTAAACAGTTTTATGAAAATGGAAATTTTTTAATTATTGATATTTTCATGTATGTAGCCATTGTGAGTTAAGATATAAGTATTGAGCAATCTACCCATAGGCATGCAGAAATGTAAAACACGATT
This sequence comes from Rhabdomys pumilio, assembly GCA_030674055.1. Lineage (NCBI taxonomy): Eukaryota > Metazoa > Chordata > Mammalia > Rodentia > Muridae > Rhabdomys > Rhabdomys pumilio. The sequence continues at coordinate 101,143,272 of JANHMN010000004.1, read as the reverse complement.
GTATATAAACAAAGCTAATGAATATATATTCTGGAATTACATAAGGATTAACTATAATTCACCTTTGCAAAATTGCAAAGCTGCATCCAAGAGTCAAGTAGTTTAAAAGACAGTACTTATAAAATCTTCCTAATCACTATAAATCATTTTACTAACACTTGATTCATTGGCCCACATTAGAAATCACATTACTAAAATAAGTTTCAATCAGTAATACACACAAATGTACATACAGAGAAGATATATACATATATGCATATATACCTATATTTTAAAAAGATGCTGTATTTAACAGAAAGACACAGTGCTATGTTCCCAGGAACCAAATATAAGTGTTGCTAAAATACCATCATATTACAAGTGAGTATTTTGTTCTAAAGGTAGTTATGAGGAAAAGCAAAAATCTAAAAAGTGTAAAATTAAAAAAAGTTAACATATTAAGACTTGGACATTTATGCTTTGGTTCAGTCCTTATTTGTACAAGTCACAAATAAATTTTTACAATTATATAATACTAACTTTAATATACAGACTCAAATTATTTTGAAATTTTAAAAAATGACATTGAACACAACTTTATGATAAAAATCATTGGTATAATATATAAACACATATATGAATCATGTGTAAAATATTGTCATAAAGAGAGTGGTCTTGTTATCACTTAAACGATAATACACATTTTTACTTGAAAAACAATGATTATAATAAGAATAATGAATAATAGATAATAGCGATGCTGATACTCATACTTAAACACACATTTTTGCTAGAACATCTGATTTAAGTGATGCAGATAATTCTAAATATGGTAGATTATTGTTTGGAACTGCACAATTCGACTACAATGGTACTGGAAGATGGGTTTTAATGTATAGATTTTGGGAGATATAGGATATTTTATTATTTTCCTTCACTTCTCGTCTCGTCTTGTCTCGTCTCTTCTCTTCTCTTCTGCCTATGTCTTCTACCGTGTAAAATATATCTAGCTCTCAAAACATTCCCACCTCTTAGCCCATGTTAGTATATGACTTATGTTCAAAGTCTCATTTACATGTCAATCATAGCAGATATAGGAGGTGTAATTCATCCAGAGGCAAAAGTTTCTGTTTACCTGTGAACTCTGAAGTCATAAATGATATCTGTTCCCCAAATACAATTGTATTACAGGTTTAGTTGCAATGTTATTTCAAACATTAGAAACTGGGGACTACTGACCTTAATATTTGCATTTAATAAAAATGGTATACAAGCAAAAAGGAGGAGGGGGATGGGATAGAAGGGTTCTAGAGAGGAAAAGTGGGGAAAAGAAATGACATCTGAAATGTAAGTAAATAAAATATCCAATAAAAAAGAAGTATTAACAGAACCCAGGCAAGTAAGTCTAGAACTCAGGAAGGCAAGACTCACTAGCCCTCTTCAAATATTAAAAATAACAACAACAACAATAACAACAACAACAACAGCGGCAATACAACAACAAAAAAACCAATCTTTTTGGCTTTATGCTCTGCACTCTTGTTGCAGTAGGCTTGTAGCCCCATGTACCAATTTCACTGAAGAGATACTTCATTCTCACTCAAATGGATACTTTTTTTCCTTGAGACCCTAAGTTATTCATGACTTCTCAAAACAAGGTGATGGTACTGTCCCCTGAGACTGGCAGAGGCAGCTTAGCTTCTCGGGTCTGTAGGCTTAGGTCCCATGGTAGCAATAGTTGAGGTGCTGACATCTGATCTCAGTTAGAAACATTTCTCTCTTTCTTTAGAGGAAACATTCTATGTACAGTCATTTGACTATATAGTTCAGTTTTCCCAGGACACTTAGATTGTCCAGAAGTTTGAGAACCTTTATTTTATTTCACCTATGCCCATTTAGTATAAACTGGTGGGATCCTGCCTCTATAATCTAATCTATTATTCTTGATATTTTTTCCTAAAATAGATAATT
>JANHMN010000004.1:101056269-101136322 GCA_030674055.1 Rhabdomys pumilio | reverse complement strand
CAAAACAAATATAGGCCGATTATTCCCATATGTCATTATGCTGGCTGCCATGAAACAAAACTCTTCATGGTTATAAAAGTGAATTATCCTAGGATTAACAAGCAGCTGTAGCAGATGTACACTCTCCTGGTGCCAAGATTTAAGCCTGACCCTATCATGTTTTAACTTCAAAACTAGAGCCAATAACTTCTACTGGTAAACTTTATTAACCTATGGAATGGAGGTAGCCTGAAGAAGATTTGACACATTACTGTATGTGTGAAAGCAGCTGCTCACTAGAAGAATTTCAGTTAGCATTAGCCAAATCACAACTGCTACTGTTATGAATTTTGTCTGCAGTTTTAAATTTTCTTCGTCAAAGTCTTATATGTATATAGATAAAATGCTGTTATTCGACTATGAAATAGGTGCAGAGAATTATTATTAATAGGTGTTTATTTCTTAGCTATGTGTCTTAGTATTAATCAAGTTTTCCAGTTAGATCTCCAACAGTAAAACTCCTATACTAGATTATAAACCTTAAAACTTCAAAGAAGAAAAATTTCTAGTTCCATTTAGAAGAGTATAGAAAAAGTGGTTTAGTCTGAATGGCCGTGTTTTAAATTTAGATTGCTTTCACCGAAGGAGATCTGGAAGAGCAACAGCCCCTTCTTGGGAATGTAAAGCAAGCTTCCCAGAAGATCTAAACTCTTTAAAACCTGAGAATTGTTGGCCGACAGATACATGTACAGCACAGAGATGGTACAAGCAAAGCTGAGGTAAATATATATTATCCCTAACCTGCTAATACATTTTTGAAATGATTATTTCCTTAGCTCATTGTTTTTCTATAAGGATGAAGCTCCCCTTTACTTCCCTTTTACAACTTACTAAGTCAGGCTAAACACTCATCATTATTGTGAAAATATTTCAATAAGCTCTTTATCAGATATTTAGCTGAGTCATCTGTTACCAATTATATGAGTAGATCTGGAAGGGCAGCTGCCCTTTTAGATCATTAGCAGGTAAGTTCTACAGTCCAGGAAACCTTGCATTCATTGTAGGCAATGTGACTCTCATGGCCCTCATTGCATTAAGGGTATGGCTGTGGTGCTGAAATAAGGTGAGCAACTTTGTCACTACCTAGAGTTAAAAGGACAGGAAATAAACACAGTTTATTTCATGCAGCCCCTCACATAGCAAATTCTGTTGCTATAGAAAAAACCTACTATTTAATTTAAAGCAAAAACAATAATATGGGAATCTGGTGATGGTGATTTAGGAACTTTTATGCAAATTCAATACTCTTGAATTGAAATATAATACAGTATCAATAGTACATGAATGTTTTTATGAACTATCTCAGAATGGATACACTGAAAACCGCTTTAGTGAGAACCTAACTTGCCTTCCCACTACAAGTACTGACTGTATTTTAATGTTTATATCATGATGACATTGATGTGATTTCAATATGTTGATTGTTTGTGGTGCACTAAGCAGAAAGGTAGTTGCTGTATACATACTATATCTAAGTTCAGTGGCATCCTTTCAATACCTCAGAATCCATATATTAGAAAGGAAAATTACAACTTTTTAGTTCTCAAGGCTATATAACAGTTACTCATAAAGGTTGGGTTATAACTAGTTCCATTAAAACTTACCATTGATCCTGAATTATTATTTGTATAAAAAGAGCCTACCATTTTTCACATTCATATATATATATTCATATATATATGAATATATATAGCAATAATGACTAAGATAAACATGTCATATATTTTTTCAATATCTTTTTGCTACATCTTATATAAATATATAAACATTGTTTCCATTAATTATAAAAAAAGAGAAATTTCTTTTAAAATACTTAAGCTATTCTGAATGAAAATGTTAATCTATTGCTCAACAGAAGTGGTAAATGACTAAATATTTTTCACATCATCCCATCCAAATGTTCTGATGTTTGTATTTATGTAACTGTTTGATGACTTGCAGAAAAATGTCTTCAAGAGGAATGATATATAAATGAATATCATTTACTTTTTCTATTGAGAGGAACCAAATATTATTCTTTTCTGAGTCACTGACTAAAACACTGGGGTATTGCCTTAAATCTAAATTTTTGGCTTTCCCATTATCACAGAGCTAAAGAAAACACATCAGTAGGAAGTACAGTTGTGCCTACCATCCATTGTCAGCAAGATTGTAAACAAGATTTCAGATTTCTCAAGTTCCTTTTTTCACATCTGTGCTATGCTTATGATAAAAACATATCTGTTAGGGCAGTTGTTATAACAGGAGCTAACATAAATAAGACACAGAATTGAAATTTATTATTATGTGAGTTTTCCAATATGTCACAGTCTACTTGATGACACTTGCAAAATAATAAACAGGAATTAAAAATCTTAAACTTATAGACTTAAGTACAGTCATCATTTCACTTCATTATCAACTCATAATGGTAAAGTCACCACACATACTACACACAGAAAAAATACATAGTATGTGCTTGTCATCATATTTACCAAGGGGCAACAGATTAGATCTGCTTCTCCTTACCACAACATGAAGCACTTTCAATACAGATTCCTCAGCTTCATTTGGGATACTTCACATATAAGGATTCTACATCTTGAAACCATCAGCAGCAGATTTCCTAAATAAAATGAAACAAAAATCTTGGGAACATGGGAAAAATTAACTTTGACTAAAAGTTTTTGACTTTGACTATTATTTTCTTCTCTCCCATCCCATGTTAGAGAGTTCACAGAAGGTTTTAAGCATGCCAGATAAGGTCTACCAATAAGTAGCTTTCCTAGGTCCTAACATTTGTTATTTCATGATATCTATAGATATCCTTCTAAGAAATGAATTGAAAACATATAGAACACTTTAACCAGGGAAGCAGATTCAGTAACTTCTGATTTCACCTCTACTTCCATTTCTCTGACTCTAATATCCAAGTTTTAACCAGAGCTCTGTAATAGAACACCTTCTGCAGCTTCCCCTGCCCACATCTTCAGTAGATCACACAAATCTTTCTGTCCAAAGGTTTTCTCCCGGAATCCACCAGCCAAGCCTGACAAAGTAGACTAAAAGAGCAGATATGCAGACTTCAGATTTTTACTCTGCCTCCTCTCCTTGATTTACTTTTATTCCAAAAATGTCTGTTTTGTTTTCTGATAAAAGAAAGAGCGTGGATCTGGGTAGGAAGAAAGGTGGGTAGGAACTGGGAGGAGTATAGAGAGGGGAAACCAAAATCAGGATATGTTATGTGAAAAAACAATGCCTCTATTTTCAATGAAAGAAAAGAAAATAAACAAAAACACCTATAAGATATCATTATAGTAATCTAGTTATTTTGTCAGTTTAGTAAATATGAGAAATAAATTATTCTTCAAATAAACAATTTTGTTTATAAGCATAGATACTATCAATAAGTTTATCAGGGACTATTTCTTGTTTCCTAATTTTTCAGTTGTTTTTTGCACACTTCCCTGTCAATATCAATCTAAATCTTTCTTGTTGTCTATCTTTGTCTCTTTGTCTCCTCCCATTACTTCTTTTGCCCTGTTGGATTTTGTCCACCTCCTTGCATACATGTATATTCATATACACAGACATATCCAAACAATAATTCAGGTTAATATTCAAAATTTCATTTTAGTTAAATAAAAGTCAATAAAGTCACTGTAATTCCTCAGCCTAAGTCTATATACTTTAATAGCTATTGGGGTTTTATTAAAATTGAGACTTCTGAAAATATTGGTCATGCAAATAACAGCAATGATATAGTGAACAGCGTGATTGGGTGAAATCTCTTAAGCTAACGTAGGCATGTCATTGTGGTTAATTTTTAATTAGATACTTTGGAACAAAATTTGTCCCATCACTATCTTTGTGTCTTAAAATTCAGAAGTTATAATTGCAGTAGATGCCACTTCTCAAAAGTGAAATATGAAAAAAGAGTGTATAATGTCTATTAAATAATATTGATATATCAAATGTACTTGATAGATTAAATTTAGTTAAATAATTTGAACAAACAAGGTCACTTTAAGTAAAAGCTACCCTTTCAGTAAATGATAGTTAAGAATTTTGTGTTCTTAAACTGTCTTGAGCTCAATATCCTATTTGAGATTGTGTAACTGAGATTCTACACACATAGTAACTCATTTGCCAGCTGACTTCCTTCAAGTTCCATATTAGGTAACACAAAAAAGAAACTAAGCAAACAGTAGCTATAGAAGGGGAAGAGTTGATGCCTGGCTGCTTGTTGATATCTGCCTTTCTTTTACAATCATCTTTAACCCCCAGGATGAGTTCAGTTTGTGTACAGACTTTTGAAAAGTTCTACAGAGAATTTACTCATCTACCCTACCAAAAGTACCTACAGGTCCTTCATCCCCTCCTTATGTCTCTGGAGTTTTATGACACTATAGCTGTCTGTATAATATAATCTTCAAGAACTATGCACCAGGCGGGTGGTGGTGGCTCATGCCTTTAATCCCAGCACTTGGGAGGCAGAGGCAGGCGAATTTCTGAGTTTGAGGCCAGCCTGGCCTACAGAGTGAGTTCCAGGACAGCCAGGGCTACACAGAGAAACCCTGTCTCGAAAAACAAAACAAAACAAACAAACAAACAAAAAGAACTATGCACCAGAGTTCTGAAGGGGTCATCTTCAAAGTTCCAATGAAGTGGCCCAGGTCTCATTGTCAGTCTACAAGGAGGACTTCCTCATTCTGCCATCGTTGTAGAACCTCTGAGGCCTGGTTTTCTTTTTAGTTCCCAAACTGCAGTGTAACCCATCCTTCACATTAAAATTTACCTTATAAATTAGGAGATCTCATTTCTATTTCTTTCATTAAACCCTTTGAAATATCTGGATTCAATTTTAGTTTGAGAGTAAGAAGAAATAGAAAAAGTAAAGTGAAGAATATTATACTTTTTATGTACTTGCCATTGATTTCACTGTGTAATCTACAGAATATCCAATGAAACAGATTGCTTTAGAAATATTTCATTAATAAATGATTAATATTATTGCATTCTTAAAATGTATGTTCTGTTTTTATACATTATTTTATTTACTATTAATAGAATTTGAGGATACAGACTGAATCCAATCCATATAGTGTCTAGAGGACTAAATTAAGTTAAATTGCCTGTCATATGGTTAGTATAGAGCCTCTCAATTGCAAGCTGAGCCATTTATTTATTGACTGCTGTGGAGGGATGTTCCTCCTTCTCTTCCTCCTGTGTGTCAAGCTGCTTCATGCTCTGGAAGATTCTGTTATCATTTTTGATAATCCAATATGTGTTTTCAAGGCTGTAGAGCATTCATTTCACCCAGACATTCTCTTGTTATTCACACTATCAGAGATTTGTGTGAGCAGTGTGTGAGGCGGTTCTGTTCTGCAGTGTTTGGTGAATTCTGCTAAAAGTTTCCCTAACACAAGGCATCCAGCTTAAATCTATCTTTAGTCTGTGTGATATGCTTTAGTTGAAACATATGAGGAAAATTTAGGCTGATACATACATATCAAATACAGGGACTTTTTATGTGTTTTTACATTATTATATGTTTCATTGATTTCATAGTGTCCTTCCAGAATTAGTGGTTTCTAAATGTTAGATTGGATTGTAAAACATTAAACCAGAATGAACAATTTTTTAGACTATTTTGTTAAATCTCTCTGGTCACGTTAGTGGATCCTGTGTAAATACAAATTTTCTCATCAAGCACTGTCCATGTGGACAGTATAACCATATGGTGTGATGGGCATCTTCAAGAATATGAAATATGGACTATCAAAATGATCCTTGCTGATAATATCACTAAGTATCATCAGAAGAGTGTTTCTTTTCAATATTATTGTCCAAGTTGTAATAGAATCAAAAGACTTACAAAGTTCTGATATTTACATAAATGTTAACCTACATAACTATTATGATTTTATATTTAACGTCCTTGGATATGTGGCTCCCAAATTGCGATTTCCATGACTTTACATGAATATCAGTCTAACTTCTATACTAAAACTTAACAATGAAAGTGTTTACTTCAGTTTGAAACCCAGTTACACTAGCTCCCTTTGCCTATGACAATGTCTTCCTCTAGTTTATAACCAGAGTGCTTCATGCATATTTCACATTTCAACACAAAGAATATTAAGATTTCCCTCAAGGACAAGATGTAAAGTAATCTTTTCTTTATCAAGGACATTGGTAAGGCAACTGGATGGTTTTTTTTTTTTATTCACTTCAAGTAAATAATGGTGAATAATAGAGTGACTTGCTAGTTTGTAACTAGCTCCAACATGTTTTTCCCTTATGCTGTGAGAGAAATTGTCAATAGAGCTCAAACACAAATGGTACCACTTCATTTTGAAAATATTTTCACCTAACATACTTTCAAAGAACTATGAGAAGCTCCATGGTTCAAAGACTAGAAATTTGAGAGCAAATCTACAGTAGTGGTCTAATGCAGTGAAAAGTACTTAACACATTTCCAAGTCTTTAAAAAACAGGTGGATGAAGTTTCACTTATTGCTTTCTACCCTCTGTAACATCACAATAGTAAGTTATAATAGGTTTAGAATAAGGTTAAAATAACTAGAACTAGGATATGTCATATTCATCTGTCACGTTAATCCGTGACCTACAGCTTTGTGTCATTTGTATAATGATGATAATGATAATCCCTACACCTAAGGTTGTGAGGATTCCAGAGTAACCATATCAGAAACAGAGACAGATGAGAGATTTGGCATAGGAGAGACAAAAAGAGAAAAAATTACAGAAAGATGGAAACCAAGAAACACACAGAAGGTACAAGTAACAGTCTGAACCAAATAGAAATTAGGATAAAAGCTTCAAATCATGGAGACAAGGAAGGAAAAAATAAAAAGGAAGGATATAGAGGGTACTGTCAGTCAATGAAGCAAATAAGACAGAGGCAGAAAGACAGACAGAGGAGGCAAAAGAAGCAACATCAGACAGGAAATGAGAACAAGGGATCATCTTTGTTTTGACTCGGTTTCCATGTAACCACACATTCCAAGACTATTGTCTTCCTTTTTGGTGGATTTTGGATACATCTTTGCTCTTCTTTGCTACCAAGACCTAAAAGCACACTGATGTTGAAGGGAGCAGGAGATGTCCTGCATGGCAACAAAATAGGCTTGTTAACCTGCAGCTGGAAGAATAGATTCAAATGTTGTAGGAAGAGCTGACACTGGCTGTTATGCCTACTTCCAAAAGTGTAAGTATCTTTGCCATAACTTTTATTGTGCCCCTTAACACTCAAGGTGGTCTCATGAAAAATTCCAAGCAACTCTCTCTAACGGTATGTAATTTCTTGTAAGTGACATGTGTAAGGCATTAACCTTTCCCAATATGAACTGCCAATGGCTTTCTTTGCCATATAGTATGTCTAGGTTGTTTTAAAATTTATTGTATTTTATGCCAATGAGGGTGTGCCTGCATGCATTTATATGTACTACATATGCCTTGTGTCGATGAATGTAAGAAAAGGAGGTTGCATCCCTTGAAAGTGGAATACCAGATGGGCTCAAGCTACCTTGTTAGTGCTGGGTTTCAAAATGAGGTTCTTTGTAAGAACAGTAAATACTCTTGACTGCAGAGTTTCCTTTATAGCACTAGAGTCTGTGTGTTTAAATGAAGATATAGTAAAGTTCTACTTTGCATTTAAATAGAAAAATCACAAACTCTTCTCTCAGTATTCACATCTTTCTTGTTAGATATAAGAAAATATATTGTACTATATCCACCATTAGTAAATAATTTGAAAAGCAGCAATTAAAAACAATGAACCCAACATGTCATGAAATTACCTGTGTGGCACTGCCTCTGTTCCTGCAGAATGAAGTGAATAGGGTGATTGACAAATACAGAAAGATTTTATATGAATGTATCATGAAGAAATTGGAATTATAGACTAGTATGGAAACAGAAGCCAGACTAGCTCTGGGTACTGTGGGGAATAGCACAAGCCCTAAGAGACTATGTGCAGCTCAGGAAGAACCAGGGACCCTGAGCTGTGGGAATGGGAATTTAAACGCTGACTGCTGCAGTGCATGCAGAACAGGAAGAAAGGATAACTGGGCAATTTCTAATTTGGGTAACTTTCCAAAATTTAAAATAAAACTTTGTTATCTAAGAAAACAATAGGGCTGTAGAGATGGCTCAGCGGTTAAGAGCACCCACTGCTCTTCCAGAGGTCCTGAGTTCAGTTTCCAGAAACCACATGGTGGCTCACAACCCTCTGAAATGGGATCTGATGCCCTTCTTCAGTGTGTCTGAAGATAGCATGAAAACAATAGATTATTTGTTGTAGTTACAGTGCTGCCATTGTGATATCTATAAAGTGAAGGGACAATCTGCTAATTCCGTAAGGAACTTTAATTATGCCTGTGAACCAAAAGGCAATAATGCGTGTGCAGGCCATAGACTCAATCCTGTGACATACTATTAATTCCACAAACACCTCCCCTTATTTCTGTTTTCTCTTCTCTTCCTCTGTCTCTGTGTCTTCCCAATCTTCTCTCTTTGTTTGTACATAGGAAAGAGTCTAACATCATAACAATAAACATTTCTTAACACATGTGTTTGAGAACAGAAACATGGCTATTTTTTCTCAGATGTTCTCTTACAAGGATCTCATCTTGTGAGATGCTGTATTTGCTGACTTCCCGTCTAAAACTGACTCTGGGGTTACATGATTTCAATGAAAAGATCTGTGGAATATAGCAACAGAAAGTGATAGAACAGGGAATTATTCCTAAAATAGCTCTATGTGCCCTATAATCCAGGTGTTTGGTTGGAGTATTCAGGAGCTTCATGGTTGTGGAGCACAGAGAAGGGCCCACAACTTAGTCTTGTTATAATAAGCATAGTTTTCACTATGTATGGGGAACAGTCCCTGAACTGTTTACATAAGAACACTTCATTTCTGGTCAATGAGCCTGAGGGAAATTTTCACTTGAAAAGACCACAAAGCGGAAAGAAAAATGATAGAAGTTAGATACCTGCTCCCCAGATAATCCAATGCCAAACTGCAAAGTGCAAGCTTACACGTGTGAAATTTGGCAGAAGCAGAAAACTTTGCTTTGGAGGAGAACCAGGACAAAAATCTAGTGCTTGCAATAAGCATGAAGAGTTGATTTTATGGATACATTCATCCTTTTAGTTCAGTGTCCCCTAGATTCTCCTAAACTTTATGATTCTTGTTTGCCTGTCATCTGTCCCTTTCAGGTGAGGCATTGCAGGTCCAGGTGGCAGTAATAAAGACCACACAAAAGGCTTTCTCAATCCCAAATCTGGGGTATATAAAATTTGAGTTCATATAAAAACAGTTGTTTCAGCTTTCAGGACTAGAAATATTTCTTTTTCATGTTTTGATTTTTTTTAACAGCAGATTTCAAGAAGAAAGTCAGATCAATGTAAAACAGGAAAAATCTATAAAATAAATGTAACTGAAATAGTTTAATGCTTAGTAGGAAATGCATTTCATGAGCAGTATATCCTAGGACTACTATTCTCCACAAAGGTTCATTACTAACCAGTCTTGTGCTACAGGTAATGTACATGTTTGTTATTTTTTTGTATCTTAATGACCAAGATACTATTATCGTGTATATTTAGTTAACAAAACTCAAAGGCCTTATGGTAAGTTTCCTCAAAATCACATAGCTTTTAAATCCCTGGGTCATATGATCCTATTTCTATTTGTCCAATTCCAAAATCCAAATCTGTATTCATGCTATCCATTCAGTAATTAGTTCTGATGCCATGTAACCAGAATAGATGGATTAGTCTAGTTCATGTAGCACAACAAAGTATCTGTGCTCAAGTAATGCCTGGGATAAGAGAGGGTGATTTATCTAATTTAGTTCTGGGGATTTTAGGGCACATCCCAAGCACCAGGCTTACTATGATGAGACCTCCTAGATGATTATATATCAAAGAGCAGCTAGAGATCACATCCTGAGGCAGATGGGTGGGAACAGCTATCAACCTACAAAAATTCCACTATAGGTACATTATTATCTACCCAAGTTACTTCACTAAACTTCTTTTCATAGACTCCATTTTTTCTGGTCCCATCAACTAAAAACACCTCTCTCTCTGCATCATGTTTACAATATATGAACCACTGAGGAATAAGCACTCCAAACCACAATAGAAAATACAGCTTAATAAGAAGGAAGGCCAAAGTGTGGATGCATCATTCACTTATAAGGGAGGGAAAAAAATTACTGGAGGCAGAGGGAGGGAGAGACCTAGGTGAGAGAGGGGAGAGGAAAATAAAGCAGAAACAGGATCAGAGATGGGTGCAGAGAGAAGAGAAGCCCAGAAGGCCAGGAGAATGAATAGAAATACGTTGTAGTAAGGGATGAAGAACAGGGTGTGGGAAAGTACTAGAAAGTCTCAGATGCCAGGGATGCAAGAGGTTCCCAGGACACAGTGAGCATGACATCAGCAGAAATGCTCAACAATGGGGAGATAGAACCTGAGGGAACCACCTCCAGTAAATAGACATGGCTCTCATTTGAGGGATGGGGCCATCCTCCATCTCAAAAATTTTAACCCAGAATTGTGCCTGTCCAAAGGAAATGCAGGGACAAAAAAATGGAGCAGAGTCTTAAGGAAAGGTCACCCAGAGACTGCCCACATTGGGTTCCATTCCATGTGCAGACACCAAACCTCAACAATATTGCTAATGCCAAGATGTGCTTACAGACAGGAGCCTGGTATGGCTGTCCTCTGAGAGGCTCTGCCAGCTCCTGACTAAGACAGATGCAGATTTTCACAGCCAGACATTGGACTAAACTCAGAGACCATACTGAAGAATTAGGGAAAGGGCTGAAGAAGCTGAAAGGGATCACAACCCATAGGAAGAACAACAGTATGAAGTAATCTGATCTCCTCAGAGTTCTCAGGGTCTAAACTACAAACCAAAGAGTATTCATGGGTCAGTCCTTTGCTCCTGCTATATATAAAGCAGAGGACTGCCTTATCTGGCTTCAGTAGGAGGTGAGGTACTTGGTCCTGTCAGGCTTGATATCCTGAGAAGGGAGATGCTAGAGGTGATATGGGTGGGGAGCACTCTCTTAGAGATAAAAGGGAGAGGAGGGGGTAAGAGTGTCATGGAGCGAAGACCCAGAAGGCAGACAACACTTGAAATGTAAATAAATAAAATAATTAATAAAAATGAAAAAGAAATATATGACCATATTCTGAGACTTGAATAATTGACTGTTAAATTATCATCATGAACTGGATGATTTTTTTACTCCAGTTATTCTATAACCTAGACATGAGTGTAAGGTTTATAATGATATGGGATTCTATGGATTCTATTTTAGCTAAGGAAATTTTAGACAATGTCTAATGTGGACTCTGCTATTAGGACTCAAGTTGTTATTATGAATAAAAATACAATCAAATGTTTGATAAAAACAATGACTAAGTTCAAGCAATGAGAACAAGTAATGTTTGAAGTGATCAAATATGAATTTGATCATATCAAATATGACCTCATGAAGTACTTGGTAAAAACTGAAATCCCTTTAAAACATTGTCATAGTCTCTCCTGAGAAAAGAAAACTTACACCCAGGTTAAAACAGCAGAGTAGATGGCTCTCTAGGGACTGGCATCTTACCTCCTTTCAGTAGAATGAAGGCCTTAACATGGTGTTTGTTCACTAATCATTCAGAAAAATAAAGTGCTGAGAAGATACATGGAGAGGACAAGAGAGGAGACGGTTGATCAGGTGGAGAGAAAAAGAGAACGCTTATTTGGCTATAATGCTGATATGCAAGGAAGAAAACATGAATAAAGAGGGTGCTAAGTGTTCATAGTATTCAGTCCAAAGATGTAAAATCAGAATTAAACTTCAGGGGTGGGAGCAGAGACTAGTGGCAGCCAATGTTTAGCCCAGCCTTATTGGTGGACCTTGGTGGGCTTGTTGGCTGACAAATGTTACTGTCAGTGTTGGGGGAACTGCCCATCATACTGCCCATCCTTCCTCACACTGCATACAATTTCTCCACACTGCACACACTTTCCTCAAACTGCCCATCCTTCCTCCCACTGCCCATCCTTCCTCCCACTACCCATCCTTCCTCACACTGCCCACCATTTCTCACATTGCTCACTTCTCTACCTTCTCATGCACCCAACTCATCAGTCCTTGGTTTGCGGTTATCCAGGTTTGCTAAATTTATACAGCTATGGAAACCACTAAAATGATAATGAGATTCAAACCACTATGGTGGAGATCAAAGATACCACCACCAACAAGCAGTCTCACTTGCTGAAAATAAAAAATAAAGTTCTTTTGAGTGTATGGTGTTTTCTTGTCTTTTCTGAAGAATATAATACATAAAGGAGCTGGAAAAGACATGAACTGAGTTGAAAACCAAGATGTAATAAGGTATGGGCACATTAGAATAGCACAGTACTGTGATAACATGGGAACAGTTGGAGTAATGCCAGAGTGCAAGACAAATAAGCAAATTGAGAAAAATAAAGGTGAAGGAGACATATGCCTGAAGTGAAGGCAAGAATGGCAGGAAAGTTAAGGAATTAGAAATCTCAGTGTTACACACTCATGTTGTCCCTTGCCCTTGATTTTCCTCTCCTGCCCTTAATTCCATCCATAATCTCTACAGTGAATTTCAAGATTCAGGGTTAGTCTCCTCTAGTCAACCATTTCTAATTGTGAATAGGACAAAATTGTTGTGACTCTGTTCCAGGACCTCTTGCCTTACGGCAATTTTTAAGACCCGGGGAAAAGGATAAATGCCAGCTGGACAGAGTGAAACATAAAGGATGTTTTTGTATGTTAAGAGCTCAGACTTCAATATACACAAGCTGTAAAAAGCTGCAGTTATCTGAGGGCATTAATGGTGTGGGTAAATATAGTGTACCACTCAACAATCGTAAAGAAATCTTTCTCTTAGGATAGCGTTTGTGCTAAGTCCTGTTTTAACAATTGCATTTTAAAACTTTAATCCTGATATTATGGTTTTAAGCATGAGTATATTTTTTTTTGTAGATTCCAGATTCCAAAGTAACAGGCATCTTCTCACAGTACATACATATGAATTCTACTTTGGTGAACCAATTTATTATACACAGACCTTGATTCAAAGCAAATATACTTTTAATTATAAATGAGAAAAACTTAGAACTGTCTTAAATGCTATACAGACTGGCTAACATAGATTATTATAACTTTATCAGTTAGATAACTATTCCACTTTGATTATATATGCAGGTTGCTATGTATATATGTATGTATGTATGTATGTATGTATGTATGTATGTATGTATGTGTTTGAGAAGGGGGGTTGTTAGAAGAAGTAATGTTGGGTGAGAAGGAACAGGAAAAAGAGACAGACAGAAACATTCTAAATCCTTAGCTATGATAACTTACAAGTATTATAGATTTAAAAAAATGTAATTATCTTTAAAAAATAGTTTTATGATATTCCACTTTGTACTATTTACATATATTACATTTATAAATAGGAAAAGATAGTTGGAAAAGTATTCATGTGGCTATGTCTTCTAAATAGGTTCCAAGATTATCACTTATGTATTAAGTATTCTGAAGATATTTTCATGTACAATAATGGTTGCTGAATTACCCCACAGACTCTAATTTTAGAAAAAGTTGAGTAATTAGAATAAATTGATGCACTCATTACTACCTTAAACACACCTTCATTTGATATTCTCTAAGTGTCAATCATTACCAGTCTCCAGGTTCATTGAGACAGATGAAACAACATTTTGTCTTTAAGGAATAGCAAACATAGAGATCAGAAAATATGGCAAAAGTTGTACAAGCTCAGATCTTTGGCTTGGAGGCATTCAGACACTGCTAGTAGTGGAATGGTAAAGCTCTACTCTTAGGTCTCAGATAATCTGATAATTATTATTTCTCTAGAAGGCAATGGAAACTAACAAACATAAGTCTGCAGCCTTAGTGCAATCTGTGGCAAGAATGAATTAAAGCATCTCCAGGTGTCCCTGTGTCTCCCTTTCCTCTCATTCACTTCCTGGCACACAGCCCTGCATTCCCTGCTCTCAACAGATGAATACAGGCCTGAGGCCAACCTCAAACCTGGCTATGATTAGCAATTTATATGTTTGTGATATATTTGGTTGGGGATTTTTATAGTCAGCGAATGCCTGTAACAAAATCCATAAAAGATAGACTGATTATATTTTGCATGTTTATTAAAAAGGAATAAGTGGATCAAAGAAACCATCTGTATTGTTTCCTTTGGGCTCAAGAAAAGGTAAGATACATGCTTAAACCACAATTTATAATCCTAGAATCGCCTCCAAACCCAAGGGGCTATTTATCATCTCAGTACTAAATGTAGGCAAGAGAAAGAAAACTGGCTTTCTGTAATGAAATGTCTGGAAGTTGGAGCTATAAACAACAGCATGGGAAGCTCTCTGCTGAATTTATCTAGACCCCAGCGATCATCCTGGTCAGAGAAATCAATGGCAGTGTGAAAATCATCCCTCAAACCTCAAGAGATACTTTGTTCTCTGTGCATTGCTTTCCTATATAGTGCTCTTATTCCAGATCAATCTCTCTCCCCAGGGAGTGCTAATAGGCTAACAACTATAGAAGTCTGTTTTGTTCTATAAATCAGCAGGATCAAAGCTAGCTCTGTGCAAGACTTAATATTACCTCTGACTTCCTCCAAGAGGACTGCTCTCCCTGCCATAACATTTGATGCCGCTTTGGAGTCTATTTTCCAAGCTCATTAGGGTATGAGACATGGTTTAAGGGGAAAAATAGAGTTCATTAGGAAAAAGACTCCCCCATAAATCAATTTAATTCAAGAGATAAATGGATGAACAACTTATTAAACACAGGCTGAAAATACTATGGAAACTGTCTAAAACTGTTTTTATTTAACCTCAGTTTCCTGACATGATATGCCGAATTTACTAGATAGTAGGGCCCATTTCCTAAACTCTGCCTGTATCAAAATAATCTTTCATCTAAATAATCATGTCAGCACTACTCTTAATCAGGGTTTCTACAATGGAAAATGGGCTCTAAGAACTAAGGTATTAAGAAATTTTTCATAGGAAACAAGAAAAATCCTTTGGTTTTAAAGTACACAAGGGAAATTTACATTACACAGATATTTCATATCTAAAGATTTTATGGAGCATCATTTGAGAATAGCATGGATTAACAGAACTCTCTAAGACACTGGGGACATGTTAGTCTGTATGCAGACACAAAGCATTCGGTTTTTTGTTTAGTTTTAAGTCATTGACACAGCAAGACATAGCTGTGGACTAGGGTATCAGACAGTGCAGCATAAGATACTGATGAAAGCAAAGGATGAATCCCCACTGTAAACGACAGCACATTATATCTGAATGACATGAGCTGCCAGGGGCTCTACTTCCCACTTCACATGGGGAATGTCACGTAATTTTTCACCATGCCTTAATAAGGAGAAGCATTATCACTTTTCTCATATAAACAAAACAGAGACATTAACTGGACCAATAGAAAACGGCTTGTACAATAAAGTTTACATTACTCTGGGGTCTACAAAATTATGTCTCACAGTTTTAGAGGAAGTTTGTGGCTCAAAATTATTTCTATGTTCCATTTAATAAACTGCACAATAAGTTGAACCGTCTTTGATCTTTTTATAGTATGGAGGTAGAAAGCACCTAGAGGAAAATAAAACATTCTCAGTGCAATTGCAGGACATTCAATGTCACTAACTTTTATAATAAAAAAAAATGCACAATGTTTTAAAAAATAAATTAAAACAATTTAATCATCTTTATTAGAACTAAATTCTAAGTTGTTTACAAAAATAGTTAAAAGTAGCAGAAATGTACATGAGTCTAATTATAAGTTGCCCTCATATTTTATTTTAAAATGCCAATATTCTTTTTTTCTACTGGATATTTTCTTTATTTACTTCCCCTTTCCTGGTTTTTCTCACCCCCAGAAACTACCTATCCCCCTGACTCAACTGGTTCCATTAGGGTGTTCACCTACCCACCCACATACTCCCACCTCCCCAAGCTTGAATTCTCCTACGTTCTGGTATCAAACCTTCACAGGACCAAGGGACTCTCCTTCCATTGATGCCTGACAAGGCCACCCTCTGCTACAGCTGGAGCCATAGGTTCCTCCAGGTATATTCTATGGTTGGTGATTTAGTCCCTGGGAGCTCCGGGGAGTCCTGTTGGTTAATATTATTGTTCTTCCTATGGGGTTGCAAACCCCTTCAGCTCCTTCAGTCCTTTCTCTAACTCCCAAGCTGAGTCCAATGGTTCAAGATAAGAAAGCTTAAAAATGAAAGGTCTTTGCCTTAGATAAATGGAAATCAAACAATAAACTTATATATAAAAATTTATGTGAACATTTTTCATCAAAAACAAGTAATTACACTAAAACAATTAATGAGATTGAGAACTCTAGCATTTTGGTCACTGTTCAAGTGATCTGCTAATGGGACTTTACTGTAAGAATATATCAGTAGAACACAACTTTCAGAGGGCAGTCCAATGAAAGGACACAGTCATTCTCATTCCTCCCTACTATAAATTCTGGAAATCAGAATTCATGTTTCGATCATGATTTGGTGGTAACATAAGCTCTGTAAATAAAATTGTTTTATTGTTACTACTATATTTTTATCTGGCCCCTCCAAATTTATAAATACCACTTAAAGGGAGGTAACTCAGAAAAAACACATAATTTCTCCTGTTTAATTTATTTAAGCTGGGTTAGTCAATAAGCAAAACTTATTTAGTACTTTCTTAAATACTTCAGGACAGTTATTAATTTTTTATGCTAAAATAAATTTAATCTTTTTGAAAGCTTCTTACAAAATGGAGGTGATGATTATGTTCCTTTGATTAAATAGTGACTATAAAAATATAAACAAATATACTTATTTGGCAGAATAATTTGGAGGCCTACATTTCTTTGGATTTCGGGGGGGGGGGAATTTTTTTAAATGTTTTTCTTTAGACAGGGTGTTAGTTTGACACAAGAGTTTAAAAGCCCCAAGGCAAATTTATATAACAAGTCTTATCCACTGGGTGTCTACAGTAGTTCAATCCCCAAGAAATGGTGACTTAAGTCAGCTGTTGATTGAAGAATACCACCTTTTTGTATTTTTTGTAAGACCTAGCCAGGATCAGTTGTTCAGTAAAGTCCTTCAGGATTCTTGACAGAGAAGTTGAAAATCAAAAGGCATTTCCTCTACAATTACTAGGGAACACTTGAAGTTACTAGGGAACTATGAAGTTAAGATGTCAAATAAAATTACCAGACCATGAAAAACAAGAATTAGAAGGGACAGAGAGGAAGCAGTTTATGAAGGAAGGTTCTGTGGCTTGTCCAAGACTGCGCACAGCTCAGAGCTAGAGGATTACCAGCATTGTTCTTATTCTCTAGATCTACAGATTAACTTTAAAACATAAGCATTATTTTCCAGGACAGATAAAGGTTGGAGACAGAAAGTAGTATTCTAGATCGCATCCCCCATGCATGTATTATATATTAACCTTCACAGTTACTGTGGCACGAAAGTGTATATGTGCCCTAGTGGCTTAAATTATATAAATGGCAGATGGGTTTAAAGTCTCAGAGCCAGGCTAATTAAATGGCTCAGTTGGTAAAAGTACCTGAGTTTAATCCCTGGAGTCCACATGGTGGGAGGAGAGAACTGACAGCCACAAACTGTCTTCTTACCCTCCACATCTATGCAATAGCACTTGGGCATAGCCACCTATGCACACATACACAAATATGTACATGAATATGCAAATAAATATAACTTTTAAAAATCTTGAGCATGTGTTTATTATTGTTTGTTTTCAAATATTTCACATTGCTTTCCCTAAGAACTTATTTCAATGTAAAACAAAAAAAAAAAAAAAAAGAAAAAGAAAAAGAAAAAAATCTTAAACCAGCCATAAATGAGGTTATTTCAAAAGCAAAATTTAGAATGCAATGGTTTTGCATTTACCAAGAGGGAGGCATCATGTTTTAATTGATGCCTACTTATTGGTTTATTATCTCATGTCCTTCACTGACCTTAAGAAATAGGAGATCCAAGACATACTGATTGCTGGGCATATACCTCATACTTGTGATTGGAATTATTCTTCAAGTTTTTACTCATTCTTGGAAGGAAGAAATGAGAAAAAGGCTCAGTCTGTATCTAAGCTTTCATGGCTACAACCTGTGGGACAAGACTGTGTTAAATACTAACTACTTTATAATGGAATTATCCTAGTACAGGGTATTCTGCTCACTCAAAGTGAGACTCTGTTCCCAGCTGCCTTGCTTAGAGTTGGCTTTCAGGATTTGGTGCCCTAATTTTACAAAGTTAAGGGCTTAGCCTAGTTTCTATGTGTAACACAGTTACTAAATAAGTATTTTTATTAGCTTAGGAAAATTACATATAATAGAGTCTAAAGATATTAAGTGAAAGACTCCTGAAAGGAAACATAAATGCTGGAGACTAGAAACTGAACTATACAATCGCCTTGCCCAGAACTATTTTGAAACTAAGTGATTAAAGAAAATAGAAAACCAAAGAAGATTGGGAGAAAAAATCCTTGTTTCATTCCTGGAATTAAATTTTAAAACAACAGAGAGTGAACCACCAACAAAAGATCATACAGAATCTGGACCTAGGCCCCTAGGACATACGTAGCAGATGTTCCCCCTCAGTCTTAATGTGAGTCCCAAACAACCGAAACATGGAGCTATACCAAAAGCTGTTGCCTGTATGTGGAACATGTTCTTTTTCTGGTCTGACTTGTGTGGCCTCAGTGGGAGAGGATGAACTTATCCCCACAGAGAGTTGATGTGCCAATGTGGGGGAAAGGGGTCAGCAGCTCTCTACCCTCTCAGAGGAGAAAGGGAGGAGGATGAAGGAAGGACTGTAGGACAGTAGGAGATAGGAGGAAATGACTCCTGTGCAGTCCAACGCAGGAAATGGTGATGGATGGGAGCAAAAAATAATGTTTTGAAGATTAAAATATATAATAGGACTTTGACTATGATCTGAGAGCTGTAGAGAACCAATTGGCATTTGGTGGGTGGAGTGTTGGAGATGGGAAGAGATGACTCTGGCTGTTTTGTGGATGAAAGGCTGTAAAGAGAACAGATTAGAAGCAATCAGAAGCAAATCAGAAACAATGCACGATGCAGTTGAGTACTAGGATATACATGATGGTTACATCTTGACCCAGGTGAGAACTGAGGTGTCTCAGGGTAGTATCATCATGATCCAGGTAAGAACTGGGATGTGTATCATAAGAGATGGTGAGAAATATTTTGGTTTTGGATGCTTTCAGAGAACACTTTGGTAATTCATTGGCATGACTGTGAATAAATAGAGGATTTGAAGTTGATCCTTAGCATTTTGACCTGGAGCTATCAATGGTAGAGCTATCACTAACTGAGAAGTATCTATACCAAGGGGATGTAGATGGCAATTTTATTTCCTAGCAAATTATAAGTACATCTATGATTGTAATGATCTTAACACCTAGATAGAAAAGTAAAATTACAAATTGAGTCTCAGAAAGGGTGTGTGCTAAATATTTGTATTGGCAGTTGTGATAGTGTTAACTATCTACTAACAGCTAAATAATTACTGACAACTTGACAGAATCTAGAGGTACATGTAATGTAGAGATTTGTGCATGTCTGTTAGGTGTTATCTTGATCTTCATTAATTGAAGTAAAAGACTCACTGAAGGTGGTGCCACCATGCCCATGATGAGGTTCTGCACTCTTGAAAACAGATTCTAAAGACCAAAATGCATTCCTCATTCTCTGTTTCTAATTGTGACTATGATGTGACAGAGGATGCCTTAAGCTCCAGCTTCCTGATGCCTGACTTCTCCATCATGATGGCCTAAACCTTTTAATTCTGAGACAGAATAAGCTCTAATTTTGGTTGCATTTGTCAGAGTATTTAATATTATACTGACAGGAAAGAAACGGTTACATTCTCACATACAATTGAGATTACTTAAAATGAGATGGCATATACTTACAGAGGGACCTAGAATGGGTGAGAAGGAAAGATGCCATGAAGGGCAAGGAAATGAATGAGCTGAATTATTCCACTATATGCCTGTCTCTACAATGTCTGACATAAAGGAACAATTGCAGTAGAAACTACAAAGTAATGGATGAAGCACCTGAGAGAAACCAGTGAAGAAAGTACTCCTAGTACAAGGGACCTGTTTTTTTTAAATTTATTTATGTATTTATTTTTTATGTTGATAATAATATTTTGTTTTGTTCTTAACAAATGGCTTTCATTTGAGACCATTAAAACTTGTATACATTGCAAAAACAGAGAGATTCTAACTTTAGTGTATGCTCACCTGCTTACTGCTAAGCAGGTTATGATTCACTTGGGCATGTTGATTTAGAACATTCTTGAATCCAACCTAAGTGCTCCATATCCTCAGTATAGAGAAATAACAGACTCATAATACACCTAGAATATAAAGGTAGTCATATTTATTTAACATATGGAATATGTATTAAATATAATTTCTTTTGTAACTTAACTTGATAAAACATTTATCTCAACTGGGTAAAGAACATCTATGTGCCTCTGGTATTTTTTAGTGATTAAGATAAATGTTCAAATCTTTGTTACAATGAGGTCAATGAGGTCAAAACATGACCTATAATGTGAGGAAATTAAGAAGGTATAATATAATATGATAGTAACAATAACAACTGGAGTAAATTACTTCTCTTGAGTCATTTGGATTTACTTTGTACTATATATGTATGTTACATAGCCATCAACTTTTAAGGATTTTCTTTGTTGTTATTTTAGTTATATTAATTTAAAATTTAATTTTCTAAAGAATTTTATACATGGCTATCATGTTTAAATAACTTCAATTCCCCCTGTCTGTTATTACTATTGCCATAAGCCTTTCCAGTCAAGTTCATGAACCATTCTCTTATAATTATTATTTTAAATACACACACACACACACACACACACACACACACACACACACACTTCACTTAACAATTTAGTATTGTTCCCATATCATATGTTTAAAGCTGACCATGTCAGATTGAGTAACCAGGAAACTTGTCTCTTTAAGAAATTATTTTCCCTCTCTTAGCAACTACTGTTTGTGTCTAGCTCTTTATATAAGGTGTGTGTGGTGCAGGAATAGGCTGTGAATGTTTTACCCCCCACATTGGAATGGTTACTGGTGTTGTCATTATGTAGGTATTGTTTAAGCAATCATATTGTTGAACTATTATGGGTACTGTATCTCTAATAATGTCTAGAAGACATTATCTAGAAATGGTGCCCTGGACCTACCTCTTACAATTTTCTTCCCTTTTTTCTGTAATGCTTTATAATTCTTAGTTTATATGAACTGAATTGTAAATGTATTGGTTGGGGTTGGACACCCATAGTCACTTTTTTCTGCACTTTAAACTCTTAGGGACCTATATAGTAGCCTCCATCTGATGGGTACACTAGTCTATTAGGATAAGATTAAATATTTAGAATACAGTTAAAAACCACATTAATTTAAGAAATGGCAGTAGTATGTTATTCTCTAGTGTCTGTGACCTGATCAGCTCTGGTTAGTTTTCAAAGTTTGCAGAATCAGGTATAATCACTTCCCTCTGAGCAGTTCTTAGATTCAATTAAACAGCCATTGGCTTCCCCCAAGATACAAGAGGCACTAGTGCATCACTGGGGATATCTTACAGGTCACTGTCCAAGGGACTCCCAAAACAATCTAGGCTATCGCCATTGCCTTTGTTAACATCCCAGAACATAAAGTGAGACCCTATAGCTAAAATAATATCCACTTTGACAAATGACCTGAATGTCTGCTCCCTGAGGATTAGCTCCCATAGCACCATGAGATGCTACATAAACTGCCATGGGGAGAAAGCAGCCACTACTATTTTAAATTTTAACAAAATAAAATGAAAACACTATTGTGGTGTATTTCTATCAAAGGCAGACAAAGAACAACAGATCGAGTGCTATATTGTTTTCCAGTGTATTTGGCACTAGCATTTTTGGGGATTGCATGTCTTGTTATACTGTAGATGGCTTAGTAACTTCAATGGATCACAAGAGATAACTGTCTTTATTCTCTCCAACTATAAATATATGGATGTCATCAATATACTATGAGGACATTGTGAAAGCTGCATGACTCACTTAGTAAGACTTCCTTTCTTTCTAGGAAAGGACTGAAGAAAGAAAAGTCACACCAATGTACAAGATTAAGAACTGATGGTTGACCTTGATTTCTCAGCCATCATTGTCATTCACACAAAAGAAAGGAGAAAACATCTCCCACATCTCCCAGAGTAGTAAAGAAAAACAAGTCTTCTACATTGGGGCTAATGGAAAGATAATTCCCTCCAAGTATTGCATTCACTCCATTAAAGGTAAAATTTCCACTGATCTTGGAACCTCAGGAAGTGACTCAGATGATTACTTCATAAAAGAAAATCCAGAAATAAGAATGAATTTCCAAGATTACCTTTGAACTACCTAGAATTTTAGTGGAAATGTGGGCTCCTCATTTGAAAACTTCTGGCCAGTGCTCCATAGTGTTGGTTATAAAAAGCCATTGTCAACCTTTTTATTGTATACTTTCTGCATAATGAAACTGTGACCTTTTGTAAAACCTATAATTTCTTCATACAGTATATAGGATTTGATAATCCGTCAGTCCTTGGTATCAAGTGTGTTTTATCCAGTGAAGTACTCAAGTAGTAAGACTTGGTCTAGACTGGATAAAGTTATCACTCTGGGTACTCCAGCAAAAGAATGCATACTGATAATCTACAGACAAAGAAAAGCCTAAAATCTCAGAAGTATTCGAAACAACTAGAACAGGGTCTATCCCAAAAGCTATTGCCTATAAGTGGGATATGTTCTACTAGCATGGCTGCCTTGTCTGGCCTCAATGGAAGAGGAAGTTCCTAGCCTCTCAGACACTAGAAGGGCCAGGATGGGGGATACCCAGGAATGCCCCACCTGCTCAAAGGAGAAGGGGATTGGGTAAGAGGGAAAGACTGTGAGAAGGGTATCCATGAAGGAGGTGGTGAGTGGGATGAATAAGTAAACAAATAAATTAAATTAAAAAAAAATCAAGTCCATCACATTTCAAATATCTGATATTTTTCTAAACATAAAAATATCATGTAACTGTAAGTCGTCAGCATTCTCCATGGCAACAATGTAACAGTCTAAGTAATTGACTGTTATTGGGCTCACTTTTGTATCAACTATTCAGTTCTTTTTTTACTGTCAGTGTATATAGGCTGTGTCAAACAAAGATTCAAACTCTATTTTTCTCATTATCACCTTATAGGTTTGAAGTCTCCCTTAATAAGTCCAGATGCACTGAATAGATGATTATATATTAATGTGGTGCCTTAGTAGTATCTGGATTGAGGCAGTATGAAAACAGATGATTTTCTTGCATTTCATGAGCAATTGTTTCATGTGACACCTTTGATATTACATGAACTACTCTTCCCTTAAAATATAAAAGTCACGGTTTAAGACTGTAGACATTAACCATCAGTTACACACTTTTCTTTACAAGTTAGATAAATATTATTGCCATGCAATGTCAGAGGCAATAAAGATTTAGCTCCTTCAATTTCACATTTTGATTTGGAGAATATTGGATTCAAAACTCTGGACTTTGGGAACTTTGTGACAATTGATATAGATAAACAGGTATGCACAACACCTGAGAATGTAAACACCCTCAGTTTTGCACAACAATGGATTTTCTGATGCTGTATCTTAAAAAATGGGTTCCATTTCTAGTAGCACTTACCAAACCTAATGTACATTTTGCGATAAAAAGACAGCATCATGGGAAATTGCAGACTATGTTATCTATTGAGAAACATTTCACAACATTGGTAGGACCGCATCTGTTATGTAAGATATTGACGTTCAGTCATAAAAATGCTGAGCTCTCTAAAAACTGAAGCCAAATGCTGCTTGCATTTAAAAAAAAAAAGCTCTCAAAAAGAAAGAGTTTCTTGGCCAGCCTGCACTTTAGTGCACTGAGATTTGATGAAAAAGAAAGAAAGAAGGAATGAAATGGAAGTAAATCAATTCTCATTAACCCAGAATGAAAAAATTTATGGGAGACTCACTGGCAGATGGTTGAATCAGTCACAAAAAAATCTGGCCAGAGTCTAGCACTGACATAATTTTTTAGAAGAAATTTATCAGAGAAATGTAGTATTGTATTATTTCATATTCTAAATGTAAAGCAAATATGCTGATACTAAAAATTCATAATATGGCAATTTACCATATTTTTTCCAATTAGATTGTCTTTAATTTATGTCAGTAATTTATCAAATCACATGGCCAATCTTCTGAACATTATACACAAAGAATAGAAAAGAACAAATTAACAAATTTACAAGGAATTCTTGGATAATTAGCCCAGCAATAATTTAGCTACAAAACATTACCCAGAAGTTGGCACCTGATAAGGAGTCTTTGATTTTATAATATATCTAGGGAATGGCTTCAGCCCCTTTCTCACTTAAAACACTTTGTGCTTTAATTTTTATCTTTTAGGAAAGGAGGAGTTATATCAATATTAAGATAGAAGTGATCATGAATTGGAAGGGGGAGTAATGCTAAGGAGTTCGAGAGGGAAACATGAGGAGAGACAATGTAGAAGCAGTACTCATGTGTAGTGTTCTCATAAATAAAATATGTTAAAAATCATGTCTGCTTCATCATGTTTAGGAGATTGCTCAGTTCACTAAATAGTAGTTTATTAACTGACATATAACACATGTGTTCACTGTGATTAAGTTGTGCTGTTCAAAAGCAGTGATTTTTGTATTGCCATTTTATTTATCGTTGCAATAACAGGGTATTGTATTTTAGTATAGACAGGATTATGTTTTCTAAGTATTTGGATTCTGCTAAATCACACTTTAAATTTAGTGAAATTTATATGTAATATCTGTCTCTACATATATAAAATGATGACCAGGAGTACAGTTTTTCAGTAAATGGATATATGTTTAATCTGGCCTGAATGTGACTGACTCAATCACATTTTAACTCAGGGGATTTTATTTCAAGCATCAAAATTTCCCTAGTGACATATTGAGCTGATCTCATGTCCGATGCTAAAAATCTGACACTGTCTACAGGAGTGGTATTTCTGGCGAAGAAGAACAAATGACATGATGTCTTATAATTGAAAATGTCTGGCTTCCAAAACTGACAGCCCCCTTACCACTAGCACTGGGCTAAGAAAGTATGCCAGCAGACTTAGAGCATTTAGTAATGGCAGAAGGCCTGGTTTTCTTTTGTCCCTTTGATGTGACATGCAATGCTAATTAGACAATGGCAGGCTAATTCTCAGTTTTTACATCAGATACATTATAGAGTAAAAACACGCTTTTGAAATTAAGAATATCTCAAAACTCCCTGAATCCCCAAGTCATTAAATGTTGGCTCTGTTGGATTGCCAAACATTCGAATGGAGATTTAGATGAATAGAAAATACAGTGTTTTGGTAGCCTGCATTAATTTTCTTTTTCCTGGAGTAGAATGGGAATAATCACAACAGAAAACAGTACATCTGGGGCTCTATTAACTGAAAACCAATTGCAAATTCTTCCATACATTTCCTAGATTTATCTGTGTTTGATATAAAGTATATTATAGTTCTTATTAGAGTCTTGTGTCTTCTTCCAAGTCAACAGTTGTGGGACCTTTGGGAAACAACCTAATTAAGTCACAGTTTCCTCAGTTAATAAAATGAAAATAATACCCTAGAGACTGTGATCAGGAAAATGAAATAAGGTACAAGAAGTGATTTGTTCAGTGCCTCACAAATGCAAATTGTTTAGTCAACAGTAAAGGTGGTTTACAGCCTTTAAAATTTGGTAGAAACTAATGATAATATTGACTATAGTAGAAGTAACTACTGCCAACTTTCCTACTTTCCTCTCCACAAAGCTTATTTTATTTCATCAATGCCAAGGCTTTTAACCACACCTTAGAACACACAAAAACTCAAACAAGATAACAAACTAGACAGAATTATTCTTCCATTTTAGCTTCAAAAATAATCTTCCCTATAAAGATATGCTAAAGTTTTGGAATAAGTTACATTTTTCCTTTTGGCATTAAAATAAGATCTTCTCATTTTAGTCTGCACAAAAGTACAGCACATACTGATTGTATCCTTTTGATTTCAAGCAGGATATAAACCTACTTAATCAAAATGATTCATTAACAATGAACATATAATTGTGTCTAGAATTCCAAGTAAGTAAAATGCAAAAACATATTAGCATGGTTCATCATTACTTTTCTCATCTATCCTGCATTATATTCTTTGTTTTTGATCTGCCTTTTAATTGATCTTTCTTTGTGTTCATCTTAGTGTCTGACTTTTTATTTTATTTCATATGGCAAAAATAATGGTGCTTATAGCACTATATATTTAACTTACAAACAAATTTCCTAAGGAACATTATTATTTCTTCAGTTCAACAAGCATTACGATTGCATTTTGAGTGGCAAACTCCATCCTGATACTCTCTATTCTACTGTATGTTGGAGTCCAAAGAAATCACTTGGATGAGAAGACAATGAGAAGGCTTGTTTCTACAGAGAAAGCAGACTTACCTGGAAGTGGTTTTATACAAGTTATACCACAGTCTCCCAGGGTAGTCTTTGGCCCCTAATAGGTGCTTATTAGCTGTGTTGAATACAGTGATTTTTCAGAAAAAAAATGGAGCCTGGAGAATTCATAGTTCAAATAGATAGCAAATGATGATGGAAGTATCAGGGGAGTCGGTGATATTATAAATCTAATTTATCTTACTGGAAATAATTAAAAAAATGTTTCTCATTAAGAAAAAGACCATATTGCCTGAGGCACAATAATACTAGGGTGAAGTGACTCCTCACCACTAAGATACATAAATATGTAGTGGCTTCATATACAATATACATGTACTCTCCAAAGAACCTAGAGCAAAACAAGGCTTACACTCTTTAGAAGGCCAAGGAAACTAAAGTTCCTCAGTTTCTATGTTTAACAGCTTTCCTTACTTAGTGGCGGAATCTCAACACAAGACATTAGCTTTCAATTAACAAATGTGTATAGTATAGTATAGTATATAAAAATCACTTCTGTGTTTATTTAATTAAATTTCCATAGAAATATTTGTAAAATGTACTAAAATATGTAAGAGATAGAGTACAGGGCATATCAGCTGATACAATGGTAATGATGAATCAGTAAGGACTCTGCCTTTACAAAGAGGTTACAAAGTGTCTGAGGATGAGATGCACTGGAAAATGCAGTCTGGTGCATTCTGAGAGAACACTGAAATAGAACTCAGAGACCCAGATATGCTATTCAACTACAGCCTTGAGTGTTACTACAGAGAAATAAAAGTCTGGAGTAACTAGTACTTATTTTTATTTCAATAATCAGAAGCATAGGTCTTGAACAGCTTATGAGAGAATTGGTCAGATGGTGGTATGTCAATTATCTCTATAAAAAGAGACATAAATACATTAGAATTCAAATGCTAAGCATAATCTCACAAGTACTGAATAATTGTATATGGAATAAGCAAATGTAATAAACATGTATATATGCAACAATATATTTCATATGTTTTAGGTTGTTTATAGCCCTTGTAAATTTTAACAAGTGCTGGGCTAGGGAAAATGGGGTGATTGAATATATATATGTATATGTATATCATAATTTAAATATTCTAAAAATATTTTGAGATTAGAAAATGGAGAGAGATGCTCAGGTGCTCTTGGACTTCTATCCTCTAAATGCTTTGTATTATATGCCCTTTGTCAGCTTCTATAAATGCAGGTCAAGGCTACAAGTTCCCAGCTAAATGTGTCATTGAGTGTATAGCAATTTTCCTTGGTCAGGAAAACCAGCAGACTGCAGGAGATTTAATTCATTTTTAAAGGGAAAAGTTTCAGCCAAATTCAAAAGTTTGATTTTCAGAATAAGGTTATATATTTATGTTTGTCGTGGTATACATAATATATCAGTTACCATTTCTTAGAAATTAACTTTCTATTGTCTTGACAATAACTGCATTTATTTGTTATGAATTATTTAAAAAATGTGGGGAATAGAAAATGCCTAGATGTAAGAAAACAAAAAGCAAGCCTGACTTTTTAATACCGTAGAACTGTAAACAATGTAATATATAGAAATAATATAATCCTAAAAGTGAAATACTTTAATTTAAAGATACCATCAACATAACACAAATCATCTTCACATTTGCAGTGTCTGATAACCCTAAGATACATTCAGTTTGCTTGAAAGGAGGTTGTTCATTTAAGGATAAAAATTACTTAAAGAAATGTTTTATATCTCTAGTTATTAGAGAAATGAAAATCAAAAGTACTTTGAAATTTCAACTCACAACATTCAGAATAGCCAAGATCAATAAAACAAATGACACCTCATGCTGGTGAAGGAAGTAGAGCAAGGGAAACACTAATATTAGGTGGTGGGAATATGAACTCATACAGCCACTATGAGAACCACCAAGATGATTCCTCAAGAAGCTTGGAAACAATCTACTTCATGATCTAGCTATATGACTTTTACGCGTGTATTCACTTCTACATACTACCGCAAGAACACTTGCACAACAATCTTATAATAAAGTCTCACTGCTCATGATAACGCATACACAACTTAGTGACCACGACGTTCAGCTGATGCATACTTAGAGACTTCTCCACTACAGATTAGTGTTCATGGTATGGGGAGTTACTCTGCACACTACCTAAAGAGAAAGGTAACCACCAATTGAGCTCTGTTCTCTTTGTTCTACAGTGAGGACCCTCCTGCAGCATGCACTTGGCACAAAGCTTGTGAGACTAACCAACCATCTGAGCAGATTTGAGACCCATTCTATGGGATGAACCATATGTCCTACAACTCTGGAAAGGCCAAGTACCTAAGAAGAGATAGGTCATGGATTCAAAGGAAAACCAATTCCTACTACTGTGCTAAAGTAACAGACATAAAAGACTCATATTAACAATCTGCTATATTCATATATCAGTATCTCCCTCAACTATAATCAGAGAAGCTTAATCCTGCTTCTGAAGGAAACTCACAGTCATGCAATATTCAGAGACTGAAAGACATCGAAACACTTAATCCTAAATAGAAAGTCTCCATCAAACCCTCTCTTACATTCTACATTGGTTTGGGAGATTCTTGCACATCCGAATGTATCTGTTTCTGTGTCTGTATTTTTACTTTATGTAAGTGCCTTTTCATTGGTTCATTTTATCTCATTTTATTGTTATTCTTTAGATAAATGTTTGCTTTCTAAGTAGGGTATAGATGTGGATAGGAGGGGACATAGGGAGAAGCTGAGAGGACTTGGAGGAGGAAACATTGTAATCAGAATATATTATATGGAAACAAACATACTTTCAGTATAAAAAGTAAAATGATTTAAATAGTCATAAAAATTAGAAAGAATATTTAACAGAACTTATAGAGAGCATAAAACCTAAGATACCTATAACCTGATACTTGACGTGAAATTATTCATAGCTTCAGTATTATATAAAAATTATATGAAAATTTACTAATTAATCAAGCTTCTTTGTCTTACAATATGAAGACTAGAAAGTTAATTTTGAAAGTTGAACAAGTGTTATGATATAGTACAAGTAGCACCAAGGGAGTATCACATAAGAAGTACTGTGCAGTACTATAGAAATAAAAGTCAGTTTTAAAGAACTGGAAATTAAAAGATAAAGACCATTTATTATGTGAATAGATGTACAAAAATTTAATAACTTAATTATGCTAACATAGTCTCTAAATCGGCATTAAGTGTTTTACATTATAAAAATAAAACAGCAGAACTCCGAGCACAGTTTCTTAAGGAACCCCATTCAATTGGGGGCTATGAGTTATATATGTGTACTGCACCAAGGCTCTGTTATTCTCCATTGTAATAAATAATTTTTTTATCACTGAGGCACTAATTCCTCAACAATTTTTTATAAACAAAGAGATACTCTATATTATATTGATGTATCCTTCTTTAGATCACTTATTCCTTCTATTTGAAGATATACAACACATCCTATGCCGTGCATTAGGAATGCTCAGTCTGTCTCTGTACACTGTCAGAGACTTTAGCAAAAGCAAATTTTTCCTTAGCAAAACTTTCAAGAAGAAAACACATTGTAATTACTTTCATTTCAACTTCCCATGAAATTTCTACAAGGACCACGCCAATCTTATACTGCTTATTATCCAAGTGTTCTAACACATACATGATCCCGCTCTACCCCCTGGCTCAGCGACAGGGATGAGTTTATGCAGGCTGCATGATCATTGAGGACTTTTGAAGTTTTCTTAAAGGTTTAGGGAGTTCAAGCAAAGGAACACGAAAAAGACTTCCCACAGTGACATCAACTTCTTTTCAAAAATCTGAGGGTTCTCTGTTCTCTGTTCTGCAAGAGACTAACTCTGAAGTGTCTCTTATAGTAATATTTTTAATATTTAATTCTGTAGCCTTCCCCTCACATGCCTCTTTTGTAATACTTGAAAAGATTTCAATTATAATACAAAATAACAATGATTAGAATCAGTAAGCACAGACATTTAATTGGACCATAGAGAGTTTGAAAGGCTACAAATTACTATTGTGTCATTTGGATCTTTCTAGGATGGGAAAAAGAAAGGAATGATAATTTTTGAACCCTTAAATAGAAGAAATGAACTAAAATTTCAAAAGCACTTATGAAACAAAACTGAAAATGAGAACTTTCTAACCATGAAGCTGTACAATGAAATTATTTTCTTTGAGTAATTATATAACATGAAAATTTGTAATTACACATTTAAGGGATATATATATATATATATATATATATATATATATATGCTGAATAATTAATAGTTAAATTGAGCCAATTAGTCTATTCATTACCACTGATACTATTTTTGTAAGAACATTTAAAATGTACTTTCATAGCAATTTTGAATGAATGATATACATTTAATTTATTTATTACTTTGCAATAGATGTTGAAAGTTGCACTGTTACTGAAACTGAAGCCTTCACCCCACGCTGCCCTACTCCTAACTTCTCTCCTCTGTAGACATTTTTTCCTCCATGACTAAATATTTGATTTTTTCAAATTTCACATAAAATTGATGACACTTACTTCTTTGTCTTATTTATTGATATAATATTCTTTAGTGACCCGCATTGTCACAGATGATAGCTCTTTTTTTTAAAGGCCAATTTTCCCTGTTTTCACATAGACTTGATCTTTTTCCATGTATCATATTGATGGACATTTAAATTGATTTTAAAATGTGATGATTGTGAATAGTATCAAAATGAAGATTTTGCCTTAAAGATTATTTGACAAACTGACTTAAGTCTTTTGACTAACTTCTGAGGAGTGTGTTATATGGGGATTTAAATTTGTATTTGAGGAATCTGCACAGAGTGTTTTATAATGGCTGTGATTTCTTACATTATCACTAGCAGTGTGCTCAGGTTCTGTTTTCTTCATATCTTCACCTACACATTTTTTCTCCTGTATTTTGTTAACAGATATACTGACAAGATGTTTTGCTATGGTTATATTTTTCATTTCCTTCCAATGAGGGTTGTTTAGCATTTTTTACACATTTGTTGGCTATTCTTACGACTTCTTTAGAGAAATGTCAATCTGTATCCTTTTTTGGATTAATCGTGTGTTTTTTTTCTTTATTTGTTTTTTGGGGGGGGTGGGTAGTTTTTTGTCTTCTTTCTCTTCAGTTAATTTTCTAATGTAGTTTGTAGCTTCTGCATTATACAGCACCTTATTCCTATGCAATTCTATTTGTCTGTGTTTGCTATTGTTGCCGTGATGTTAGGGCCAGATTAAAAACAAAACAAAAAACTTGTCTAGGTCAATGTTTCACTTTGTTTTATTCCAGAAATTTTCGATTTCTGTGCCTGTGTTCAGTTCCTTTATTATTTCTTAGTGGTGTCTAACATGGTGTAAGGTGAAATCCCCTATCATGATCATGCATGAATGGAAGGAATCTTTGTTCCCCAACAACAGGTATGGAATAAACAAGCCTCCTATTTTGTATTCTTTCTAGTCCTTCACTTTAGAGATCAGGGAATCCCATGGAAAAAGGGGAGGAAAAATTGTAGGATTAAGAGGGAATGGAAACAAACAAAGAAACAAACAAACACCAGGAGAACATGGCCCACCAAATCAATTGAGCAAGGTTCACAAGGGTTTACAAACACAGAAGCAACCATCATGGAACCCGCATAGGTCTCTAACAGGTCCTCTGCCTGTATATTATCTGGCTGTTAGCTTGGTGTTTTTATGGGACTCCTAACAATGGAGATAGATGTGTCTCCTACTTTTTTGCCTGCTCTTGGCATTCCTTTCCTCCTATTTGGTTTCCTTGTCTAGCCTCAATAGGACAGATTTTACCTTATTTTAATGTATATTATTTTGTTCTGTTAGCCTGTCATTTCTTGAAGGCCTACTCTTTTTGGAAGAGGAAATGATGGAGAATGAAATGATGTGAGTGGAGCTGTGAGAAGTAGATGGCAGAGAAACTGTGGTTAGAATCTACTGTAGGAAAGAAGAATCTATTTTTAGTAAAAATAAAAGCAAATTAAGAGAAAAATCCTTAATACTAGTTGAGTAGATGAATGTGTGTATTTCTAGAATATCTATTGGGATCCATTAATCACATTATCTGGTTATTGTTTGTTTGTTTGTTGTTTGTTTTTGCCAGTATTATACTGTTTTAATTATTGTAGCTTTGTAATACAGCTTGAATTCCGGCTGTTAAATGCCTCAAGCTTTATACCTTTTGTTTGTGTTTATCTTTTTCATATTGGTGTATTCTGTGTTCTATGTTAATAATGGATTACTTTTTTTTTAACAAGAAAAAGGGACAGTGGAACTGATTTAGATTGAATTGAATCTCTATAGCATTTCAGGTAGTATAAATCTTTTAGCTATACACAGTCACACACTTTGCATGTAAAATAAAAATAAATCTAAAAAATTAGACACACACACACACACACATACATATATATGTAATTGTATATATATATATATAAACAAATATCTCACCATAATTTTTCTCTTGAGTAATTAAACTCATCAGCATGTACATATTTAACCAATAAGCATCAGTTTGGTAGTAAAATGTTAAAGATAGTAACATCTTGTTCTGCAACCTAATAATAGATTGGGTTTTCATCTATTTCTGTATCATTTGGTATCTAATTATTACTTTTCTACTTTATTCATTTATTTTTATTGGTTTTTTGATACCTTGTTACTTCTACACTTTAATTTATTTATTTGTTATTTTATTTATCTACATTTCAAGCATTGTTCCCCCACCCTATCCTCCTTCCCCTTTGCCTTTAAGAGTGCAAACCCCCACTTCCACCTCATCCTTCTAGCATTCCTATTCTCTTGTGCATCAAGCCTTCATAGGACCAAGCCATCCTCTTTTATCAAGGCCAAGGCAGTCCTCTGCTACATAAGTGGAAGAAGTCACAGACCAGCACATTTATGCTCTTTAGTTGGTGGCTTCATCTGAGCTCGAAGGGGTCAGGTTAGATGTTATTGTCATTCTTCCTATGGGGTTGCAATCCCCTTCAGCTCCTTCCATCCTTCCTTTAATTCAACCATAGAAGTCTCCAACTGCAGTCCAATGGTTTGGTGTAGTTATCTGCATCTGTTTCAGTCAGGTGCTGGCAGAGCCTCTCAGAGGACAGCCATGCCAGGCTCCTGTCTACAAGCGTATCTTGGCATCAGCACTAGAGTTGGGATTTGGTTTCTGTGCATGGGATGGATCCCAAGGTGGGGCAGTCTTTGAATGGCCTTTTCTGCAATCTCTGCTCTGTATTTCATCTTTGCAATTTATGAATATCAACTCTAGGTTCAAAAGAAACCCAAGGCTATTTCTAGTTCAAACTCCATATGTCATTGCTTGTATTTGTTTTAGTCTCATGCATATGGAGAAGAAATACATTTCCTGAGATATAATGGGTTTCCCTAGATTTCAAATGACATATTTCATTGAGGAGAATGGGAAGTAGAAACAGGGGTGTGAGTAAAAGAGAGAGAAAGGAACAGGAAGAGAAAGAAGTAGTGAAGCAGGATGATTTGTGTGTGAGAAAGAGACTGGAGGGAGACAAACTGCTGAGGAGAGGATGTGGTGTTGGTGAGAGAATAACAGAGTTGATTAAGAGAGGAAATCATCTACTCACATGAATACAAAGATGGAAAGTGATGGATGGGAAGAGTAATGAATGGGAAGAGCAGAGAAGAGTGAAACAAGCTTCTATGGTAATAGATTTATAAACAAGTAAAAATAGCAACAGGAGTATGGGAAAATTTTTAAGGACATCTTATTGAGGACTTTAGCTTATATTCCCAATAAAATAAACTATGCAGTACTTCTGTTAGGATAACATGACCTAGAGAGTTTTAAGGAGGTCATTGCTATGCTGCCAACAGATCATTGACAGTGGGTGGACTTAGTACACTCTAAGGGTAAAACTAACATGATTTACAGATAGATGGGATAGAGAAAGAAGGTCAAAAAAGATTTGGAGATATTTCATGTCCTCTTTAAAAACCTGAATGTTAGAAGATAAAGGAAAAGACAGAACAACTAAGGATGTAATCACGAAAAGGTTCAGTTTATTGTCTCTAAAATCCAAGTGGACAGGATCCATATGAAATGAGGCAACAGAACCTAGACTTTCTTAAGAGATCTGCCTTAGACAGGCATCTGGATATAAACTATATGCAGATAGTTCTGAAGACAGAAAGGCATGAGAGAGTCGCATGGAAAGAAAACAGACTGTAAGTCAGGAAGCCTAAGACCTGAGGGGTAATATCTGTGACATTCTGATATTTGGATGCTAAGCCCAGACATATGTTCTATGCTTTGTCTATTTTTATTTGTAGACTCTAATCTTCCTAAGATGCAGACATTTCTGCTATCAAATATGACATGAACATAAACAAATATTTCTTACTGTAAAATTAATAAGATAGAACAAAAAGATGTTCAAGTAAGAAACAGTTTGCCTTTCCATAGAAAATTTTGTTACTTAATTTAAAATCGAACTATTTTTCAAACCAGCAGACAAGTATATATTTTTAAAGTTTTTCATAATTGCTATGAAAAAATATTATAGAGTTATATAACCAAACTATAGTGTAAAGTAGAATCATATAGTAATTTAGTAAAAGACTATCTCTTGTATATATGTATGTATATATATATACATATAATTTAATAATTTAATTTGAAGATATATATATTTAATACATATATATTAAAACTGTAATCAGAATATTCATTTCAAAGAAAAAT
This sequence comes from Rhabdomys pumilio, assembly GCA_030674055.1. NCBI lineage: Eukaryota > Metazoa > Chordata > Mammalia > Rodentia > Muridae > Rhabdomys > Rhabdomys pumilio. Next base: position 101,100,777 of record JANHMN010000004.1, on the reverse strand, counting down.
ATAAAACTAAATAAGGCAATTAGTACTTAGAACATATGTTGAAAACTCCAAAGCAATTAAAATTTTATTTTGTTTACTAACACTACATAGTTTGTAGTTTTAAAATCAAAATTCCAGCAAAGAGCAAGGGAAGTGGGCACAAGATCCCACATTCAACCAAGAAGCCACTTGTATTTGATGCCTTTTGGGAGAGAGAAAAATCAGTTTCCTTCAATGAGTGAACCTAGACATATCAACCATCTTCTAGGACAATGATAATGAACAGATTGCTAATACAAGACAGACTTCATGTATTTGGTTTTTTTTGTGATATATATGCTACTATTATTGTTTTTAAAATGTTATTTGTTTTGATGTTGGTGTTCATTTATTTATTTATGAAAGAAGATCATGAAATTAGGTAGGGCAAGAGTAGAGGAGACAAAAATACGACTAAAACATATTGTATAATATTTTTTTAAAAAGTAAAGAAGGAGAATAAAAACAAAATAGTAGTAAAAACAGAACAATTAATCAAATTAATAACTGTGCCTTAGCATCTTAATGTTTCTAGTCCACCTTAATACAAAATCAGATTTTAAATAGTCATGTTTCTGATTTTCTGTGTCTCTCCATAGCATTGCCACCCTTATGTAGCTAGTAAGAACAGAGCATGAAAATAGAAGATGAGATTCACACATTACATATTTTCTTTCCAATCCATGGCTATGTCCATGCTACAGGACCTCATTGTTATCAAGACAGAGCAGAATGAATTTCTATCCTCATAAAATGAGACAGCATTTTAACCAAAAAGCTAAAAAAACAATGTGAAAGTTAGCTTTAAAAACAAATGCATGATATACTTATGCTATGGGTAAAAATAATTAAGTCACTGAATTAATGTGTTTTACTGAAGACAACAAAGTACCACGTATGTGTAGCCAATGAAAATATTGCTGGTGTTTTGGTTAATAAAGCATGCTAAACCACTGTTCCTGTTAATGGCTACTATTAAAGCTTTAGACACCTATTTTTGACAAATTAAAATTTTAATTACACAGTCTATTGCCTTTCTTTTCGATTTTGCTCTGTAATAGATTTCCCAAAATGAAACATTTTGGAAAATTGATTCATTTTCCTCTAAGTAATTTAGGAAAGAAAAGTCTTTTGTTGGTAAATAACATTTTTTTTTACTATTTAATATTTTTATTCATGTGTTGAATAAATAATGTATCTAGATCTAAATTATTTCCACCCATAATCTCACCTTAAACTCATTCAATGTCCCACAATCACATGTCCCTCCCAAATTTGTGTCCTTCCATGTTATATTTATAATAACCCACTGTTTCCAACTAGTGTTGCATATGTACACATGGGTGAGGGGCTGTGCACAACAGCATGGGCAACCTTCCAATGACCACAGCTTCTATGAAAAGTGGCTTGATAGCCCATCTTTCCCACTCAGGCTGGAGTGGTACCAGGCAAGATGTTGTTTAAGATTTGTGCAAGTAACTATACCTAAGTTACCAATAATTGTTTGAAAGTTAAGAGTCATTTTCCTTATGTAAACATTAATATTCTAATTTAAGACAATAAAAAAATTTCTTTAGTAGAATAGAATAATAAATACATATAGGACATGATGGTGTGTGTTTGGCATTTATTCCTTTCAACATTGCATGAAATTCTTACTCTCTTCATTTTACAAATAAAAAGAAACTCAGGCCAATTTGGAACTAATAAGTTACATATTTTCTTACCATTATTTAATAACTTTTATTTTAATATATGTAGCCAAGTCCAAATATATAGTTAGACATTAAAGGGACATGATATTCCTTTATATTCACATGAGTGCATATGTATGTGTCAACATGTTTATATTTATATGTGTATGCATAAGTGTGTATATATGTGTAACAGTATGCTTGTATGTTTTTCTGGTGCATTATACACACTAAGCTACAGTTATACCACTGAACTATATTCCCAACTCTGGAATACACTGTTTTTCTAAAATGAACTAAATGGTTTAAAATAATGTTGGCATGACCTATATGATAAAAAAGTAATTTACTGAAACGTAACATCTCACAGAAAAGGAAGAAAGATTTTTTTATGTCTAATATGAAACTTTAAGTAATGCATGGCCATGAGCAAGACAGCTGACTTGTGAACAACTCCATCTTTTCAGAGTAGAAAGGAATCACCTAACCTCACATTGCTCATATAAATTCAAGAGTCACTAGGATGCTGGTTTCTCAACCTAAATATAGTATGATTACAAAATGTAAAATAATACTGAGGTTTTTTCACAAAACACTAAAGATAAACAGAATATGATTTATTGTCTACATAATAAAATAATCATTAGGAAAAACTCTGAGATTTTCTAATAACAGATACAAAACAGATAGCTTATGTTTGTCAACATTTGAGGTCAATAGCATTTATGTTGGGAAATTTACTTTCTCAACAGCCTCAGCTCTGTGATGTTTTGTCCCGGGCCATATTTATACATGACTACCAGTATTCCCAGTGAATTTTCAACCTTCTAGAAGAGAGAAGAGAAGGGAAGGGAAGGGAAGGGAAGGGAAGGGAAGGGAAGGGAAGGGAAGGAAGAGAAAGAAGACAAAGAAGAAAAGAGAAAGAGAAGAAACACACCTAACTCAGTTTGACCTATGAGAAAGATATTGACATGTAACAAGCATAGGTAAGATAACTGCAACTGGAAAGCAAACATATATATATGTATATACATGTGTAGTGTATATATTTCATATATATAATTGTGTAAGTAACAGTGATTATGTTCCAGATTTTGGCTAATGTTCCTCCAGAAATATATGAAAGGCTATTGTTGACGGAATTATCAATATCAGAAAAATTAAATGCTAGAGTTGGACATGATCACATGGCCAGTAACCGCTGGACAGACCTAACGATAATCAACTATTGACACATGTGTTAATGAGCAAATATATCTTTTTGGTTGTTACTGTTTAAGAAGAAACAGAATAGAATAAAGAGATGGCTCTGTCACTGTAGCCTAAATCACAACAAAAATATCAAGAAGAAGCACTGTGCTTTGTGAATTGTTTCTTATATAAGAGTCTTGGTTAATATATCTACATTAGTTAAGAAATAGAAAATTATTTTTATTTCATCTATTCAGTACCAATGTCAATGTTACAATGTATAAAACATATGATAATTTCACAATAAAAATAGACAGTAAATAATGGTAGAATTATATTATTAATATTTACCATTATTAGCAATGGTAAATATTAATGCACATTTGTACATCCATACATAGATACATAGATACAGACATTAACAATTATTTCTGATTATTAAATGTGGACATTTTCCATATTCATTTTAACAAATTGAATATACTAAGAAAGAAAAAGAGCAACAGTGAAAAAAGGCAGGGAGATAGGTAGGAGAGGAGGAAACTGCTTACTTTATAAACTAATATAAAAAATAACAATAAAAATGTGTTCTTAAACAATTTCACATGTGTTTTAGAGAATTTTTTTATTGAAGTAAACATGAAATACCAAGTTTACATATTAGTATCTGAAGCTTTCTGTTTATTTGATTTGAACAAATATGTAATACTACTCATCACTACACACTAATCCTCTGGTAACCATTTATAATTTGAGGTAATTGAGAGCTTCTCTTTTTTCATAAGTATTGAGCAATATAAGGTTCTCAATAAAAAACACTACTCTTTCAAAGCCACTTCTTACTCTCCAAAAGTTTTAGTTTCACCTACTCCAAGATAGCTACAGAAATAAAGGAGCTTTTGGCAAGGAAGACCTTAGATCCAAGATTTAGATTACTTGTGCCCATCCTAGCTAGGGAAATGGGCAATCATTCTGTTATTACACAGGGAAGGAGAAAGCATTTGTTCGGGCAGATTTCTCCAACTTCAATGGTTCCCAAGAGTAAAAGGGAGTAATTTTTAGAAACCAATTCATTTATCCAGACCTCCTGGGAAGTTTGTAAGAACTATCCCAATGTACCAAAAGGCACTCTTGTGAGCTCTGAAAACCATGAACCTAACAAAGTACCCAACTAACTTTTCAGAAATAGTTTCTTAAGGGAGAGGGTGTGATTTAATATCTTATAATGAATGCCTATCTGTGATTTACTTCATAGTTTCTTAGTTGCTTTGGCCATGAAATAATTCAGATTAACATAGAATAGTAATATAAAGAACCCTAAAGTGTTTTCAACAATAATACAATTTCTTAGACTGTGGTAGCATACCCTCTTTATTGCTCAAAGCCTTTCATGTTAATTTTCATTCTTTGACATGTTTCATTCCCCAATCATTGCTCTTCACAGGCCTTTCTATAGATTATTGGTTTTCTCACTTTCTGGAGTTAAATTATTGTTTCCTTTTTTTCTTCCATATTTTACATCTCTGCCTCTTAATTTCTTTCTCTTTAATCCCATGGAAGTGCAAGTTCATCAAGTCACTTTTTTTTCAGTGATTTTCCTAACAAAATTTGTTATCTGTGGTAAGCATGTACATTAAACAAATTTATGTTTATTTTTTCTTCTGTGTCTTAAAAAAAAATAGACTGTGAAATGTAATGTGCTCAATCTATGAAACAGGGTATTTACCGCTACAAACTCTGGGAAGCATTTTATATCACAGAGATTTTTGTCTCACTCTCATTGGTTAGATGAGGGCCAGTGACATCACTGTAGTGACATAGTGTGAGTGTGCTTACCCATGATGAGTATAGTCCCAGGTACCAATAATGAGATGTTAGTAATAAATACTATATTTATTTAATTAATAAAAATTAATAAGGTCAAGTTATATGTTAAATGATCTTCATCTTCTTCGTAACATTTTATACAATTCATTTTTTTTAAGTTCACAGAACAATGAAATAAAATGAACACCCTGGGGAGTAAAAGGCCTGGGAAAATAAGAAAAAACAAGTGATTTATTAAAGCCCAGTTATCATAATAGCTTAGTTGTGTGGATCAAATTCTAATTGAATTCTATTGCTAAAATGCTGTCTGACTGGTTTATACACTAATACTAAGGTGCAGGAGAGCAAATACAAAGCTCTCATATTTAGGGGAGCTGCTGAGAGAAGAGGGAGATCTCAGTCATAAGTCAAGAGCAATGTCTACACCATGAAAAAGGAGCAAAGGTAAAAAAGCCTTTGTCCTTTCACCAACATACTACAAAGACCTCTTTTTCTAATACCTTTAAGTCACCACTTAACAATCATGCAGACAGTTAATGGTGAAACTAGATTTTCTTTTTAGGTGGTCTAATTTATATAAAAAAGGAGATTTTTTTACAGACCTTTTCTGCTCGTCTTTTTCATTACACTTACTATGTTTTCAGTGTTTGTTAGCAATTCCTACAGATAATTTTCTACTTTGCCTTGATGGTGTCATTTGTTGTTCATGAATCATCAGGGAAATACAGAATCCACTGGATTTCATCATTCTTCAAAATCTCTCCAAAATTTTAAATTGCTTTAATATTTTAGTGTTCAACCCAGGTTATGTGAACATGTGATCAGGACCCATCAGGCTTTCGCTTCAATGGGAAACAGGTTCAACATTTTAACTATGACATTTTTAATGTCTGTTGTAAAACTTGCTTTGTACCTAAACCTGCACAAAAACAAATTTAAACAATAATTGAAAAGTACATATGGCTGTGTTCCAATAAATCTTTATTTGCAAAGTAAATAACAGGCAAGAAATCACCATGGACCAAAGAACATATATTAGGAAAAAAAATGCTTATGTTCAATAACAAATTCATGCTTGTTAATCTTTATTATTGTGTTGTGGAAGTTACTCAATCCCCTCACAATTTCAAGAGTCATGAATCTTATTTCTGGTTTCAGAAGGGAAATACAAGTCTATTGTCAAAATTTTTAAGACTGAGAGCTTAATTAACATTTACTACTTTTGGATTTCTTACTAATGAAACTATATGTAGGCTTTTTTGAACTCTGCCTAGAGCCATGCTTTTCTCCATATGACTTTCTAGAGAACATAATTAAATCTCTGAATTTTCCTTGTGATGTTCACATGCACAACCACCATACTGTATTGATTATAACATAAAATAATCAAATTTATGTTTTAATTATAATCCTTCATTTTTATTTTGCATGGTAATTATAATCTTTAATATTATATTGTGTAAGACACTTATAATTCTTATACAATTTTATATAATTTTATTATATTTTTCTAGATCTGACAAATAAATTCTTTGTCCAAGTGAACAAGAACTTCCAAACAGTTCAATCACAGCTTAGGAAAGATGGTATCTTTTCCTTGTGTAAAATGTAGTTCTCACTCCCACCCCCAAGATGCTGTTACCATACCTGCTTCTGTTGGATTCTCAGAGAAACAAGAAAGGAAGTAAACAAGACAAGTGCACTTTGACTAATGATCTCAAAAGTGTTTAAATGAACAAAATATGCCTTCATTGAGACTTTCAATTAAAATAAAATAAAAAAAACCATTGGGTTTCATCTTTCACCATGTCTAAAGAGCAACAAAATGGTAGTTGAATCCTGACATGCTAAAAGCACCTTTCCTATAGCTTCTTCCATTGAAATTACCAAAATAAAGATAAAACCCAAGAAAATATGTATTGCACTCAAAAACGATAATCAGAAAAGGAAAATTTACAAACATGGTAATTTTACCCAACTGCCTAAAGGGATTCAGAACTTAATCACAAATACTAACATCTATGCAGTAAGCTAACAGGGAGAACATCTAAAAGCATCTGATATTACTCGGCAAATAGTCACAATCTTTTTTTTTTTTAATGTGACATGGGTTTTTATAATGCCCCCAATTAACAATGAGGCAGAATGTTAATGAAACATTTCTTCCCAACAAGGATGTGGTTACTGACCAGCAGAACTATAACCACGAATACCCAATTCTTCAGCTTTCTGACTATAAAAAGGTTCTGCTAAAGACTTGTTACTGTCCATGTGATTTCTTTTATGTCTTAATTTTGTGTGATAAGTGACCCAATGCTTTTAGAAATGCATAGAATCAGGCGTATTGACACAACATTCCATCTTTCCTTATTTCCCATATTGTGACTCTCATATATATTTTGTAACAAAATAAGAATCCATCATGTGTTTATACATTTAATACATGCACATTTCATTTTCACTTTCAAATATATTGTTTTTTAGATCAATCAAGATTATATTAAATAATGTGATTAGATTTGTTTACTTTACCTGAGTAGCTTAATTAGTTTGTATATCATAATAGCTAATTTAAGTATGTGAAGTGCTTTAAAAGCTGGAAAAGTTTAAGAATATAAAAGCGCATACAATCAGAGCTAAAGAGAATATGAGTTACAAAGATTGAAATAAAAATATATGTAAATAACAAATATGTAACACTGTCATCAAATGTAAGTCACTCAAATTATCACAGAATTTGACATTTATAATTTTGGAGTTTTAGCAGAGACATAATACAGAACCATAGTAAAAATCACTACCTAGCAATGGATGCAAAGGTATGTCTGAATAATGACATTAATAGTGATAATTTCTATGGGATATCTTGTATTCCAATCACAGTCTCTATGCATTTATTATAAGAAACCATCTACCCTCCACATTGCCCCGTAAATCAGAAGATTTCAGTCTTTATAAAACTGGTTGAGTCATGCTTAATCAAAGAACTTATGAAACTAAGCACTGATGCTCAGTACGAGAATTTTTCTGTAGATTTTCTGGGATAGTAATTCCTGGGACAGAGTTGCAAATTCAGCAATCTATATAAAAGGAAGAAGAAATGTAACAACACCATCAGATGAATGGCTGTAGGCAATATCCTTAGGAGCCATGTGTTTTGCTGAGTGTTCCTACTTGCAGTTTAATGGGAGCTTCATTCAATATAAAATCCCACATACACCTGAGTGCTTAAGGTAAAACACTGAAACTGCTAACGGGTGCTCAAAATGATTTAGATGCTCATCTTCTTGGGCATGTGTATTTCCTTGGCAAAGAAATACAAAAGTGACTACAAGTGCTGGAAATAACAGAGATGACAGAAGCAAAACCAAGCATAAAATCCCACATAGCAGTGTTTCCCCTTAAAGGAAAAGTAGGACTCTTTTAAAACCAACCAATCATATTCAACCTTAAAGTGTATCTCATTCACAGAAGTGATTATTATATTATCCAAGTAACAGAGTTCATTTCTGTCAATTTCATTAACTATGAGGTTAACTGTGAAAGAATGAAATGTCTCTAAAGTAGTTTTACTAATAAGTAAACTTTATTTTAAGTCTCTAAATGTCTTGGGGTGAAATAATACTACAATTTCAGTCTCCAAATAGCAATAGCAATTGCCATCAGAATGTGCTGTTACATCTAGTGCTTGGCTGTAGGAAGCCAGCAGGAACACTTGTCAACAGAATAAGGAGCAGACTATAGTCCAAAACTCCATGTAGAAATAGCACTCTCATCACATGGTCCTTTATACATTCATACTTGGCTTCAGGAATGTCATTTTCGATGGAAAGTTAATGATAGAGTCAGAAAAACTAGAAGTGGTTTCTGTTTCACTAAGAGAAAAAGCATAGAATGCAGTAATGAGGAAGAGATGAGTAAGAGGATAGGAAGGAGGAGAGCTGATAAGAAGGGAGAATTCTGGGCTAATCTGACCACAAACTGTGTTGGTGGGAGATATATAAATCTTAAGGTAAGGCCCACAGAATTGCTGTTTAATTTGACAAGCATAAAAGGAGTGGCACTAGCTAGTATTGTCAAATAGACAACCTAGAAGGCAAAACTCTGAACACACCTAAGAGGGATTGTCTAGCCCTTGAGAATGTCCATTAGGTATTATCTTGATTATCTTAAATACTATAGGAATACCCATCTTTATTGTGGGTAGAGTATCTTATTCTGTAAATGATGTTGGCAAGCTGAGTACTCAGGCACGCATTTCTTACCTATTTGTTCCCTACTGTGGATAGAATATGACCAGCTTGGTCAAGTTTCTGCCACTGTGACTTTCTTAAGATGATGAAAAGTAATGTGACATTATGATCTGAAAAGCCCTTTGTCCCCTGAGTTGCTTCTTGTCATTTTATTTTATCACAGCAACAGGGAAAGAAACTAAGACAGAAACATGAGGATTTGAGGCAGAAGAATGAGATAATACTAATGATCTTTGTAAAGAAAGATTGTTCTGGTTATATGTTGAGGGGAAGCCATTAAGGTAATGTATGGTATCTTTGAGGCATTCACTGAGATGCTTGCTTCTGTGCAATAATTTGCATGCCCTCTACAAGATGCTACACTGGACAAAACACACTATTTGGAACTACTTTCAAATACAAATTGATAATATATGCATTTCTTTGTTCAGATAGATTTTTCAATGATGCATTAAAAGGAAGGAAATGAGAAAATACTCAAGGTTTAAGATTAAAATGTAAGTGGGGTTTAAAATTTAGTTAATATATAGTGGTGGGGATGGAATTCCAAGGGATTGAATGAAATTTTAGTTCATTTCATGTTTTTAACAATACATAGTAGACAAACATGTATATGCCAAGTTCATGCTATATAAATTATAGAAGAAACTGAAAGGTCTAAACCATGACCTAATCTGACTCACATACAAATTGGATAATACTATTATATCTAGAGATCCATATCATAGAAACTCATAGGAAATTCCACAGATTGTTCCAGAAATTAATTCTTTGATATTGTCTGAGTGCCTTAGTCCTCAGTGTAGTCATATGGCAAATGAGAAAAACAGCATTATCCTGACTGAGTAAAATTGGCAAGTAATAATTCTTACTACATAAACAAGAAAATAAATTCTACATATTTATTGATCTCATTGTTGTTTTGGATTTTGTTTGTTTATTTGTTTTTTTGAGATGGACTCTTCTGGGCTTGCCTTGTTGCTTTGTAGACCAGATTGGCCTGGAACTAATAAAGATTCACCTGCCTCTGCCTCTTGAATCCTGTTATCAAAGGCCTGTGTTACCATACACAGTGTATGTGTATAGGTATTTTGTCTGCTTGCATGTCTTTTTGAGGGTATCATATCGTGGAGTTAGTTGTGAGCTGCCATGCAGGTGCTAGACTTGAACCTGGGTCCTGTGGAAGATAAGTCAGTGCTCTTAATCACTGAAACATCTTAAAATGATGTTGTTTAAAATACTTGTGTTTTCAGTCTCAAAATATGGTACACTTTAAATAAAATATTTTCAGGGTATTACAGAATAACAAATTTTCCAGACAGTGGTGTATATTTATAAGGGAACAGGGATAGTATTTTGGTTAAATCAATGTCTACTCTGACATTAAAATACTGGAAAATGAATATTCAACTTTTTCCAAGTCTTTTGATATGGCTTATTGGTAATTGAGTTGCTGTTTGACTTTTGTTCTTAATTTATCTGCACAAAGATTCTGACAGCATGTAGAACTTACTGCTTCTCATTCTGAGAGTTGCAAGGTCTTGGGAATAGAAGTAACACTCTGGAACATTGGGTCTACTTTGAGGAGGAAAGCCAAGATATAAGTGATTGTAAAACTACTCCATGGTAATTAAGTCAGCTAATCCCTGGTGTTTCCTCTCTGACCACACAGGATTCCTGCGTGTTTACTTGAAGATTCACATTGAATTGTTCTGTGACCCAGTCATTATGTCTATTAAATTGCTCTAGATTTTCATCTTCAAATTGTTTATAAAAGAAAGGCTTGAGTTTTATTATACTCCTTTTCAAAGGTAATTTCCTTTTAAGATGATAATAAAACTCAATTAATTCAGTCAATGAACAGCTCATTCAAAGTGGATCTTACACTGGTCTGAACATTGAATAACACCTGTAAACAACAAGAAGTTTTTAAAGTCTGCTCTTAAGTATTCACATTTCATTTTCTAATACAATACTTCTAACTAGACCTTCCTTCCGCGAACACTGGCCTTTTGTGTCCAAGTGTATTTTTACTATATTAAAGTAATCACACAACCAGACATGTTCTCCACAGCAAAGTTAATCACTCTTCTCAATGGGTCAAATGGTACTCTCTGCTGTGACATAATAAAGGGCTTATCAAAGGGCTTTGCTAGACTCTGTACATGTTCCCCCATGACTAACTGAGAGAACCCAGAGCAAAGCAGCACTTATTCTTGTCCTTATTTATATCTTCAGCACCCAGCATCCTACCTTGTACTTTGAGTCATACAATATACACCTCTAAATAATTGAACACAAGATTATCAGTGAATCACACAAGGCCACAGTGTCCCCTGTGTGAAGAGGCAGGGAGAACAAAGAAAAGAGATGTATTAGAAAATGTTTCTTTTTAAAATGCTTACTTCTTCCAAGTTGTTTACACAGTCAGCATTAAAAATAAATACTCGTTGGCTTTTTAATTATCCAATAGCTTGATTATTTATGTGATGATGAGGATCCACACACAACCATGATACCAAGATGAAGGAAATAGATCTTTTTAATCATGTGGTTTAATCTTTCAGGGCTACACAATTAACATTCAGACAAATATATCTATCCCCCATTTTAAAGATCAATCATTTTCCAATGACAGCAATTTATGTTAAAACATGGAAACATTTATAATATTCTTTTTTAAAATGTCAACTAGTAGTTTGATTTTTGAATTCAATTTTCCAGCATATTCTAAAAGTGAGTCCCTCCCCAAACTTATCTGCTTATGTACAAATAGTGTAAGTACATAGACATTTGAATAATTTCATTTTATTGCTTTTATTAAAGTAATGGTGATCTTTTTATTTCTTAATCCATTCAACTAACTTATGTATTCTAATCAGATAATTGATGACAATAATATTTAAAATCATTATTGAAGGGTTTGTTCTGACCACAGTTATTTATTGGATTTTTTCCATTTGTATTGTTAGTACTATTTTATGTTTCAATATTTACAGCTTCGTTTGTTTTCTTTCTATAGTCTCTCATCTATGCTTTTTCCTCTCTTGATCTTTAGTGCATTTAAATTGTGGATATAATAGTTACAATTAATACAAAAATCTGTCATATAAGAAAATGTAAAAATAAGCATTTTAATTATATTTTTAATAATAAAATTATCTTAAGTTAGAAAATTAAGTCAATAAAATTCTATTTTTAGTTCATTGTTTGAGAGTATATATACAGCAAATTTTAGTAAAATCCCTTGTCTATTCCCTCCTCTTTTATTTCACTTCTATCTCTCCAACCTCAATAGAACCATTTCATTCCACATTCATCTTGTGTGTTTGTTTTTAATTTATTTGTTTATTTAAACTCATTGAGTCTATTTATTGCTGACAATATGTAGATTGATATAGGATCATTTTCTAGGTCATGAGGAGGCCATACCCTTGAATGAAGCAGATTTCTCTTCTATTAGAAGCTACAGATTACCAATTAATCCTCAGATGGGATGAAATTTTGTGACAACCACCAACCTCCATGGTCTAATTTTATTTGGGTTCATCTTGCACAGACATCAAACATCCTGTCAGAACTGCCATGAGTTCATGGTTGCAGTTGCCCTGCTATGTCCAGAAAACATCTTTCCCTGTAGTCATGTATCACATCTTGCCCTCACAATCTCCTTGCCCCATTTACTGTGACGTTCATTGAGACTTAGGAGGAGGGAGTGTCTTAGGGTTACTTTTTTTTCTTTTGCTTCTTTTTTTAATTTTATAAAATTTTTCTCCAAGAGGAAGTTCCCATCCTCTACCCTACCCCACCAAACCTCTCTTTTTTTGTGATGAAAACCATGAACAAAAGTAACCTGAGGAGGAAAGGGTTTCTTTGGCTTATACTTTGATATCACTGTTCATCATTAGAGGAAATCAAGACAGGAGTTCAAGCAAGACAGAAAAACTAGAGGCAGAAGCTGATGCAGAGGCCATATGGGCATTCTGTCTATTAGCTTGCTCATAGCTTGCTTTCTAAGGTTTGCTTAGCCTGCTTTCTTATAGAAAGTCTGACTAATAGCCCACAGGGGCCCACCTACAATGGACTGCCCCTGCCACATCAATTACTAAGTAAGAAAATACCTACAGGTTTGCTTACAACTTGATCTTATGGTGGCATTTCTTAATGAGGATCCCTCCTCTCTCTAATGAGCTTTGCTTGTGTAAAGTTGACTTAAACTAGTCAGAACAAGAGATGTGATACACATGCCCCAATTAGAAAACAGCACCCTGCAGTCAAGAAAATGAAATAATTTTATACAGATTTTTAATTTAATTCTAAATAACACACAGGACTAACATTTAAAAATCAAAACCATTAAAAAGCCAAAACATTACAGCATTACAGAGTAGTTCATATCTTATAATTCTTATAAAAGCATTATATATATATATGCTTTTATAAGAATTATAAGATATGAACTACTTTTATAAGAATTATAAGATATGATACATATATATATATCATTATTACAAAGCTAAATATTAAACAGGAGTTTTAAATATTCAGTGTAAATTAATATGATTAACAAAGAGTAGTCACTGTTTTTCTATAACACATTAGTTAAACAGAAATTTGATGACAATGTCAACTTATTCATTATTTCATTTCTAGGAAAAGGTGCATGATAAAGGTCATATTTGTCAATTTAACCCTGTATATATGAAGGTTATTCATGACTAAATTTAAGTCTAATGGTGTTTGTCACTTAACTCAGTGTTAATTACTCTACAGCTGTGCCAACCGTGTTCCCTCTGTACCTTCACATACTTCTCTTGAATACACAATACAAAATTTATAATTACAAGAAGATTATCCATAGAGACAACATGAACTTCATAAAGTATGACATTTCAAAGTCAGAGAGACAGAGAGAGGAGCATGGCATTAGAACTTGTTTCCTACATAATATTATGACTACTAGCCCATTGAGAGATTAAGGTAAATCTCATTGCTACCACATTTTGCTGCCTTTATTTGTATTAAAACTGTCTATTGAAAATATAGATGACTTTCTCCTATATGAAGCCACAAAATAAGACATTTTGTTTATCCAAAGAAAGATACACACTGGCAGTTATTCCCTGAGGTCCATTCCACTCTCTCCATCAAAGGATGAGAAAATTTTCTCATCATAGGTTACATCTGTGTTTCAAGCATTTGTAGAAATACACACAATAAAATAGAAAGAAAATGTAGGAAACATAAACTAGAAACTTCTGATTATTTAAGGACAGAGGAAAAATTGTGCAAAAAATACGGAAAGGAGTCGTTTCCAGGTCAGTGTCAGTTCAAGTTTCCTGGTGTGGTAACTACAATATTGAAACCTCTGCATCTTTCATGAGATATTTGTATTTTTTTAATATGTGAAAGTAAGAAATAACACTTTAGAAGTATTTATGTTTACACATCAAAATACAAGGGAAATGTCACATTCAATGAGTCTATACAAATATATCATACAATATTATAATATTCTCCAAGCAATTTTACTATATCTGCCCTATCTAAGAATGCCACAGATACTTTTCTTTGGTTCATTTTTGGTTGGTTATATTTGTATGGGTCTGATTTTGAGATTCTACTTCATTTCACTTTACCACATATATTTATCATGTATAATATGATGTTTAGCAATATATGTACATTGTATAACAATTCAGTTTGACTAATTGAGACATCCATTATTTCACATTTTCATTATACTCCAGTGAGAAAACGTTGTGTTAATCTTGGCACTATCTATACAGACAGTATTAGGTGTACTCAATATGCTGTACAGAGGGAGTTGAATCTAGTCTGAGGTAAGTTTCACATCCTTTGACTATCAGTCTCATCCCAAATACTTAGCCCCTGTAACTAACATTCCCATTCCTCCTATATGGTTCTAGCATACTCAAGGTTTTCATACAAGTGATAATATGTTTGCCATGCTACATCTAGCTTATTCCATATAAGCAATGTTTCGGAGGATAATCCATGATATTGGGAATTACATGATTTCATTCTTTCTTGTGGATAAATAGTGTTTCACTACAGAGATACTCCTTTACTTTGAGTTCCCCTGACACGGAAGAACAAGGTTACTAGTCTGAATCTCTTAGGGGCAGACAATGTGTTTCTGTATTTGAAGCAATACATAAAACATAGGCACTTTATAGCACTTTGATAAATGAGTTAATCGAGGTTATATAATTTTCATTTTAATGATGAATTGAACATGTGGTGCTCATTTCTTTCACTGCTTGATATCTGTACTGTGTAATAATTTGCATTTAAACACTTCTACTTTATTATATGTAAAGAGATAAGCTCTTATATAGAGTGCATGGAATTTGAAAAGTCATGCAAAAATAATTAAAAGAAATTTTTCACCAGAAAGGATTATCTGTGACATTGGTTTGATGGAATTTATCTTTATCTTTTCTTGTTTTTAACCTTTATTTTTCTAATAACTCTGTAAGACTTTTATAGTCATTGAAAATCTCTTTAAAAGATCATCATAACTATGGAAGTTTTATCCATATGTCTGTGATAAACATGTGCTGTTCTACAAATCACCTATATAAGATCCAGGTGTTAGACTGTCATAAAATCAAAAACCCATCAGCTAAATAAAGCATTATCACTAGTGTCTTCGAATAATATTACTAGAGTATAGTATACTATACTGTTTATCAGCACAATATGTAAATGGTACAACACTCACAAAACAAAGATTATTTTAAGAATACAAATATGCAAAATATGAGTGTTTCTTAATAAAAAGTAAAATTATTATGGCATACTTCAACTGATGCTAAATTTTCATAAAGAAAATTCACAATCAGAAAGTAGTAAAACATACAATGTCAACAAATATAACATAGTAAAAGTCATAGGAAGTATGGGGGAGAAAAAGTACATACGTTAAAAAAAAATGATCATCATATTTTCACCAAAGCATGGTTTATCTATAAAGGAAGGATTGAATCTATCACCAAACATGGATAAATTAAAAAGAGTGATTTGAAGCATATCTATAGTATAGTTTAAATGAGTCATGACTGTTGATATCAGTACACAATAAGAATGATTTGTTAATTATTATTAGATACTCTGAAACATTTTACACAAATTGACCTTTAACCTGGGCAAGAAAACAGCCTTGTGATCATTGCCCATCCAGTCATTACATTACTAGAATAATTATCTAGTATTCAGAAACCTTGTAATCCTTAACATTCATACTTAAAATTACAGCCTCTTACTAGGTGAGGATAAATTTAAGACATATGTATTTACACAAATACTACAACATGACATCTTTGAAATCATTTACTTTGGCCCTTTAAACATCAGGAAACATAGTATTCTTGGAGGAAATGTAGAGGGCCAGTGAGTGCTTCAGATCACTCTTTTGTACACACACCAGGAGATGGGTATGGGTGAAAGACATTATCCTTTCTCAGATTTATCAACTATTGCTCAAGATTGGGGAATATTTGAACACCTGAGAGAATGGTGTACTCTGAAGCATCTAAGTGAATATGAAGTTCAAGCGAAAGCAAGCTTTCAGATTTTATGCAAAAAAATTTTGTGCATTTTCTAAACCTCGGAACTGCATTAACGGCCATTAGACAGGATCAGGAAAACAGCCATTCACTGTTGTAATGTAGGAATTTTCCAAAAGAAAAATCAGGTGCTAGTGTTAGGGAGAAGGGGAAGTTCTAAATATGTTGTCTTTTGAGGAAAATATAAGAGAATGGTGACTGTTATATAGAAATAATACTGTATTTTTACTTTTTAAATTTTTTTATTCAATTTACATCTCGATCACGGCTCCCTCTTTCCTCTCTTTCCAGTATCACCATTCAAATCCCTCTTCCCATTTCCTGTCTTCTCTGAGGAGAAGGGGAGCCCCCCTTGTGTTTCACTCTACCTTGGGACACCTAGTTCCAGTAGGACTAGGCACATCCTCTCCCAATGAGGACCAAGCAGACAGCCCAGTTACAGGAAAGAGTATCCAATTGTAGGAAACAGAGACATCAGCACCTGCTTCAACTTAGAGGACCCACATGAAGACCAAGCTGTACATTTACTGCAAATGTTTAAGGGCTCTACTTACATCTCCTGGATCCTCTCTGTGGTTGGTGACCAAACTCGATGAGCCCTCATGGTCCCAAGTTAGTTGATTCTTTAGGTCTTTTTGTGTTGTCCTTGACTCCTCGGACTTGCTCATTCTATTCCCCACTCTTTCACAAGATTCCCTAGCCTCTGTCTGATATTTACTAAGGCTTATTTTAGGGTTGCCACAGACACTTTTAGTTTAATATACAGCACATTTACAAAGATATCTTGGCATTTTTCAAGGAAAATATTAACATGGTAGAAAAAGATACCAATACTACAAAATGTATTTACATTAAAATATTAGATTTATGCTTGGAGAGATGTCTCAGTTGGGAAAGTACCTGTAGTGAAAACAGAAACTTAGTTCTGATCTTCAGCTACCATATAGAAGCTGAGCGTGGTGCCATACATCTGTCACTGAAGTGTTAGAGAGTAGAAACAATCAAATCCCTAGAACTCACTGGTTAGCTACTCTGCTACTCAATGGGCAAGCCCTGAATTCAATGAGACATCCTGTTTCAAAATTTAATGTCATTAGTGATAGAGGTAGATATCTGGTATTAATTCTTGGTGTCAGGATACATCTACACTATGTTATTGGGCTTGTGTGTATGTGAGTGCTCACAAGCAGGTGTGCTCACACACGAACTGGTACACACATATATGCACACACACACACACACACACACACATACACACACACACATACACACACACACACACACACACACACACACACATTACACCACATTTTTACATAGATACAAAACCTTAAAAACAAATTGCATGTCTTTAATTTTAATTTAAATACTCATTTATAAGATGATATGTCAAATGCAGAACAGCAGCTTTCATTATTTTTTTTTCTGGTACACTTCAAGGATCTCTCAATGTCTGTAGACATTGTTCCATTTTCTATCTAACACAGAAAACAGATGCAACAAATTGGAATGAAAATTATACAACAATTTTTAATGTAATTAAGAAAAAAACATCGACTTGGTGGTCACAAAGAAGACAAATATTTTCTTTATGAATCTTTTTAAAGCATACAGGTGTCAATTTAACTTACTTTTTTACTGCCATTCACTGTTAATAAAAGCTGAAAAAAAAACCCTGACACCTACTTCAATAAATATTTTCCAAGAGATTACTCTTAGATCCTGTAAAATATTTAAATTATGTCCAGAGAGCATCTGAACCACATAGATAACAACAACAATAATATTATTAAAGATGCATAGTAATGATAAAAATAATAGCAGATACTTAAACTCTGAAATCTGATCTAATACGGTTGCCATTAGCCACATGTAGTTACTTATATTAAAATAATCTTAATAAAATAAAATATTTAGTTCCTTGATTATAGACAATATTTTTTAAGCTCTTGTAACTATAGGAAAATACTTTATACTATACAGGGAGTGCATATATTACTCATCTCTTTCATTTTAAAAAGCTCTAGCAAATTGCTTCTAAAATAATATTGTGCCTGTATAGAAGTATACTGGCATGCTGATATTTTATTGCATCCATAGAACTGTGGGGATCAGTTCTGCGGGTCATTTGTAGTTTCTTTGTTGTGGGGAGATGTTACAAATTTGTGAACCACCTTAGCCACACTCATCTCTCCCTATTTATTAGTAGAGATTGACTCTAGACTAGCAGTTTGACTTCTAATTGGTGTTAAAATATTTGGTCAGGAAACAACTATAGTCAATGAAACTCACAGACTAGCACTGAGAAGCCAGAATAGTAAATGAGAATGGTAAAACCCAATGTCAGTGTAGCAGAGTGTAACCCATCAAAATTTCAGCATACGGGAAACCACTTTCAACTTACATCATAATTAAAACCTAAAACCGCTATTCTTTTATTCTCATATCATTTCCACCCCTACATAAGTGATTTCCATGCCACTCCACTGGGACAGCTGCATTTTCCATTACATTCATTCCTGGAGTCTACTTAGATTCACATTTTATCCTACCATCCTGTACTTTCAACCTTCTTCTGGGTTGATCATGAAAGGAAGACTTTCCTCCCTGGGACCATAGCTGTTTTATTTATTGCTACTTGTATTTTTGAAAAAAAAAAAAAAAAAAGAAACACAATCATTGAAAAGAAGTTTCTGACTTGAGTTGTGATTTGGATTTTTTTCTTCTTCTATTAAAAACTGCTTTAGCCAGCTATTTATAGGGCTTTTATTTATGATGACTGCTATTTGGCATATAGATGAGGTTGAAATGTTTTAATAACTGGAAACACTATCATTATCACACCAATTCTCAGCAAATGATTCACTAGAATTTGAGTCAAAAGGTTTAATTCATGGTTTTGGTACTGACTCACGTATAAGCTGGACTACGAAGCCAAATGCAACCTATAATTGTTTCATCATATGAAAGGGAAGATGATTTTCCCTGCACTGACTTTAGTGGGATCATGAGAGTAAAGGGTCAGAGGTCAGAAATACTGGCTGAAGTTGCAGAAACAAAATAAATGCCATTACCTTAATATGCATGCTTTTAAGATCATTGTGTGAGTTGCATATTCAAAACTATCTACAGTTTGTGAGATATAGTGATTACCCTATATTTGTTAGATAAATCAGTGTGTATAGAAATTGATTGAAAAAATCCTATCAACTAAATTGTAAGACAATAAATAAAATATCTTTAAAAATATGCACATACACATAGAACATAAAACACATTTATAACCTATGCATCTGGATGAATGCAACCTTATTTGAAGAGTGATGACTATATATAACTTGGTACTCAATACATTATGTAAAGTAAATATTAAGATCTGTTTTAACATGGGTTTAACATATTTGTGGGTTGATATATTTATAAGCAAATATAAATATATTTATATTTATATAAATATAATTATATTTATAAGCAAATGAAAAAAAAAATGAACTGTTATTCAAATGACCTAGGATATATCTTTGCATTATCATATTGATTAACCTTGGCAAGTAACATACACAATTGTAAATATTGGAGTTAGAAAGAAAACAATTTAAAGATAACATCTACAAAAATCACTGCTGTCATTTTTTTCTGCAAGGCCTCTATTCCTTTACACAGAGAGGATTTCCTTGTTCCATTAACAAAATAAAAGCTTCACGAGTATGACTTCCACCCTTCCTCTGATCAATACTTGGCTCTAAACTCAAGTGCTTTCATCACTAGCTGATTTAAGGCAGCCATTTCAACATAATCATTAAAACAGAGTGTTATCAAGTATTACTGAGATGAGCAAATTTAGAAGAATGTTCTTTAATCTAGTCTGTTTATAGCTGTGCTGGTGGGTAAGACCTGAATCCTTCATGTCTGCTGCTTCCGACACTTACAGACAAAACCTTATGAACTTTCCTGGTGTATCCTTTACAAAAATTAAAGTTCATGCAATTGTCTGTTTTGCCTGTAGTCTAGAAAAAATGAACATAAATAACATGTAATCACACAGATAATGTATCTGGAATTATCACTCTCAATAATGGTCAATATTATTACTATTTTCATTTTAATTCTAGAAAATAAATAGTCAATTTCACTATACTAACAAAACTTACTGCAAGTTTAAATAATAAAATCATGGCACACTATTGTGTGTGTTAAGCACAAAGAAAAAATGTAAAAATTAATACTTGGTTAATTTTTCTAATTATCAGATTATCACATGGGAGAACTGAACAAGCCCTCCCAGCAACTCTGCTTTTAAGATAAGGTATGACCAGATGATAAAGGTCACACTAAATGTGGTCAGTGGTCATAAGGTAGAGTGTTGGAAAAGGTATTAGTGACTAATCTCTGAACAAATAGGCTGTTTTCATTTTGTTAGGAAATAGTTTGTATATAAAAATTTGGAGGATATAGTCTCCCCTTAAGAAAAATGCCTCTTCCCACAAGTTATAACCTAGATATTGATAAAGGTGGAGGATAGAGAGTCAAGAATTTTAGTATAAAGGAGTCAACATACACAAAAGCTTGCCATCAAAACCAAACAACTTGCATTGGAATAATGGTGCATCAATGAGGAATGGGGAAGAACAGAAGCAGAAGTATCGAGAAGGGACATTGTCAGGGTTACCATAATAAGAACCCTTACAACAAAAATCATATTGCCTTCAGTCACATTGAAGAGGAAGATAAGGACAAATACATTGAGATCTAAACACTATAAAAGCCCATTATCAAAGAGCCATAGGATCTTAATTATGATTTATTCTTTAGCATTGTGCCTTTAATTTATTTTACTAGAAAATGAAGAGGACCATGGAAACTGTTAGGAAAGTGAAGATGGATAAAAGAAGATGATGAATGTTTGAAGACTCTAAGAAATTTGTTTATAAGGGAAGTTAGGCAAATAAAATAGCATGATCTTTTCTACTACAACTAAACAGATTTACTGGTTTGTAGAATCAAAATTAGTAATGGAAGCATGCCATATATTCTTAGAAGTATATTTGCTATTCATGTATTTATAATTTGGAGGTAGTACATCACAACTTTCCTAAGGCTGGTCTTTATTTTGAGGAGAAGCAGTTCAGATGATATTATCTTTGTACAAGACAACAGGTTTATACTGCTAGGGTCATAGTTTTGGTTTATCTGGGCCAAATAAACTATAAAGAAATATTTCTACATGTAAAATATATATTTTAAAAGTAATTTTGATAATAAAATTATGAAATACACAAAATATACAGATAACACATAACACATGAAAATCATACAAAGACTGTGATTTCTGAATAGAGAAGATTTAACCATCTAGCTTAACACAATTATGAAGCATTTTAAAAGATTTTATTATTTTAATAATGTATGTGTATTTAATTCTTTTTTTATTTTTGAGATTATAAATACCTCACCCTCCCTCTGTTTTGTTCCTGTAAACTTTCCAATATAACCTCCTTGTTCTCTTTCAAATCCATGGCTTCTGTTTCATTAATTGTTGTTACATCATATACACACACACACACACACACACACACATACACACACACACATACACACACACACATACACACACACACACACACACACACACACACACACACACACACACCATATATAAAAAAAACTGCACAGTCTATATAATGTTACATGTATCTGTGTTTTCAGGGTTGAAATTTTGGTGTTGAGTAACCAAATACTATCCTCTTCTCTTGCTCTTGTCATGCCATAGATGCCTGTAGTTTTTTGAGTAAAAGTCTTGTAAACTGCCTCCAACACACATACATATTTATTTATGAGGTGTGTGTGTGTGTGTGTGTGTGTGTGTGTGTGTGTGTGTGCATGTGAGTCTGTGTGTGTGTGTGTGTGTGTGTGTGTGTGTGTGTGTGTGTGTTTGTGTGTGTGTGTGTGTGTGTTGGCATACATGACTAGACATGGGAGTTAAGATCAGAGAATGATCAGCAAGTATTGGCCCTGGGGATTGTTCTTGGTAGTCAAGCTTGGTGACAAAAAACTTTATTATTTAAGTAAACTTACTGGGTGATATGGTATGATCTATAGCCTTGTATGGATATCCCATGAAGTAACTGCTTATTGTTAGTGGCACATTGTGCACATGGGGAGTTTTGATATTACAAATAATATTTCTAATTCCTATGTATGTCTCTCTCTGCAATACACAAGTATTTCTCTTGGGAATATGACAAAAAGTAAATTGGCAGTATATGTTTTACTTAGCACCAACTAGATCACAACCAACTGTTTCCCCAGGTGGTTGCATGGATCTTATTGTCAGTTGCAGCACATGAGAATTCAAGAAGAGACTACCCTTTGATTTCAACTTTACTCACTCTAAGAGTCATTAATAATAGCCTATATTCACATGCATTTTTCCTGATTCTTTATATGAGATTAATCATTCTGTATACCCTGTTAGCAACTTTGCAGTTATTCTAGTCATTTGCCTATATGAAAACATTCCTAAAATGAGACAAGGATATGGCCTAGGATATCTACTATATGTACCTTGTGATATTCTACTCAACTTCTCAAGTGCTGATTATAAGTAGTAGCTGTCTTTTTTGCTAATATCCACTAATCAGTGAGTACATACCATATATGTTCTTTTGGGTCTGAGTCATCTCACTCAGGATGATATTTTCTAGTTCTATGCAATTGTCTACAAAATTCATGATGACCTAATGTGTAATAGCTTAGTAGTATCCCATTGGTAAATGAACCACATTTTTCTGCATCCATTCTTTGGTTGAGGGACATCTAAGTTTTTTACAGCTCCTGGTTATTACATATAAGGCTTCTATGAACATAGTGGAGCAAGAAATTCAAATCAAAACAGCCTTGAGATTCCACTTCACACCAATCAGCATGGCTAAGATCAAAAACTCAAGTGACAGCACATGCTGGCTTATCTGGAGAAAGAGTAACATTCCTCCATTGCTATTGGGTTTGCAATGTAATACAATCACTCTGGAAAATAAATTTGGCAGTTCTTCAGAAAATTGGAAATACTTATACATGAAGACCAAGCTAGACCACTCTTGGATATATACCCAAAAGTTGTTCTACCATATTCCAAGGACTTGTGCTCCATTATGTTTATAGAGGCCTTATTTATTACTGCCAGAAACTAGAAACAACCAGATGTACAGAATATCTAGAATAAAATCCACAAACCATAAGAAGTGTAGCAAATAGAAAACCTCAAGTGAAGATGTGTCAATTCCACTTAGACAGGGGGTGGAAATAATCATGGGAGAGAGAGGGTAGGAGAGATCTATGTGGGAGAGGGGAGGAGGGGGGGAAAAGGGGGAAAAATCAAATATGGGGGCTGGGAGATAAAAGAAAAGCCCAGAAAGCCAAGAGAATGAATGGAGATAGGCAGCATCTGGGGGCGAAGGGTGAGTGTTACTCTCTTGAAAGTACCAGATACCGGGAAGTTGAGAAATGCTAAGGACACAATGAGGGTGATCTTAGCCAAAATTTCGAACACTGGGGAGAGGAAACTCCAAGAGTCCCCCTATAGTAGATAGACAGGGCTTCAAGAAGTGGGACAGTGTGACTAACCTACAGTCAAAATTTCTGACCCAGAACTGTTCCTGTCTATAAGAATTGCAGGGACAAAAATGGAAAAGAGACTGAAGGAAAGGTCCTCCAATGAGCAGCCCAATTTGGGATCCATCTCATGAGAGGGCACCAAAGCTAAACACTATTAGTGTTGTTATGATGTGCTTACAGATGGGATCCTAACACGAGAATACTGAGAGTCCCTGATAGCAGCTGACTGAGACAGAAGCCGATACTTATACCCAACCATTGAACTGAAGTTGGGACCCTTGTAGTTAAATTAGGGGGTGAATTTAAGAAGCTGAATGAGACAGTGAGTGCATAGAAAGGCCAGCAGTCTCAATTTACCCAGACCCCAAGAAGGTCCCAGAGCCTGACCCACCAACCAGGAGCACACATGGGCCAATCCAAGGAACTGGCACATAAATATCAGAGGTATGCCTAGTCAGGCCTTAGTGGGAGATGTATTTAATTCTCTAGAGACTTGAGTCCCCAGGGAAAGGGGAGGTCTAGTGGGAGGAGCACCATTTCAGAGACAAGGGGGAGGAGGAATGAGATGAGGAACTATGGGAGGGGAAATAAGAGGGAAGGGCAATAACTGGAATGTGAATATATAAAATAATAAAAATTGCAAAAAATAAGTATATGCTGTAACACTCAATTATTTAACTTTGTAGTTAATGTGAACCACATACTAACTTTATAAACCCTATAAACTTTAAATGAGTCAATCAATTACAAAGGGAATATCCTGATTTATCTATGACGCAGATCTAGAAACATAGTATTACAGTACTCAAGAACATGTCTTCAGATCCTTCCTAACCATGATCCTATTTCTTCTAATCAAGTATTATTTTGATTTGCAGCAACAAAACCTTTTCAAATCATATTAAATTCTATATACCCATAATCACTCAGTATATATTTTTATACATTTCAATTTACTTGTTGTTATGATTATTGATATTCTCTCATGTACTTATTCATGGCTCCAATTAATTCATTTTAATATGATATGTATGTATGGGAATATAAGATATATAACAATTTTATTGTTGATTGATTACTTTTCTTTATAGTTTGCATTGTAACTAATACATTATCCTTTGAAAGTGAATGTATTATATTGGGTAAATTATTGAATTATTTCCTGGAGGGGGTCAAACCTTTGATGCTGATCAAACCTGAATCAATATGTTTGCTAGGACAATAAATGATCAGCCCTCTTTGCAATTAATATGATAAATGTATATTTGTTAATTTTTAATTGATAGTATCAAGCATGATTTAAAAAGGACAACCTACTTTGCACAACTCACTGTGAAAAGGTGAGTTTTCCACATTTAACTGTCCCTATTGCTATTCTCTAAGTATTAGTGTACAGTAGTTCATCACTGAGAATTTAAAACTTCTGTGCTTCATCACTGATAGGAATGTTCACTTCTTGCTTATAAAAACAATGACAGAATTAATCATTAAAAAGGAATCTTTACCTTATTACTTCACATCTCCTAAAATTCCAATTGCATGTCAGGTCTCTCTACATCTTCTCCAACATTCCATTATTGCTTTTACACTTTCTTCTCAGTTTTCTACACTCTGTCCGGCAAGTTTTCCCCCAAATGCTCTTTGGGCTCACAGAAATTGTCTTCATCAACATTTTACTTGCTGTGAATTCCCAGAATCCAGTACTTTTCTTCTCAATTCTGAACTTTATACTACAGTCATTTAAAATAAAGTATGCTTTTCTTTTCTTTTCTTTTTTTTTTTTATAGTTTCCTCTGAAATTTTGAGCATTTTAGTTTATCTCTATAACACAGTCTCATCATCATTTTATTATCTGTATTTGAAAGTCACAGGATTTGGAACATCAGTTATTCTGTTTAGGGATTTTGGCCAATACACTTTATGATTTTGTTTGTTTGTTTGCAGGCTAAGGGATTAGCAAAAAATGTACAAATGATTTGAGACTTAGGAAAATTCCTTCATTATCCTTATAGAATGTTCATATGGTTATTCTTAACATGTTAATTCGGGAATAACAGCAATTACAAGTTCTCCAACTACACCACATGTGAAAAGGTAGGGTGACAGTAAGTACAACTTGTCCTTACATTATGTAATGACTCAGTATACACATTTGCTCAGTATCACATTATATAATAGAAAATTTCATGACATATTTTGCTTCCATATTCTTATACTCAACATTAATTTGTAAAATGCATTCATTTTCAATAAATACACTCATTTAAAATACACTCATAATTCAATTTCATTACAGCAAAATGTTCTGGTCTATGCTGTTATATACTGTTAATCCACTGTGTCTCAAACTAAATTGTGGATGAGTATCCAGATCACTAATTTTAGCATACTTCAGATGCAATATATGCCTCTGTAAATCAGTGTAACTTTAAATTTCGGCTTTGCCATCTTCTACCTGCACTTCTGATTTTTAGATTATTTTAAATCTTTTCTCTTAAATTATTTCAGCTATTTTAGTTTATTTTTATGTGTGTGTTTTATCTACATATATGTCTATTCATTACTTTCTGCTTGAAGCTTGTGAAGGCTGGACTAGATCATCAGATTCCCTGAGCAACAGTTTGTTACGAGTCATCATATGGGTGATAATGCATCTAATTGTGGATCACCCAGTGATCTTAACTACAGATCAGTCTCTCCTGTCTCATGTTGAAGATCTCTTTGTAAGTTTTAGTTTCTCATACCTTGGATTTTATCTACAAATTATCTGCTAAACTGTTAGTTTGCTGACACCTGAAAATGCCAGCTTTGTTAACCCAGCATTTCTAGTTTGCTTTACTTAGAGATTTGGATTAAGGTAACTTCACCACCAATGCTCACAGGAAGTTACTAATGTTCTTGTTTATTCTCCTATAGTTTAGCTTTTGTGTCTTGCATGATAAATATAGCACATGTAGCATCCTCCTGGCGTGACTGTGAAAGCCATGCCATTAACATGGGCAGTCGAAGCATTCCTTGCCCCTTCCACTTTTGTCTGAGCTGCCTTTCTCTAATTGATTATGCAAGCAAGGGAACAAACCTAAGCTTTCAGAACCAATATTGAGTGAAAGAATATGGAAGTAAAATATGAAACGCTTGTTCAGAATTTAGACATTTTCAATTTTGAAATAATTTTTATATAATACTCGGTTCCAATACCTGAGTCAAAACAGAAGTTCAAAACAAAATTTATTTTCTCTTACACACATATACCCGATACACAAAGCACAATGACAACATGATAGGACATTTTTACTAACACCCATCATAGGAGGTCTAAGGTAGAATTCTCCAGAGTCAACACTAAAACATTCAGATTCTTGGGCATATTTGATTTTCAGATTAGGGTCACTAACTTCTATTGTTATTGTCATTCTATATTACTGACTAAATTCTGATTTAAAAAGATAAAATATGCCCAACTTTACAATATTAAGATGAGTTTATGGTGTGATTTAAGTGAAAATTTTGTGCCTACCAAAAATCTTATATTCATTCTTATACTATAAGAAATAAAGGATAAATACATTTTGAATAGAAATAAATGTTGTTTTGAAAATTTATATTTAAAGCATCATCATTTAATTAATTATAATTTACCATAGGAGAAAATTATTACACATGCATTACATATGTGTTTATATGCATAAGACTTATAAAGTTAATATGATGAGACTTCCTAGGTGAAAAGTAACTGTAGAGAGAAGTCAGTGTGGTTGTTTAAACTCTATATAGTCAATAGTTTTCACTGACTTTTGGAACTTATTAATATATGGAAGAGAATAAGCTGGGTAAGAATTCTTATAATTGCTCTTGTCTTTGGTGCAAATTTGGCATTCTGTAGAGTTAACCTGAAAGTGTTAAAACACCAAAGAACTGCAGACAGCTTAGCAGCTATTGTAATATGATGGCAATGTACAGTGTGAGTATTTATCTTGTCATGTCTGTACAAGGTTCATGGTTTTCCAACTGTTCCTAAGGTTACTTCACACCATTCTGTAGGACTGTGGAAAATTCTTCCTGTAGTGGCACTACACCCCATCTTTGCCTGCCTCCTCATGTCATCGTTATCTCTTCTTTCTGTTCTATGCAGCACACTAAGGATTTTGTGCCACGTGAATTCTTTATTTTGATACATCCTATATATTCAGTTTAAAATAAAATCTTGGAACTGATCAGATTTCAAGAGACTATAAAAAGTTGTCTTTATTATATTCCTTAATCTTTGTTTGTATAGTCCAGTCATTACCCCCTCCTGGTCTACCCTCCAACAGCTCCCTACCCAATTTTTCTTCCCCCTTCTCCAAGAGGATGTACCCAAACCAACCCCATTCCACCAGACCTCCACATTCCCAAGGGCCTCAAGAATCTCAAGGGTTAGGTGTGTCTTCTTTCACTGAGTCTAGATTAGACAGTCCTCTGTTGTATATATGCTGGGGACCTCATATCAGCTGGTGTAAGCTGCCTGGTTGGTGGTCCAATGTCTGAGAGATCTCAGGGGTCCAGGTAGTTGAGACTGCTGGTCTTTTAATGGGGTTGCTCTCTTCCTTCGATTCCCCTAATTCAACCACAGGGTTCCCTGACTTCTGTCCATTGGCAGGGTGTACACAACTGCATCTGACATTTTCAGCTGCTTGTTGGGACTTTCTGAGGGCAGTCATGCTAGGCTCCTGTCTATAATAAGCAAACCAAAGCATCAGTAATAGTGTCGGACCTTAAAGCCTTCCCTTGAGCTGGATCCTGATTTGGTCCTGTCACTGGACCTCCTTTCCTTCAGGGTCTTCTCCATTTTTGTCCCTGCAGTTCTTTTAGACAGAGACAATTCTGGGTCAGAGTTTTGACTGTTAGATGGCAAACCCATCCCTCCACTTGATGTATCTTCCTCTTTCTACTGGATGCAGACTCGACAAGTTCCCTCTCCCCACTGTTGGGCATTTCATCTAAGGTCCTTCTCTTTGAGTCCAGAGTGTCTCTCACCACCCATGTCTCTGGTACATTCTAGCAGGTCTCCTCACCTACCACCCAAGCTTGCCTATTTCCAGTCTTTCTGCTGGCATTCATGGCTGTTGAACCCCACCCCACCCTCACCCCAGAATATCTGATCATGTTTCCCTTATCACTTCCCTGTCCCCTCTCCACTATTTTCACAGCAGCCTTATTTGTTGTGGCCAGAAACCAGAAACAATCAAGATGTACCACAACAGAAGAATGGATACAGAAAATATGGTTCATCTACACAATTGAATACTAATCCTCTATTAAGAACAAGGATGGTGTGAGTTTTGCAGGCAAATAGATGGAACTAGAAAATATCATGCTGAATGATGTAACTTAGACCCAAAAGGTCATATGTGGTATGTCCTCACTAATAAGTGGATGTTAGCTAAAAAAGTACAAGTTACCCAGGAGACAATCCAAAAACTCAAGAAGGTTAACAAACTGAATGGCCCAAGTGAGGACGCCGAAATCCCACTTGGCAGGGAGAATGAAGCAATCATGGTGGGGGTCAGACAGAAGGGGGACATGAGTTTATTATGTTTGTTAAGTAAACTGCTCAGTGAATTAGTTAAATAATCAGAAGAAACATAGACTAATAGCTACAGCTTACACTTATTCTTGGGTGTGGGCCACAGCATTTCATGTACATCTTCATTTGCAATGTTTAGTTTATAATGTAAAAAAATCACTCAAAGAAAATAGAATAGGGTTCATTATTTTATATTAACAGAAGAGGAAACTAATAGAACTAAGATGTCTTAACAGCCATTGCTCAACAGTGAGTGCAGATGGTGTCTGGCAACATCAGGAAAGCCACTGCTTCTTGCCATTGCTCATTAGGCATTGAATGGTCACACATTAGTCAGGTATCCATCACTAACTACTTAAAAAAGCATTAGTTACTACTAACAGACTGTATTATGGGCTTTCTTTACAGGTGCATCTAAACGAGCAGGCCACCAGCTGTGCAACTGGCTACAGGTTTGCCATGCTTCATTAAGCAAAGTTCTGAGAGTTTGAAACATTAGGACAGGCTTGTCGATCACATACAGAAAGCCTTATGAAGGAGAATCAGAGCACACATCCTATACCACCATTATTGCCAATGCACTAAGAGTACCTACATTTAGTACAGATTTCAACAGATTCCAGTTTGAGTTGGCTCTTTAATAAAGAAAAATTTAAGGATACGGTGTTTGTAAACTTACATAAATTTTCTTTGGGTTAATAGAGAAATGGTCATGAGATAAAATATGTAATCAAGCAAAATGTTTGTATTGTTCCCTTGAATTAACTGGAGTGTGTTCAATATTTGTGATGATTCACTGGTATAAAGAAGAGTTACAGCAAGTCCACCTCAGTGGAACCGATGGAATTCAGTTTATGAGGTAGTGTTCTCAGGCAGCATTTCCCTCCTAAGAAAACCTCTTCTTGAACAGCTGCACCCATTCTTTCTATTTTACTTTCCTCTGAATTTTTATAGCTTCATTTCTTTATAACTATAGTTTGTCCTCCTATTTTACACCGGACTCCATTTCAGGTCTTTCAGGTTTGTTTTCAAGGCCAACTCAATTTCAGGGAAAAAAAAAAAAGCTAAAAAACTAGTTATGTTTAGTCAACTGCTCAGGTTGCACTCTGCAATGTATTTCACAGGCTGGAGTTTTGCAGGCTTGTTCCCCAGTTGGTTGCAATATTTTGAGTGTCATTAGAGAGTTTAAGATGTGCTTAGCTTCAGAAATTAGGACATTAGAAGATCAGGCCTGTAATATTTCTACTTACTCCTGGTTCTAGATCTGAATGCTTGCCTGCAGCCCTTCTCAAATCAGCCTTTCCACCTGTGATGGGCTAAAACTTCTTAGCCTTAAGTCAAAAGAAACCTTGCATCCTGTGACTTGCCTCTGCCACTGTAATCACAGGAAGGCAAAGAAGATAGCACACAAGCCATAGACCTGTTATATTTACGTACTGTGCCTACAAGGGCTCCAATAAAGCCCTTGCAGAAAAGGACAGCAGCTTGAAATGTCCCTTACCTTGAATGAGTGGAGATCTACCAGGAACATGTAATGTATAATTAATTTATAAATTTGAATAATACTTAATAGGTCAGCTGCTGTTTTTCCTTATTTTTCTTTTTTCCCTCTCCTGCTATTTCAATTCAAAAACAGAAAAGATCTGAGGTTTACTTTAAGGCTTTAACTGTAAGAAATACTTCTACAAAACCATTTCTTAAATTTGTGTCCAAGTAAAATGCTAATTAAAAATATACACAATTGATTCTCTAACTCTGTTCATATGTTTTCATCTTCTGGTTTTATATAACTTTTTTCTCTCTTTTATCTTATTATGGAACTGAATCTCATTGAATACTGAGGTTTCTTAGTCAGAGAAATAGTTTCAGAATTTTAAAATTACCATGGTATTTTGTAGTATAAAGGTGAAGCATAAATTTGGAATTTTTATTATAAGTAATTCACTAAATTCTGAACTATAATCATCTTGTCATGTGATGTGTAATAACTACAGCTAAGCAAAGGAACTTTCATAGCATTACAATAGCCATCTCCCTTGTAGAATGGGGTAAATGCCAAAAAAACTATATTTACATTCTAATAGTATTTTCTTATTATATCTAAATATCAGATGACTTCTCCCAAGGACATGACAGCTTAGGGTCTCTTCAAGGTGTGGCAGTTGGAAAATTCAGTATATGCTTCTTTATGTAAAATGTCATACATGATTTTTATATACTTCCTGAAGCGTTGAACACAGAAATTATTGAGGAGATTATTTACAAAAGTACAAGTGCTACATCCTTTTATCACTTGATATACACAACACCATTAAGCACTAGGAAGATGAATATCAAAAGTAAAATGGACGATCATGATGCATCTGTCATGATGTCTAAAACCCTGTATCACCAAATACAAAATTATAAGGAAACTGGATATATAACACAATGTTAATGAGAACCTAGATATTACAGGCACTTTAGAAACAGCTGATAAGAGTAAATATGAAATTACCATATGATACAGCAATGGCACAATTTCAGAACTAGAGAGAGTCCATCAGTCAGGAATGGCTGTCAGAAGCTATACAAGAAAATTGGTGAGTATGGCTATAGGACAGCACAAACAGCCCATAGCATGACTGCATCTCCTTCAATTCACAGGGGTGATGTTTCACTACAGTTTTGTATGATGTTAACATTGGGTCGATGACACATAGGTATTCCTGTGTTTAGTTTTTAATTAGATCTTATCTACTGATCTCAAATGCAAAATCTTAATAAAAAGCAAAGCCAAAAATGACTCAACCAAGATGAAAATAAGTAGAAAAGCTAGGGGAACAATAGTAACCCACCTCATTTTTTTTCATTTCTGTATGACCAGCATAAAGAGAGGAAGTGATGAAGTGGTTGAAATTTTACTCAAATCTGTAGAAAGGGTGTCAACAAAAGTTGAGAGACCTAGATCCTCTCTCAACTGCATTATCCTCTGACAGGGGTTTGGAAAGTAATGTAAGTAAACTCTTCATTTCTTAAAATTAGAGAATAATGAGATCTGTGACTAAACTACACACCTAAGAAGGTTACAGGCACTCAATGTGTTCGCACAGTCTCTAAAAACTCTTTAAACAGTCTAGCTCTCAACACACATTAGCTTCTATGAAATACCTGCAGTCATATTTATTTATGACATGCTGTGGTTGTTGAAATGAGAAATGTCCCTGATACGCTTGGGTATTTGAACACTTGGTTTCTATCTGATTGTCAGGCTTAGGGAAGTTCAGGTAGTGCAGCCTTGGTGGTGGATGAAAACCATGGAGGGAAGGTTTTGATATTATATATCATCGTACTTTCAGTCAGGCTCTCTGCTTTTGGTTTGCCTTTGAAGAGGGAACCCTTAGCTTTCTGCCCCTGACATCATACTCAACACTTATTTCCAGCTCCCCGAGCATGATGAGCTCAGTGCTTTTGAAGCATGAGTCAATAAAATATTGATTCTGTAATTTATTATTTCATTAGAGCAAAAGCATGTAAGACACATGGTAACTTTCCTTTCTCCTTTCTTTGCTCCCCCTTCCCTCCTTTTTTCTCTTGCTTCTTTGTTTCTTTCCTGGGAATTGAATGTAGGCTCCTGTTCATGATAGGCAAGCACTGTGCTCTAAGATCCCTAACTACTAACGTATCTATTTATTTCAGTTTTGCCCAGCAAAATTGCTATATCACAGACAATATAAAATATCTTACTTCTTTATATTTTATTTACAAAGTATATTGTCATTCTGTATCTCCTTTTGTGTCATATAAAACGTGTGGTAAACAGAATTGTTTCCAGGCGTGTTTTGGCAGTGTTAGATAGTTTTATTTCTGTCTAACACATGTAGAAGCTTAAACAAGTGACTTTAAAAATATATAATTAAGAAACCTCTACTAAAAAACTAAGATAGCTTTACCTACCTTGTGGTACTAACTCAGTATTGTTAAGATACTTGTAATACAGGATGCTATCGTATTTTACATGTTTATGAAAGAATAAGTATGGAACGTGAAATTTGGAAATGTAATCAAATGAGTGAAATAGACAATGGAAAAACTCACTCATTTTTCTCCCAACTAATTATTTTATAAAATTATATACTCTGAATTAATCACCTTACTAATGCCAGTGTGTCACTATGGAGTACATTTTACAATAAACAATGAGGAGATGGAGAGCATCAGTGATTAAGAGCACCATTGCTTTTGCAGAGGTTGAATATCTAAGGCAGAGATGGAGGCTTCCAACAATATGTAGCTTCAGTCTGGGGCATCTGATATCTTCTTCTATCCTCTACAGGCAACTACTTCTGCATGATAAACAAACACCCTTGTAGGTAAAGCATCCATACACATATATTAAAAATAAATCTTTAAATAAAAAAAAGAAGAAAAATGTGTTTTAAAAGTTGCATTCCAAATATGGCCTATGAGTCTATATGACTTTCAGATATTGAAAATGGGAACAATATCTTTTATAGATAACAATTTTCAACAATCTAGTTTAAAATACCCAATACTCCTAAAATTTTCTAGGAATTTATGCCAAAATATGTCTTCAAGAGTACATTTTCTGAAGTAATATAGTACCGATCATTTTTATCATTGCTTGAGGTAATTTTTTACTTTGTTTGAATATATTCATTTTTTTTTTCTTCTAGAGAATGGAAATCTAAGTCAAATCCTGTAGCTTAGATTTGCCTGGTACTTAGTAAGTAGTCAAAGAAGACCTTACAATTGTGGCAGTTCTCCAAGTTCCATGTGCTGAAAGAACAAATAAGATTTATCACACATGGTTTTCAGATTAATCTGTAACTGTGTCTTAGTTAGGGTTTTACTGCTGTGAACAGACAACATTGCCAGTGCAAGTCTTATAAAAGACAACATTTAATTGAAGCTGGCTTAGAGGTTCAGAGGATCAGTTTATTATCATCAATGTGGGAACATGGCAACATCCAGACAGGTATGGTATAGTCAGATCTGAGAATTCTACATCTTTATCTGAAGGCTCCTAATAAAAGACTGACTTCCAGACAGCTAAGTAATAGAGTCTCAAAGCGCATGCCCAAAGTGACACACCTAGTCCAACAAGGCCACACCTCCAAATAGTGTCACTCCCTGGGCCAAGCATATTCAAACCATGATAAACTGCAACATAATAAAGTAGCCAAAATCTCAGATAAGGGGTATGATTAATAAACTAATATATATCTACCCTTTGATGTAACCTGGAGCTGTAAATTGAGAAAGGATGATATATATGATCAATGTAGAATATTTTCCTGATTATATTGCTGAATTAGCAACAAAAGAAAGCATTAAGGATTTAATATAGTTTTGTATTTTTACTGTTTGGTATATACGAGTACGTGTAAAAATGAAAAGTATTCCATACAAAGACAACATAAAATGATGAATAAGAAACAGAAATATTGGTTTCCTATAAGAGGTGAATAGAATGTGAGAGATCTGGAAGAAAATGTATGTGTATATTTATCTGTACATGAGCAATTCTGTGTGTGTGTGTGTGTGTGTATGTATGCACTCTAAAAATAAAAGGGAGGAGTGTTACTCTACAAAATAGTAGTTACTTCTTTTATCATTTTAAAATAGAAATTACAAGGTGAAAATTTTTCCTTCCAAGCTGTCAGCTTTCTCATGATAATTGACATTTTCCCACTGAGTACCTATGACAATAATAATTTTGTTCTTTCCTGCTTGAAGCACAAAAAAGAGATGAAGAGTTGGAATTGGTGGTAAAAAAATATTCGGTAATGAGAGTTAGCATTTTCAAACAGTTAATATCATTAAATTCCAGTTTGTAAATATAGCTCCTTAAGTGCATGTACTTTCTGCTTATTCTCAGATGGAATTTGTTGGGCAAAACGTGACTATTTGTCTGTAAATAGTTACTATTCTATGTTTCTTTTAAATTCACAACAAAACTCATTAGAAGACCCAGGTATGTTTCCACATATTTCTACATCCATATATTCATAGTTTTCATGATTATTAATATTTATTACAACTTATAAACATACTTGATACATCACTATTCCCAGTCCAAAGTTCGTGGTCATGTGTACACGATTCTTGTTGATGGACCTCCTATGGGTCTACACAAACTCTAGTAGACAGTATATGGTTAAAACTCTCACACTATACATGGGTTCAAATGTTCTAAGTTTTCAACATATCTGAGCTCAGCTTATTTATTCATTCCTTCCAAACTACAACTGAATAGTGTTGATTTGTTATTTGTTTCATTGACCCAGGTTTTATTTATTTGAAACCTATATTCTTTGAACTGTACAAGCTGACGTTGTATTTCCCAAAGTAATACTTATTCAAGTCTTCTAATGTTCTTGGCTCATAATGCATTTCATTTTAGACCCTAAGTAAACTCTTTTAATGAAACTTGGTTACATGTTATAGAAGAAGCCAAAATTCTACATATCCATTTGTTACCCAACAAAGTTTCTCAGGGCTTCTTGGTTAAATCCTCAGAAAAGTGGTCCTTCGTGTTTTTAGGACATTGACTTTAAGATCTCTAGAAAAGTCTTCACAAATGCTGTACAGAAGGCCCATTCTATACTTCTGTATGCTGCAATATCTTGTTCTACAGAGTTAAGTGAATTTGAGACTCAGATATATTGCCTTATATTCTGGGTCTATCACTTCAATTTTAAGACGTTAGTTGAACAGACATATTCATCAATCAAGTGAGAACAATAGTGTTTCTGTCTGGGTATATTTGGCTGGATGCAGTAACTTCAATAGAGTCCTCAGCATAGTAACATAATAATCACATGAATATGAACTTATGAATATAAACTTTGAAAATCTTAAAATCTATGATAACATAAAAACAAGCAGTTATACTTGTTTGAACCATTTGAAATTGAATGTTTTATTTTCTTAAAATCACATACAGACACACAAACACACACACAAACACACACATACACACACACACACACACACACATTCACATACCAATTTCATGTGATTCAAATGAATACAAAGCTACAATATCCATATTTTGTTATCTCTATTAGTACCTAGGAACAAAGTCTTAATATAAATAGACAACTATAAAACTTGGTCATTTACATTTTTCATTTTTGAGATAATAATTTAATTTCAACATTTCCACTACCTTCCCAAAGACTCAGATGTAGCTGTCTCTGCTCTCCTTTAAATTCATGGACCCCTTTCTTTTCACTAATTGTTATTGCATGCATACACATATATAACATGTCCTGTTCATATAATATTGTTTGTAAGGTTTTGGGCTGACTGGTACTGAAAAAATACAGATCTTCACTTAAAGGACAAAAGATCTAGGACTGACATTAAACTAAAAACTTTTTAGAAGGTAACTGAATATTTATCCTGTACATTTATCCTGTATCCACTTAGACAAATGCTTAATAGACATACCCCTAAAGCATATCAATACCAGCCTAAACAGTGTTGCTCCAGCAATATAACAAGGATTCATGTAGTTTTCACATTTGGAATAACAGCTCTGCCACATTGTATGCTTCATGTGGGGGAGGGAATAGTATATGATTCTTGAAAAATGTTTTATTACACTTACTAGAGGAAGGAGCTGATTTGATGACAAAACTTTTTTTTCAAAAAAACCTTGTGTATTTAAAATGAACATTTAAGATTTTGAAATTTAAAAGTTTTTAAACAATTAAGGTTTTGAAATTTGTTTATATTACTTCCATTCCTACTAAAATCATATAGTGTATCTTACATTTCTTGTTTGACAGCTCTCTTCTCTTGGTACCATTCAGTAAACAGCAACTTGATCTCATTTAAATAAGCTAGCAAAAGAACTAAGCAACCTACAATCAACACTTCCACACTGGTACTCTTCTGCTGCATCCTGAGGCTGTCAGCAATTTATTTAATCCATGGAAGGAGAAGAACAACCACATAGTGACCAGAATTATGAAGACAATAGAGTCAATTCCTTTACAAAGTAAGATCTCTCTTGCCAGTTAATGTAAGCCAAGTTGAGGATAATCACATCTGTAAATGCTATTATCTCATCTGTCTTAGTTCTTATAATGTGTTTGATTTCTCTAACTCTCTTAAAAGTGATCCTTTTTTTTTGCCTGAAGAGTTCAAATTGCACTGCAGTAGCATCCTTTTATTACAATGAATTACAGTTATAAAAGGTAACATAAAGAATATGAAGACATTTGCTACTTCCAGTTTAATTACAAACTTAAATATGAGCCAAAAACGTTAATGATAATTTTAATATGTTGTTTCAGTTTCTTTCTCTCTTGCAAGTACTAGTGATGAAAGTTTATTTTAACCTCCTAAATCAAAAAGTATTTTAATGGTTTATACTGGTCTTTTGGTTGATATGCTGCTTTAGTATATGTGATTGTTCAGAATCAAAATTATAAGGATGCTTTGATGTCTTAATCTTGTATGTATCAGCAGTACCAGGCAAAGTAAGTGAGTAAATGGGCATTGTAAATGTAAATGCCACTTTTATTTCCTCAGGTGAAGTGATGAGATGAGAGCCATACCCAAGCTGTATGAGTACATGGATTGAGCTGAGCTGAGAGCATTTCTTCCTAGCCATCTTTAGGCTTAGGCCTGAAAGCATCTAGGCCCCATACAGTCTAATATTCTGAAAGCATGGACATTGAAGGCTTCAGCTTGCAGCCTTTCTGTCTGCTAAACTAGACCTAGAATGTTTTGCCCTTTAAAACTTACTGCTGAGTAAGCTTACTCTTCTAGCTCTTTCTGAATTCTGCTTGGCTAGTTGAACTCAGTTGTTTTGGCTCAAACTCCTCTCCTCTCCGGGCTGACTGACTCAGTCTGATTTCTCTCAGATTCTCATGCTCTGCTTAGCCTCAATCTAACTCTGGCAAATTGTTCTAATCTTCTGGCTCCTTAGTATTTTCTGGCTTCAACTGCCTCTGCTGACCCACATTGAACTGCATGAAATCACTAATGAACTCACCTCCACTGCTTTGCACTCACTGCACTGACTCCCAGCTGACTGATTCTCTCTTCCTGCACTGCTCTTAAACAGCCTTCCTTTCTTTCTATTGTTGTGAGAACTGGGCAACACATTCTGTCTTATCTTTCTCTGATTTGTTACTCTGCCTGTCTCTCTATTAGATGTCATCTTCAAACATGGTTGCATCTGTATTTTTGCCAGAGTTATTAAGGTTTGTGGCATGTGTACATTCCTAGATCTTTGGATGAGAACATTCACATCAAACTAAAATCAATGGTCTTGCTGCCGAGATATCATAGTAAGTAAATAGTAATACAGACAGACACCTAATTTTGGTTAGCCAAACTATAACATTTCATTAATTCACTGCAAATTCAGTTTAGGCAAATGCTGTTAATTTTTAAGAATATACAGTCCATGATTTCCAAATAAATCATTTTCCTTAACTTAGAATCAGGGAAAATTTTAATTAGTCTCAAGTGAATAATATTTGTTGAATAAAAGACTTATGACAAGAGTTATTTCAACTGTCAACAGTATAGCAAATATTTTTCTATGTTAGAATATATTTCTATATTATATAAATTTCTATGTTAAAGTGCGCACTTCATACAAAATATATTCTTCCAAATATTTTACAGATTACTAAAAATGTTTTTATGGCAGTCTAAATAAAACTAAAAGGTGAGGTTACATTACATCTTAAGGTAAATAAAAATGTAAAAATATTACAGATATTAAAATAGTATCAACTTGAGCTTTGTCAGTGGAGAATTCAGAAAATAATTTATGTATGTATATGTACTTGTATCCATACTAAATTGTAAAAACATAGTACTCCACAAACTTAAAATTTATCACCACAAGTAACCTTCAGATGTTTCATATTTTACACAAATCACACACACACACACACACACACACACACACACACGCAGTATTTTCAATTGTGTAATAAAGCCAATCATCCTTAACTTTATAGTGATTATTAATTTAAATCATTAATTTAAGGTGTCCCTAAAAATTATGTTTAGTGTATCACAAAACAGGCAAACTGATAGAGTAGAATTTCAGGGACTAACTGCTCTCTCTCCATTCTGAATTAACTGATGTCATTACATGGGTCTTTGAATGTGATTTTTATTTCCAGCCTCTTTTGACTCTGTATGCTTGAGGGTACTGCCAATATTTTCATATTTATTTCAAAGCACGAAAGGTATTTTCGAGGAAATACTTTCCTGCTTTCATTCAGAACCAGCAGCAAAATTATGAATGCTTCATAACAGCAGCTTGCCATAGCATCAAGAAAAAGACAGGTTTCAACTGTTTTATTATGTTTTCAAATTACTTTGTATGTTTTTAGTTACACTCATGGTGTGGCAATGCAGGTAAAACCAGAGCAAACAATTCTTGTCACAGATAACTGCATAATCTTAGTAAAATATATATATATATAAAAACACAAATTAGATAACATCTCTTCACATAAATAAAAAGCACATAATTCTGACAAAGTATGCTAAAAATAAATTACTGAAAATTAAATTACTTGAAGATTTCATCTGACCCTTTTCAGAATGAGGATGATCAAGAATACAAATGATGAATGCTGGCATTTTGTGGCACCGCATACACAGCAGATTGTAGTGTAGACTGGCATTGAAGCTTTGAAAGTTAGTTTGGAGGTTTCTCAATTTAATCGACCTATCATATTGACTAAAGGACTTCATGGTCTACAGTTGAGAAACATGTTGAGGCATATTCATCATTGCTCTATTTAGTAGGGGAAAAACAGTTAATCTAGATTTTCATCATCTAATGAATGGATAAAGAGACGTGGTAAGAATACACAATGGCATGTCACTCAGCTGAAACAAAAAAGTGAAATTATTGGAATTATAATAATTACAGAAGGCAGAAGGAGGGAAGGACCTGGGAAGGAGAGGGGAGGGGAAGGTGAAAAAGGAGCAGGATTAGGTATGAGGGGAAACAGGAGAGAAGCCCAGAAGGCCAAGATAGTGGATGGGAATATGTAGCTGTGTGGGGTGGGAACAGGGATGGGGGAACCTCTAGAAAGTCCCAGAGACCTGGAATGTGAGAGGATCCCAAGGCTCAGCTGGGATGACTTTAGCCAAAATGACCAGCTTTGGGAGATGGAACTTGAAGAGTCTATTGCCAGTAGATATAGACAGGGCCTCCAGTGGAGGGGTGGGGCTACCCCCCATCTTCAAAATTCCTGTCTATAAGAAATTCAAAAAATAAAAAATAAAACAGAAAATGAAGAAAAGGCCATCCAGTGATCAGGCCAACTTGGGACCCATTTTATTGGCAGGCATCAAACACTAACATTATTACTGAAGCTTTGTTGTGTTTGCAGACAGGAGCCAAGCATGCAAAGTCGGCTTCTGAGAGGCTGACTGAGACAGATGCAAATACTTACAGCTAACTATTGGACTGATGTCAGGGACCCCTATGGAAGAGTTTGGAGGAGAATTGAAGGAGCTGAAGGGGATGGCAACCCCGTAGGAAGACCAAGAGTATCAACTACGCTGGACCCCTGGTAGCTCACAGAGACTAAGCTACCTACTAAAGAGCTTACATAGCCTTGTCTGAGGCCCCAGGCACATATGAAACTGCTTCGTCTGACCTTAGTGCAAGAAGGTGTGCCTAAGGATGCCCTAAGGATGGGAAATGGGGGGGTGGGGCAGGGCAGGTGAGTGGGTAAGGTGGATGGCTGGGAGTTAGTCGATGGGGAGCACCTTTTCAGAGGGAGAGTGAAGCACATGAAGAACACTTGGAGGCAGGGTAGGGATGGCGAGCCACATTTTTAACATAAATAAATTAAACAATATAAAAAACTTTCAGGGTAAATAGATGGAAGAAAGTTGACAAAATTATACAGAATGACGTTCACTCATGCTTAGAAAGACAAACAGCAAACATTGTCTTTCATACTTGGAACCTAGTTTTGAATCTTTTCTTTTGTATGTACTTAGAATACATATAGAAGCTATGTGACTGGAAATGGATCTTTGAAGTTAGACCAACTATGGGTAGGGTTATACTAAAATATAGGTAAATTAAATACAGAGAGGATATAATGGTACCAGAAAGTCTTCAAACATGAATAGTGGTAGGGAATGAGCAAATAGCGAATAAGGGAAAAGTTAATGAAATTTAGGTGTGTATGAATAAATTACATGGAAATTCACAACCTTACAAATGTAGTAAAAATATAGTTAGAGGGAATGAATAGAACACAGATGGCATGAAAGAGCAGGAGACCACTCCAAAGTATAGGTTTAAATTAGAAAAAGGCAGGCAAAGAAAAAGACAAGGGAGAGATTGATTATTCAAAGTAAGTAAGCCTTGGGAATCAACTATTGTGTGAGCTAATTAAAATATATGTAATGCATGAAAGGGAGCTTTATCACAGAGATCCTTCATGGATGGATACTACGATCAGAAAGAAAGATTATTTAATTAATAAAAATCTAAAATCGATATGAGTTACTGCTCACAGGGTTCCTTTAGTCATCCAAAACAAGACAGGCTATTACATTTGCTCCTGATTTTCCTAGAGCTGAAGACACTACCCAGCTGGTTATAGGGCACAAACTGATTAGCAAACTCTCCTCTTGAGAGGCTAGCTTTTGTAGTAC
This sequence comes from Rhabdomys pumilio, assembly GCA_030674055.1. Classification (NCBI taxonomy): domain Eukaryota; kingdom Metazoa; phylum Chordata; class Mammalia; order Rodentia; family Muridae; genus Rhabdomys; species Rhabdomys pumilio. Next base: position 101,058,347 of record JANHMN010000004.1, on the reverse strand, counting down.
AGGAAGGAGCTATGCAGGATGAGAGGGCAGGAAAGACATCAGTTGTTCCAGCCAACATTAGATCCTACACACTACAAATAAGCAAGCTAGTTGAGTCTGTTGATGCAAGAGTGGCATGAGAGAGACAGGGGTTATCAACTCTTTTATTATTGGATGTGAGCTTACTTCACAGGATGTGTTTTCCTTCTGGTACTGTCACAGATACTATGTGGGAACCAGTTTTTGTTTCATTATGGATTCTCAGCTTAACTTTTTTAATTGGATATTTTATTTATTTACATTTCAAATATTATCCCCTGTCCTGGTTTCCCTACCTGAAAGACCCTATCCCATCCTCCTTTAACCTGCTTATATGAGGTGCTCCCCCACCTACCTACCCACTCCTGCCTCCCCACCCTAGCATTCTTCAACACTGGGGAATCAAGCCTTCATAGGACCAAGGTCCTGCCCTCCCATTGATGCCAGATAAGGCCCCTTCAGCTCCTTCAGTCCTTCACCTAACTCCTCCATTGGGGTCCCTGTGCTCAGTTCAATGGTTGGCTTTGAGCATGATTATGCCCCAAAACTTGTGTTTGTCTCAACCTTGGTCCAAAAAGCTTACTTAAAAAAAATCTTCTGTAGTAGTTCATTCAGAGACTCATAATTGTCCACAATGTTAATAATAATTATTGACAACAGTTGTTAGGATTTAGTAAACTAATAAGAATATACAAATTATAGAGTGTTAAATCAAATCAATTTATGACTCATTGTTTAATGCCTCTTAATATTAAGAATTGTAGTGCATGAACATATGTTTGAAATTTTAATTTTATTTATGTTTTATAAATACATATTAAAATGCAGAATACATACATTTTTAAATAAAATATCCTTGGCAAATATAATTAATGAGAATGAATTTTCATGGGCCTTTCTGGTAATTTCTGGAATATATCTACATACTCAGAATAAAAAAAAGTTACTTTAAAATCAACATCTAAGAAGTATTTAAAAATTATGTGGGCATTAAAGCTTGGGGTTTTGTGTTACCTTTCTCTTAATGCTATTGAACTAAAGGTCTTTTAGTGCTGTTGGTAGTAATATAAAGTTTAGATAAGATCTTGCTGTATAATTTTTGCAGATTTGAACTCCAGAAGTTACTGCTCGCTTCTCTCAATTACAAGTAATATTCCAGCACACCAGGATCCAAAGGCCTTTTCAGCTATATGTTTTTAAATACTTTTAAATGCATATGTAAAACCCACAAAATTGACTTAATATTTATAATTTTCAACATCACTAAATGATAAAATACTGAAACAACCAACCAAAACTTACTGATAAGTCCCCCTTTTCTCAGAAAATGTTAAATGTCATTTAAATATTAAACTGAACAGTAAACAAATTTTCTAGACCCAGCCCACAGAGAACCAAAAACATATATAAAGAAGTCCAGAAAAATCATAGTGCCTCCCCATCTCCAGAAAAGCTTTTTAAATAGAATGTTGTCAAAGAAAAAGTGCCCAAGAACATTCTACCAGTTACACAAGCACAAAAATCTACTGTCATATCTGATGTAACAAAGTTTATAGTTTAACAACTAGGCATTTTACCTATTAAAGGTTAGCTTTTAGTGAATCATATAGAGTTAAAGATAAAGTAAAAAGACAACACAAATAAAAATGGCCAGACACAGCAGTAAATGCCTATAATTCCATTAGATTTAAGGTGGATACCAGAAGATCATGAATTTAAGACTGTCCTCAGCTACTTCAACAAAGAAAGAGGGGTTGAAATGATGGTTTATTTAGTAAAATTCTTGATACACAACCATGAAGACCTAAGTCTGATCCCCAGAACACATCTAAAAGCATGCCCTAGAGTCATGCCTCTAATTTCAACAGTGGTTTCGGGAACAACAGAGACATGTATACCATGAAGCTTTGTGGGTAGCTAGTGTCCAGGTTGTCAATAAGCAAACATGTTTCAAAAAATAAGATATGAAGTAACTGATGAAAACAGGTGATATTGACCACTAGACTCCATAAACACACACACACACACACACACACACACACACACACACACACACACAC
>JANHMN010000004.1:101004178-101038612 GCA_030674055.1 Rhabdomys pumilio | reverse complement strand
GGGAGGAGAGGGGAGGGGAGGGGAGGGGAGGGGAGAGGAGAGGAGAGGAGAGGAGAGGAGAGGAGAGGAGAGGAGAGGAGAGGAGAGGAGAGGAGAGGAGAGGAGAGAAGAGGAGAATTAAGAAAACACCAGTCTATGATTTGCATAGTCTTTGATTTTAATTTTGTCCTTCTGTGGATAATGACTACTGTCAGTTGTAACAAGTGTTCATAATCTTGACATATTATCAAAATTATATCACAAAACAACACTTATGGAAGATATTCAAACTGCACAGTGACTTTGTAAAGGTCAGTACCAGTCTAGACAGACATATGAAGCTGGGAGATAATAGTTTGTAAAACTCAGAACAGTACAGCTAATAGATCTCAAAGACTAGGCATGTAGCATTAAATCAAATACAATCCTGGAAACAATTTAAAGCTAGAAACATCTCACCATACCACAGAGAATCAGTACAAAACACTATAAAAGTTGATCAGCATCATGTCAACATATTTTCCCCTTTAGATTCTTGTCAGGAAATAGTTTATGAGATGAGATCAATCAGGATCAGTTTATTGATAACAGTGAACTCATCCTGTAAATATTTAAGAAGCAGACTTGGGGCAGGAGGAAGCAAGATACACAGGCTGTGGACCCAAGGGCAGATGTAAAAGAGCACAAAGACACAAAGTTTTCCTTTCAAGTCTGTGCTAATAGAAATGAAATTAAACAGCACAGGACATCCCTCAAAGCTGTCTCCCACCTTAATGACCTTTAGGAAATGAAGAGTGGCTTCTGGGGCAGCATGGCTAAGCATGGTGCTAATAACACTTTTCTACTTCATGTTTACAAATTGCAAAAATGAAATGTCTTAATCCTGAGCAAGTCTGAAAGCGTAAATGTATTCATACAAATTTTCTATACTCTAGCTTGGAGAAAACATGATAATGTAGCATTCCCTGAAAACCTCAAATTTGTTCCATAAGAAGAACACATTTTTCCCAACAGACAATGATGATTACTCATGATTTGGTTCACTCTTGTATGTGTAAACACATGAGTGCATGCGTGCTGAGTAAGTCATCCATGAAGTCAAAGCAGCAATTAACCTCTCAATAAATTAAGGCAGTCATTTTAAAACTTACCAAGACAGATACACTAAATTAGAGTGACAATAATCATTTTTTCATTATTTGAAAGATCTATTTTTATTAAGGTAGGTGTGTGTGTGTGTGTGTGTGTGTGTGTGTGTGTGTGTGTGTAAGCAGCTTATCAAATAGTCCAGAGGCATCTTATTACCCTGGATTTAGGGTTATAGATGGTTGTATATAGTGTGAGCTGTGTGTGGTGGGATCCAATTAGGATACTCTGAAAGAACAGAGCATACTCTTAACTATGGAGATATCTGCCCTGCCCCTCCGGTTGTTTTAGATAATGTTCTACAGACCACTTGTATAAAAACTGTGTATGATACTAAGATGTTCAAATTTGACAGCCTCAGGTTGAACGTTCCGTAACTATGATTCTGAACCATTAAACAACACACTGAATGATTCTTCATCTTTTCTCTCTTAACCATGTCACACCTGTGATGAAAGAATTCTCCAAGTAAACACTTCTTTTAGAAATGAGCATGCTATATAACTTTAAAACAATGAAGCAAGAATTAAAATAGAAAATCATGTCCGCAGAACAACTACACTACAATTGTTTTAAGTGGTCCTTTTCCTAATTTGGATATTGAAGTAGGGTTATTTATTTTGCTACCAAAAGTCTGCTGCTGTAATGTGTATATTCTATGCCTAGGTTGGAAGACAACCCCATGGAGATCCTCTCTTTCTTCTTTTCTCTTAGCTATTCTTCCTGTGAGAAAACTAAGCTAAGACCCAATGGTGAGACGCAAAAGATGGTAATTTTAATCTATTCTCTTAGGAGTAAATCACCCACAGGAATTAACAGAAAACAGATACTGGAAACTCACCAAAATGTCTATCAAAATGAAATTTAGATTTCCTACAAAACAGCTTAATAATCCCTTCAAATGTCAGAAACTTGCTAATTTAGACATAAAACAATTATAAATTCAACTGTTCTAGTTATCATGGAATGCTGATGGAATCTCTATGTTACTCTTCCTGAGTTTGTAAATATGTTGCTTTTGAAGGAGAGAGATTTATGAAAAGTACCTCAAAGATAATGATCTTTCACAGATGTGGCAAAATAAAAAGCCTTGCCTTTCTTTTACCTAGTGTCTACAGACCTTTGCCCAAACATACAAGTACTAAAAATAATCAAAATATACCCATTCAAACATAAGTATATATGGCCTGTTTATTTTGCTATCTGTATCATCAACATACAAAAATGAAAATTAAAAATAGTAGGCTAAAAAAACCTGTAAGAACACGCTGAGGAAATATCAGACTCTGATAGTATAATACATAATTCATAATATGATAAGCAAGATAACCAGAGTTCATTAAGCTCCTTCTATGTATCAGGTGTATGAGATGTTACAAGCATTAATTTTCCTCTCACAATAACTTTATGAGATGTTTATAAATAGTCACAATTGTGACATGAGTAAACAAGTCTGATAAATTCCAAAGTTACACAAATGTGAATTGCCATGGCTGGGATAGAATCCCATCTTTTTTGAGGAGTGAAGAAGACAAAAGGTAAAAGACAGAAGTCCAAGGAAAGAAAGGTGAATCACACAGATTCTGGTGATGTTTGTTTTGCTTTTTGCTTCTTAGTTAAAAGTTACTTTCCTCACATTTTAAATAAATAATGTTTATATCTATATATCTATACATATATATGAGATATAATATATATTATATAATATATATATTATGTATATATGATATTATACCATATATATCATATATATGGTACATACAAATATATATGCCAAAATCATAAATCTTCTCCTCTCTCAAAAACTCATGGTGATAACATGTCAATTGAATGTGGAAATTGGTTTCTAGATTCATTTATTTTATCATTATCATACCTGCAGGATTCAAAATTAATTTTTGGCAGACTACTTCACTCCTTTTTCCAAAAGTTCATCTCATATTTCCTCCAGTGTAGAAAGTCCCTATCTCGTTAACTCACTCAATGGGAAGCAGATAAATGTCTCATGACAAGGGGAGAAGCATGAATTTAACTACAATTTTGAAATTTTGAAAATTTGTGTATTTTTTCTCTCTTGAGAAATACCAAAACAATGCTGAGAACTATAGCAGCTGCCACTAGCTCCAGCTGAATGTGTGTGTATGCATTTAGGTCTACATTAAGACAGAAGTCATTTATTTCTTGTGATGATCCTATGAAATTAATAATGCTGTTGCATCATTTTTCAAAGAGGGAATTAAAGACTGTAGAGTCCAATACTTTAAGTTGTAGGTTCACACAAAGCAATATATGATCAAATGAAGAAAAATCTCTAATACTTTTGGTCTGAATAAAGAACACTATCAAGATATGATTGTATTAATGCAAATTGTGTAAAACTAAATACTTACATGACATAAGTGACAGAAGCTAACATTAAACTTACCATAAAGTTCTAGGTATTTTAGATACATCATCTGCACTTTAAGTCTGAGTATATTTTGAGTACAACTAAATAAATGCTGATCATCAGTTAATTAGTCAAGAAAGTGAGGCACAAAAGGGGTGAGTCAATTAGCATACATTTGTCAAATTAATGAGCCAAGACTTTAAATACTACTTAAACCTGTAGCTTGGGCTCTTAACATCATCAATACTTGTTACTATAAATTGTTTCTGACTTTCTGTCAGCTCAGCCACATGCTATGCCATGGAATCAACAGTAGCTTTTGTTTTTATTCCAAAGATTATAAAGATATTACAGTGAAAAAATATAAAGAAGGGAGTGTAGGTATACTCTGTGTCACCTCCTCATTGCCTGACTACTACTGGTGGGAGCCAGATGGATCCAAGGCTTTCTCAGAGATCCTCATTAAAAGACAAAAGGAACTCCAGTTCTCTGTTTTTGTGCAGGAGCAGACCTCAAAAAGTCCAGTCAGAGACTGGAGCCTTGACTCTGGAAGCTATTGGGACTGGTTGTCTACCCAGAAGGGCTGTGGTTATCAGCTTGAAAGCAACTATGTCTAAGATATCCTGTGTTAACTTTGCGAGCACTATCTGATTTAGCTTTATGCTGACCTCTGCAACTTCCCTGCTCCTAACAGGATATAGGGTGATGTACGTATTAATAAATTCACTTTGCCTAAATAATAGTTTGTGCAAAACCTCCTGACCCCAGCTTTATATCTTCTCATTTCCTGGTTTACTCTCTCTCTCTCTCATGAACTTAAGGGTAACCTGCTGCCCCATATCAAGAATAACAAAAATGGAATGTGCCAAGTAAAATGATTAAGAAGCCAAAATCCAGACAATAGAGAATATGCTGGATCTCTAACAACACATGACTTCTAAAATTCATCAGCTAAATTTTTTTTCTATTAAGATATTTTAGTAATTTTGTGAGGGACTTGGGAGTGAAATATGAATAAACATTTAGTGCAACACATAATATTCTTTAATTACTTATCCAAGGTAATTCACCAAAATATAGATCCCTGAATTTTTCATTATGAGTAAATAATCTAAAAACTATATCATTTTTACCAAAGCCATTTTTGCCAAGAGCTTGACTATATAATTTCGAGCATATAATGGTAATCAAAATCATTGTGACCTAACATCAGCCTTAGTTGATATATTACTAGTTGAATTCAGGTAAATGTTAATACCCCTCCTTTTCAATTATGCCCTTGATAAAATGGAAAAAAAGAAACAGAGAATGTTTGCAATAAAATATTTTCATGAAAAAAATATATACATAATTTTCACAAAAGCCAAGAAAAGGTGAAGTAAAAATAAAAAAATGAAACTAGAAAATTTATTTTTACTTAAGGAAATAACCAATACTAATATATGAAAAATGTGTAATAAAAATGATTATCAGAAAAATACAACTAAAAACCATAACAACATATCAGTAATTTTATTATAGAAAGGAGTAATGATAAATTCCTGACAAGATGAAACAAATGGAACTTGCCATGGTACTGATGGAAGTATATATATATGCTAATAGTGTGGGAATGCCACAATAATTAATACAGAATGATCACATGATTGTTTGTCTTATTAATGGATACTCATTAGGAACAATGAAGTCAGTATGTTGAAGACATATCTTCTCTCATGTTCAATGTGACATTATTAGCAATATTAAGAAGTGGAAACAACTCATATGCATCAGCTGATGAACTGATAAGAAAACTACTGCAGCCCACACACATATAAGACTACTGTCCAGTCATTTAAAGGATAAAATTAAGTCACTGCACCAACATAGCTAGGATGATGCATTTGAAGCCAAACTAGACAGCTAGAGACAGATGCCAGACTTATGCATTGTCACTAATGCACGATGCCAAAGATTTGTCCTCAAAGCTGAAAATAGATTGGAATTGATAGAAGCTGATACTGATAGATAAGATAGTGTTAGAGAAGGATGGGTACAGTTAATCAATGGACAGCAAGTTAAGCTTTAGGCTAAGATGTTCTGGTGTTGCATCACACAGTAGGATTACTGCAGAAAACAACTTGCTGAACAGTTCACTAAACTAGAACAAAGGGTTTGTAGGTTTTTACCATAAAAAAAGAGAAGCATGCTGTAAATTTCTAAGTCTACTGGATTTTAATGCCTCATGCAGGTTCCTCTTGTCCATAGTGTTTCATGAGTGTGTTCCTCTTTTACTCGAAGAACTCAATCCAGATGACTTACCTCTTAATCTTTGGTTTTGTTGAGCTAACACTTTGGACTATGTTATTCAATTATTCTTTTTGCGTATTTCATTATTCTATTATGTAATGTATAAAGTTTTTGCTATCTCCTGCTCTTTAGAATTAAGCAATGTGCTATTTCCTAGATTTATGTGCCAGCCAAAAATTATTACATACACCTGAGATTTGAAAATTGTTTATTAAATTTTCTATTTACAAGTTTAATCATAATGATGATGACTCAGGTCATAAGGATTAAATGTGTAAGTTAAAACAAACTATTCACAAACATGAATGAAATATTTAATGAATAAAAGGCCTTTTAAGTACATTATTAATACCAGAAAGGCATGGTTAGTGCAGCTTTATAGTAGGTCATATACTTTGTATGAACAGAAGCCCAATGTTTGATCTCTGGCCCCTACTAATGAAAAAATATAAAACATTCATTTGATGTATGATTTTCTTTCTTCTTTCCCAAAATGCATAGCCTATGCCAACAGGTCACAGTGAAGATTAATTATGTATTTATATGCATTTTTCTCTAAGTCATAGAATGTATCACTTGCACTCTTATCAGACTGATACTGCTTTCTAGACCACAACATCTTGGCCATATTCGGCTCTTGAATTCTCCATTTTTCTGTGTTTCACCATTAGACTTGTTTCCTAAAGTCTGCTGGAAAACTGACTAATCCCCTGTTCACAGAAAAACTTGGGCTGCTCATTGTCTCTGTCTGATCATATGTGTACATGTGATCAAACTCCCTAAGAACCAATTTTATGAGTTAGAGAAATATAGATATCACAACTTCTATTTGCCACAATACCTACCAACACTACATATTTATATCATAATTTTGCAGAGTATGTAATGCAATGCTAATCATAGAGCAGAAAAAGGTAAAATAATGAAACAATTTTCATAAACCTAAAGTCAAAATATTTGTATTAATAATAGTAAAAAATGTTGTTCAGTTAAATTCAGCTCATTTATGCTCTGAAATATGTGTTTCCAAAAGTATGAAACACATTCTATCTGGTTATATTATTACCTCAAAGGAAGTAGGGTTGGGACTTAAAAAACTACCATGCTCATTTTTTTTTTAGTTGGTCTAGCATATTTATAAATTATCATCCTTTACATTGTTAGAATATTTTAAAAATAAGAAGAAAGGTTTCATAAAACAATAAGCAGTGGCTTATGCTGTTTTCAATCTAGGCGTAACATAGCATTAGGCTGTTTCTGCTTGTGCTGTAATCTGTACCATTTGTGTTCTTCACATTAATATTTCTCTTACAGAGCTCAATCGTTTGGAGTGAACAATAAAATATGCTTTTGTCAAGTTAACGATCAGTATTTCAAATATTTAAAGCTAATTCCTTTTACAGAACAGTAATGTTAGAAATCATATCTTTAATGCTCTTCAAAGCTGCTTTGTAGATCTGCATATAAATAACCATGCACACTGAAGACAGATCATATAGAAATGTTGATAATTATTGAGTTTTCTTTTAGGTGGGACATTAAATACCAGTATAACCAAATAAGCCCCAAAATTTGTAAACTCTCGCTTTCCCGGTCCCTTACACCTTTTCCTTGTCTGCAAGGATACGTCTTATTGCTTGTTAAATGAAGAGATGTAAGCAAATATTTCTAGATGAGTTTTTGAATGAATGACAGATCTCTTGGTTTTTATGTGTAGAATCATAGAAGGTTTTCATGGGCAGACACATTTCACAAATGCCCAGTATGCTATGATGATTCTGATAGCATCTGCTATGGCTTCTTCACTCTTGGAGAGAACAGAATTTCTTTCTGAGGATTGCTATGCCTCGTGTCTATTGGCCTCTGTAATATACTCAAAAATATTTGTTAAATAAATATCAAATGACATACTTCTAAAACTCTTTATCTTTAATGCTTGAGACTGACTTAGACCCGTGTGCATGATAAGCATGCATGCTACCTCTGAGCTACTCTCTAGCCTTTGAGAAATGTTTCATACTTAACAAAAAATAATTAAGTGAAAAGGGTCTATTATTGTCAATTATTTTTTCTAAATATATATTGAATTATAATTTAGTTGTAAGTTATGTTAGATTTAAAATTAGGTTAAACTTGAGAGGCCATCCATATTTGCTGAATATACTTAAAAGTCAGTGATCGATGTGCAGTTTTCTACTTCCCTCTCTATTTAATGAGCCTGTGCCCCTTGCTTAGCATTTTTTATACTGTATTGTGCTACTGACATTAGTCCCTCCTGATAGGCTGCTTTATAAACTTAGACATTTCAATCAATCTTCAGACATATTATTCTACTGCCTGAATCCATGTAGTCTGAAGCATTCCTACATTCTGTCTGAAAATCTCTCTTCTCAATTCCACACCATTCTCACTCATTGGAGGTCTCCTTCCCAAGAGTCTTTCAGCAAGTGTCACAGGGATATGTATGGTCATACCTGCCTTTTCCATCCCTCTAGTTATGCCAAGAGATTTTTGTTTACCAATTTATTCTAATGTTTCAAGGGGCTGACCTCAGCTTTTACTATAGATCAAATCTCAAGTTGCTGTAAATTTAAAAATTAACCTTATTAATCTATCCTATTTTATCATAATGTGAGAGAATTTGGAAAGCATCACAATACATCATGCATGCATATTTCAGTAATGAAGTTATGAAAGAAGTACAAATTAGGATAATTATTTACTCAGTCAAACTAAAATGACAAAGTTTCGTCATCTACCTTTCAAAAGACAGATGAACTAACTGACATGTAATCAAAACTAAAGTCAGAATCTAATACATTAATTAGATATTTGTGCCTCACTAGTAAGAATAACCACAGAATTTTAGTAGGACGTTTCACAAATATGTTTTTTACTGTCTGCCAATATTCAGTTTAGTCATTACCTTGAAATTCACTTGCAAGATAAGAAACATCAACTGATTTTAAGTCCTAAGTATACTTATTCATTTTTCCCTGCAGATGAAAAAAAAATAGATTGCTGAAATGCAATTTTATCCTAATTAAGGTTACCATGAAATGAAAAATGTCTATACCTGGTCTATTTGTGTAGCCTTCTTATTGAAAGTCCTGGCAGTGGTAGAATTTAGAATTTTTTTTTTTTTTTGAGAACTGAAATTTGACTTTCCAGATCTATGCCTTTGGGGAAATTGTCAAAGTATTATCATGTGGAGAATCTCAAGATGAAATGAGAGCTCTACTTGACAGCTGAAATAGGTGGTCATTTTTATGTCTCAGTTATGAGAATAGACCCCAGTAGAAATATAGACTCATCTACTAGTTAGAGTCATATACATTATTTTTTAAAAAGAAAGAAATCAATGCAAATAGTAATATTTTCAGAATCTGACTCTGTTAAACATTGACAAGGGTAGAAAAATCCATCTTGATTAAACTTTGGCTCTAAATGGAAGGGAAACTGGTGAGAAAGCATCAATGCTTAAAACTCTGCAAGGAGCATTATGATGTGTTTAAACCTAGTTCTGTAACATCCAGCCACCTGAGAAATAAAGGCTCCTCTACAGTGTGAAAATTTAAGACCTTATGTTTTCAATCTCCCAATGCCTTATTGAAATCAGATAATGTCTATCTTGTCTACAGAAAAGTCCAAGCATATAATAAAGTCTTAAAGTCACAGAATAACATTTACTGCAGTAAAATGTATTTTAACTCTGACACCCATATTGGATTCATTCATTCAAGAGTAATCTTAGATTACAACATAATGTCTTTCTTCAGTACTTTAGTGGGGAGAGAGGAAACTGTGAAGGAAAGGGGATAGACAAGGAAGAGGGACTGAAACTCTGAGGGCCAGAAGAAAGAATGGAGACCAGCAATCTTAGAATGTAGGAGGTTGGGGGGACCTTCCAGAATGTAACAGATCCTTGGGAGGTGAGAGACTGTCAGGACTCAAAGGGAGGGACCTTAGATGAAATGCCCTACACTGGGGAGAGGGAATTTGTAGAGTCCATCTCAAGCAGAAAGACAGGGCATCCAGTGAGGTATGGGGTTGCTATCCCACAATCAAAATTCTGACCCATAATTGTTGCTATCTTAAGAACTGCAGGGATGAAAATGGAAAAGAGACTGAGGAAAAGAAGGTCCAGTGAAATATGATTCACCTCAAGGGGAGGCCCCAAGGCCTGACACTATTACTGAAGCCATGGAGTGCTCACAGAAAAGAGACCTATCATGACCCAACATGCAGCTGAATGAGTCAGATGCAGATATTTGCACCCAACCAATGGACAGAAGCCAGTGCCCCCTGTTGTTGAATCAGGGAAAAGCTGGAAGAAGATGAGGAAGTAGGCAACCCAGTAGGAGGAATAGCAATCTCAATTAACCTGGATGCCTGAGATCTCTCAGACACTGGATCGCCAACCAGGCAGCATACATCAACTGATATGAAGCCTTAACACATATACAGCAGAGGACTGCTGGGTCTGGGTTCAGTCAAAGAAAATACACTTTACCCTGAAGAGACTTGAGGCCTCAGGGAGTTTAGAGGTCTGGTGGGGTGGTGGAGCTGTGGGGACATCCTCATGAGACAGGCAGGCAGGGAGGAGGTATGGGATGTGGAACAGTCAGAGAGTGGACAGGGAGGGGAATAAAAGAGAAGAAAGGAAACGAAGAAATAAACAAACAAAAAATGAAAAAATATAAAATATAACAATATAAAGTAAGGTAAAACAAAAATAATGAAAAAGTTAGATAAGACAAGCCAATAGAGAAAAAGAACCTAAAGTAATCAGAGACCCACTATTAATCATGTTAGGAGAATCCAATAAAGACACTAAACTAGAAGCTATAATGTATATTCAGAGGATCTAAAGCTTCTGTGACCTCATATGAGTGTTTATAATACAGCATAATTTCCTAAAGATCTACATGTCTAGATAACATGAAAATGGATACAATACGTACAATACTTTTTGTGTTGAGTCATATGTTCAATTATTAAAATTGTAGCCATTTTTTATTGCTTAAAAGCAGATTTGGGTTGAGGTATATTATTTACATACGAATGTTGACTAAAAAGGTAAAATAAAATTATTGTAATTATGCCTACATATAGATATTTATATATTTTAGTTAATTATAGGGGCAAATCTTGGTGTGACTACAAAGATAGTAATAATCATACAGACAAAATCATCAACATATATTAATTAATTGCTTATTTTATAAAAACAGCTTTAACAGAATTTGTCTCTTAATGTCACTATTTGGCACAATGACATTATAAATAAGGGCAAACGATACCTCTATCCTAGTATTGAACAATATAAGGGTATTACAGATTAAACAACTTATACAGTCATAACCATAAAAGGTAGAACTGTGGCATAATCCAAAGTCAAGTCCTTAAGCATGAAAACTTGCATTCCTAGCTACCAGTATGCCCATGTATAACATTAGGATATATATATATATATATATATATATATATATATATATATATATATACACATAGACACTGAAAAAGCCATTTTATGACTAAGTATTCTAGACACAGTAAGTGATTATCTGAGAAAACTGATGTAGCATAAAATAAACTTAATCAGCTTGAGAAGGAAATATAAGCTGTGATGAAACCTTTTAATGACCTGGAACCATATTTAGAGTTTTATTCTGACTCTAAAGAACACAGGTGCATGATTCTCCCTCATAAATGAAAATTATTTTATAAAGATGCATATATTACAGAGGCATTTTATTCTAACTCAACATGATATACCAAGAGGAAGATAACCAAGGAGAGGTGCCCAATGCTTATCTCACCCTCCACACAAAATGCCAATGCACCTTCCTGAAAGGGATCCAAGGTATCACATTAGATCTCAAAAAAAAAAAAAGAAAGAAAGAAAGAAAGATGCTACAAAGAGTGTTTTACCATACTCTAACATAAATTGTGAATTAAAGAATTTCATATTGTAATAACATCATGAAATGTTTACACAATCCATTCAATTGATATATAAACAAAGTGAGACATAAAAATAAAGTAGGTGGATAATTTGATATTAGACAACTAATTGGTGTACTCTTCCATGGGAAATACTATTTCTCCTGATCTCACTATCCACCTAGTTGTATAATTTTTTGTGGGGGGTTTAGGCCTCCTAGGATTTTCCCCATCCACATTAGCATGTATATTACTGTCTATGTTAAGCTCATATTTACACAGTTACATTGGTGAGACATCATGAAAACATACATACATACATACAGACACATCATAATACAGACTGCACAGTTTTCAGGTTTTAAATGATATAGTAATACTATGAAAATAAAAGAACAATTTTAAACTTCAGTATGTTTTCTTTTATTGGATATTTTATTTATTTGCATTTCAGATGTTAGTCCCTTTCTCCACCCCTGCCCCATAAACCCCTTATCCCATTCTCTTGCTACTTCTATGAGGATGTGCCCCAACCCAACCATCCACTACTCCCTCCCTGCCCTCGAATTCCCCCACACTGGGGCATCTCGCCTTCACAGGACCAAGGACCTCTTCCTACCAATGCCTGACAAGGCCATCCTTCACTACATATACAGCTAGAGCCATGGGTCTCTCCAAAGCATGTTCCCAGACTGGCTGTTTAGATCCTGGAAGCTCTGGTTGGTTGGTATTGTCAATCTTCCAATAAGACTTCAAGCCCCTTCAGCCCCTTCAGTCTTCTCTCTACCTCCTCCATTGGGGACCTCATGATCAGTTCAATGGTTAGCTGCAAGCATCCTCCTGTGGCAGAGTCTCTCAGGAGACAGGTATATCAAGCTACTGTCAGCATGCATTCGCTGGCATCCACAATCTTGCCTACATATGGTGACTGCACATTGGCTGGATCCCCAGGTAGGGCAATCTCCAGATGGCCCCTTCTCCAGTCTCTGCTCCACACTTTGTCTCCTTACTTGCTCTAGTATTTTGCTATTTCTTCTAAGAATCAGTGAAGCACCCGCACTTTGGTCTTCCTTTTTTCATGAGCTTCATGTGGTCTGTGAATTGTATCTTATGTATTGTGAGTTTTAGGGCTAATAACCAATTATCAGTGAGTGTATACCATGTTTGTTCTTTTGTGATTGGGTTATCTTACTAAGGATATTTTCTAGTTCCAACCTTTTGTCTAAGAATTTCATGAATTCATTGCTTTTAATATTAACTAGTATTCCATTGTGTAAATGTACCACATTTTCTGTATCCATTCCTCTGGTGAAAAACATCTAGGTTCTTTCCAGCTTCTGGCTATTATAAATAAGGCTGCTATGAACATAGTGGAGCATGTGTCCTTGTTATATGTTAGAGCATCTTCTGGTTATATGCCCAGGAGTGGTATAGCTGGTCCTCAAGTAATACTATATCCAATTTTCTGAGGAACTGCCAGACTGATTTCCAGAGTGGTTGTAATAGCTTACAATCCCACCAGCAATGAAGGAGTGTTCCTCTTTCTCCACATCATCGTCAGCAGTGGCTATCACCTGAGTGTTTGATCTTAGCCATTCTGACTGATGTGAGGTGGAATCTCAGGATTGTTTTGATTTGCATTTCCCTTATGACTAAGGATATTGAACATTTCTTTAGGAGCTTTTTGACCATTCAAGTTTCCTCAGTTGAAAATTCTTTGCTGTGCTCTGTACTTCAATTTTGAATAGTGTTATTAGATTGTCTGGGTCTAATTTCTTGAGCTCTTTGTGTACATTGGATATTAGCCCTCTATCAGATGTAGGATTGGTAAAGATCTTTTCCCAATCTGTTGGTTGCCATTTTGTCCTAATGACACTGTCCTTTGACTACAAAAGCTTTGCAATTTTATTTGATCCCATTTGTCAATTCTTTATCTTAGAGCGTAAGCCATTGGTGTTCTATTCAGGAACTTCTCCCCTGTGCCTAAGTATTCAAGGGTCTTCCCCACCTTCTCTTCTATTAGTTTCAGTGTATCTGTGCCCATGTGATCTAAGCTCTTCCCCACTTTCTCGTCTAATAGTTTCAGGGTATGTGGTTTTATGTGTTGGTCCTTGATACACTTGGATCTGAGCTTTGTACAAGGAGACAAGAATGGATCGATTTGCATTCTTCTACTTGTTGACCTCCAGTTCAACCCTCACCATTTGTTGAAAATACTGTTTTTTTTCTCCACTAGCTGGTTTTAGCACCTATTTCAAAAATCAAGTGACCATAGATGTATGGGTTCATTTCTGGGTCTTCAATTCTATTCCATTTATCTTCTTGCCTGTCCTAGTAACTCAGTGTTCCTTTAACTCCTACTCTGTCCAGTGAAGCAGTGGCTGCTCATACACATTTTTATCCACTCAAAATGTGTGAGTAAACCGAACTAGAAAATTTTGTAGATGATATGGACACAGAATTTCAATGACTTACAATGAAAAAGAACACAAAATATCTCAAAAATAATGCTGGTATTGATTCTATTATTTTTTTTAAGAAAATAAAAACCATTACAATAAAGTCAGAAAAAGAAAACCAACAGAAGGAAAAGTATCCAAAGAGAAAGCATAAGAATCAAAGACAGAAATATTCACACACTTAGGAGTAATATAAAAATACTAAACTGAAAGCCATAATATATATGCAGAGGACCTGGTACAAACATGCATCGGCACTGCTCACTGCTTCAGTCTCTGTGAGTTTATGTGAAATCTGCTCCGTTTTCTCTGGCTCCTATGTCCTTTCATCCTCTACTTCTGAGGGGTTCCTTAATTTATTAAGGGATATATTTGATGGAGACATCTCATTTACAGCCATGATTAAAATATGTCTCTCTCCCTTTCCCTCTCCTCATGCCTACTTTCTCTGTATCTGTCTCAGTCTCTGTCTCTGTCTCTCTGTCCCTCTCTTTCTTTCACTAATGTCTGGCTGTGGGTCTCTTTAATTATTTCCATCTATTCCAGGAGGAAGATTCTTAAGTGATGCTGAATATAGCACTGATTTATGAATATAGCTGACTACTATATAAAGTAAGAGTCATACTACTGCTACCTTTATTTTTATTTATTAAATTTAGTCCTTAGTAGTTGATACTAGTAGTATTTGGTTTTATTGGGCTTAATCTCTGGTTTATAGTCACCCTAGCTTTGTTGGGTATGGATTCAATATCAGTGTGAGGCACTTAGCTTACAGCTTAGTTACATCATTGTTCTAGCATAATTTGCAGGCAGAAAGAGTCTAGATAAAAAGTTTTGTGCCTGGGTTAGGATATATGTTTCTCTTTTGGTAGCATGCAGGGTACATCCCACAACCAAGGTACAAAAACCTAGAGATGAAGTTTCTTGGCATGCGTCAGCTCAGTCTTTCTTGTTCAATGAGTTGTGTGGATGTTGTCTTCACCAATTTAAAGGTAATATTTTGGATATAGTGGATCAAAAATTCTTAAGTGATTTTCATTAATTTACCTCATCTTTTATAAAAAAAAAAACAAAAAAACAAACAAACAAAAAAAAAACCTTCTCAAAAATTTGAAACCACTCCTAACTCACATTAGGCTGTATTTGGCTACATTGTTCTAGACAATTACTCTTCACAGTGTTTTATATTTTTCATATGTATTTCAAGAATATAGATTCATTTCTTATACGGAATATACATGCTTTATTAATTCACTAAAGAAAAACTATTCTGTCATTCAAAAAAACATGTTTAAAGAATCTCAATACCACACAAATCACAAAATGTCAAATGGCTTTCAGAAACGTTTGCAGCTTAATTAGCAGCTTGTCCTTCATTAATGGTGATGTGTTGCTTTATGATAATTAATTTTACTACTACCTCACATTGTTCTTGAATCTCCACCGTGACCCAAAATCTATTCTTCACTTTGACAAATGCTTACCTCGCAAAGTGCTAATGAAAAAGGAAGTGTATTGAATTTTCATTGCCACAAAATAATCAAAGATAATTCAAGGTAGAGTAGGATTTTTTTCATTAGGCAATGGCAATAGCTAAATAACAGTTCTCTAAAGGGAATGAAAGGGAATCATGTTTATACAACAAAACAACAGAGTATAACTTTATTCTGCCTCAAAACCTGAAAATTGTTTCATCTGAAGGTCTTGTGATGGGAACAAAAATAAAATTGAAACAAAACAAACTATCCCAATCACAATAAAATGTCCTTCACTTAGAGATATTACCATGTGAAGGATAGTGAGGTATCCAGGCATGGCCTCATGCAACCAAACTTTGAAAGCAATAACCATGTTACAGAGGCAGAAACAAAAACTCCCTCAAAACTCTTCTGATGACTCAAAATATCAGTATAAAAGAACTTTCTACAGTAAATTAATTTCTTAAGTTTGTGTATTTTCTGAAAATTGGAATAAAATTATTGAACACTTTTTGCTTGTCCAATGGCAAGCATATTCTGGACAAAGTCTTAGAAATTGAAAAGTGATTCTGGACATTCAACATAACCTATTACCAATCCTACAAGAGAGTTGATATGTTTAAGGCTTCTGTTACTGTAACTAATACCCACTGTGGATCTGAGAGGAGAGGTGGACACACTTAAGAAAGGTCAGGAGCAGATACAGAAAAATGGCTCATGATGATAAGTGCTTTCAAAATGTAGCCAGAAAGGATGTCTTGTTACTCCAGCTATCATCAAATCAAAGAGATACCTAATTTGGAGCTCATTCAAAAGCCCAGTATTGTTGATGGAGGTAGAAAGGGAAGGAACTATGAGAGTGTCACATCTCTAGTTTTGAGCAGGAAAAAGATTCCTGCATTTCACAGTCTAAATATGAATCAGATCAGGCTAGAACACAGCTAGTGAAGTGAAGCCTGCACAGACTGGCACAGCATTCCAAATTGAAGATAACTTTGACAGCTCTTTCCAAGGAGAACCCATTTATAACTTTACTTGCACTGACACATTCAGTAAATCATGGCCAGCTTAGACACTATATTATGGACATTCCCTGGCTACAAGGCAGAAGTGATATGTGAATGCTAGAGATGGACACTAGGGCTCCCAGAATCTGAGGCTTCTGACCCAAAAAGTCTGACCAGCCAGCCTCCAAGACTCAAGTAAACTTTCTACAAAATGACTCATGGCTCTCCTGGCTAGCAGAAACTTGAAACTTCAGCTAGGAGACTTCCTGAGACCTCCTGATGTGACCTGGTGACTAATTTTGCAAGAGTATTCTGTGGTACCCCAGACTCCTCTAAAATATAGGGCTGTGTAACACTTGTACTCTCTCACCTCAGTATCCCAAAGCATGACTAAGTTTATAGACATTTTGAATGTACTATATTACATGGAGGCTGCTTAAAATAATATTAGGCAAAAGGGGGTATATACAAATAAAGTTATTTCAGTAGAAAATTAGATATCTAAAAGTACTTTAATTTATTTTGATATTAAAAGGGCTACTAAAATCTAACCTTTATTTCAATATAGTTTATCATTTTTATAGAACAAACTATACATGTCATCTTTAAATTTTCTCTAATCAGTCGTACCCTTGTCTTTACAGTCCATTAGAAGAAAATCAAACAGTATTTTAAGCAGAAAAATTGACATTTTTCATATTACAATTATTAAAACTGAAACAAATAAATTGTATTATGTTGTGTTTGTGATAGTATGAGATGGTAAGGGTACTGACAAGTTCGTCTTTGAGCAATCCTTCACTTCTTCATCAAATAGTGACTGAGTATCTCCTGGACATAGGAGTTGTAGGCATCATCAAGAAGACAACTATTCCTGGATTTATATCTGAGAGACAGAAATCAAAATAGTGCTTACACTTCTAATTGTTTAGCAAAACTCAAAGATGTGCTAGAAATTGTAGGGTGTTTATAAAGGCATAAAGTAGAGCATTGATTTATTGTGGGGAAGAAGAAATCAAATCCAATTTGCCTTCAGAAGATTAACATAATGCACACCCATGAGCACGGGCGGCACATGTAAAATTATAGACAAGTTTTCAGCTATGACATAGGATGCACAAAGCCTAGAGATCTGCAGTATGAAGTAAAGCTGGAAGACCTTTAGGACATGGATTGGAAAGATACAGGGAGAGTGTTTTAGACAAGGCTCAATAATGCAATAGGCTAATATTCATACTCAAAATAATGAACTTTATCACAGAGGAAAGAAGAATCTTTTGCTAATGCTATAACTATTAATATTTATAAGGAAAATATCATAACTGATATCACATTCCCTAGTAAATAATAAGACATTCACCATGTTGAAGTAAATTAGGAATAGGCCTTGAGATCTGTTGAGAAGTAACATGTTGGGGCATGCTGTTATTCATTTGTAATCCAAGCACTGGGCAGGCCAGAAGGATTAAGGTATTTAGGATAGTATAGACTTCATAGAAAGACCAAGACTCCAAAAGAAAAATAATCAAGAACAGGATTTCTTAAATAGTGGGGAAGGGAGGGAGGAAAGAAAGAGAAAAATGAACAAAATTGTAGGATTTCACGAAGATGACTGTAATCTGATACTAAAATGAATCCAGAAAATAAAGTGTAAATGGTGAGCCTCAAGTTAAGTGTTTATATCCCCTGAGTTCCTAACTTTCTTAGTATATAATGATCGCATTATTTAGTTCTTGTAATATCTCTTTATCACTAAAGAATACCATGACTTTTGGCAAAGTCATTTAAGTTCTTAGGGATAAAAAGCTACATCATAAGAGATGAAGTTATTGACTCTTGCAAAGGGGTAGTACAAACTTTATAACTATGACATTTAGTTTGTGATCAAAGCATCAGTAACTCTAACAGAGAATAAATAACTAAAATATTTTCGCTAAAATACATACAGACTGTTTAGAAATATATTCAAAGTCACTGTATTATAAAACAATTAAGAGGGGTTCACACTTGAATCACAGACATGTGAATGAATTTAATTTCCACATTTAGAAAATTATTCTACAAAAATGACAAAGGTCAACTTGAATTTCTTGAGACAATTTGATACAGTTATACTTCAGATAGTTTTAGGACATGTGTTTAAACTCTGATTCTTGCTTTTACATTCTTGTTTTTATTTATTTATTTATTTTTTGGTTTAATGAGCTGTCTAGGTGATTTACAGCAGTACCAAACTTAAAAGGGGCTTTTCAGAGATTAAACTATTCCATAAAGTAAGTGTTTTATATTAGTTTATTAGCTAGTGATATTTAAAGAATTAAAGAAATTAAAATATGGATAATTTTAGCTCTCTGCAACAATAGAAGAATATATACTAGAATATACAAGTGGAGATTCTGGTAAATATAGAAGTTTTACTTGTCAAAAATTACAAAAATATGAAATATAATTTGATAAGACTGGAGATTCACGAGTGAGGATTGTGGTATATCAAATGGACAGAGGGGTTATTTATGTCTCTGCATGAATACATCATAAATGAAACATACACAATTTTTTAGGAACATACTAAGATCTAAGAATAACAGCTACAATCACAGTCTGACGTATTTCATATTATGTACTAATTTTACAGTGTATTTTGCACTGTCTTTATTAGAATAATATTATTTGGTATTGGAAAATATATAAAATATTAAGCATAACTCAAAAACTCAAATATTTTCTTGTACAATACAGTTTTAATATAAATATATTTATAAAACATCCTCTTTACCATTATAATCTTGAAAGTCAAGAAGAAAATATTAATGCAAACCATCATATGTTATTTCTATACATTCATTTGATTTAAAACTTTCTAAATCAGCTTTAAACAAATGAAGCACAATAGCATATCCAACAATAAGTGAGAAAAAGAGAATCATTTCATACCAAAACCCAAAGTTTTGTAATTGAAGCTTATTATAAATGCTTCAATTGTTCTACTTATGGCACAACCATATTTGAATCAAGAGTTATAGCATTAAAAATAAAAGGTGTCACAGAAAATGAAACTATTCAGAGTAAGCATACATCCCTTCATCACTACTAGAAATTTCATTAAAATGTGAAGGGAATTTGGGGTTAGGAAAATAACATGGTAGGTAAGAGGGCTTAGGTACAAGAGAGAATCCATAAGCATTCACATATAAAGCTACTTGTGTTCACACATGACATTGTAACCTCATTTGGGGCCAGGTAGGATGATTGAGTATTCTGGGATTTATTGGCCTCTGGAGTAGCTAAAGGCTCAGAGACCCTTTTAATAAGGAACTGGTTTAGAGAAGGATTGAGAAAGACAATAGATATTCTGGTTTGGCCACCTATGCACCATATACTGTACAAAACAAGCCCCACCCCCTCATTCATACAAAGAAACTTTTAAAAATATATAGCCCTTGGGATCAAAGTCTAATTAGATGCTGAAATGCATATTTAGAGGTAAGTTTTTTATTTGAAATCTTAAGAAAATATTTTAAGTGAAATAGATTTAAAAGCATTTTATCCTTGTTCAAATTGTGTTTTCTTCTGTTGCAGCATTAAATCTTAGTGTGCCAAATGTTGAACATTTTACCATTTACAAGTCCATAAACACTTGAAGACTAGTGTTTAAGTACTTAAAAGGTTAGATTCCTACATTGACATGTGTGAAATATTAGTCGTTTAAGGATACTTTTAAATTAATATAAAAATATTAGGGGGATTCTGAAATGTGTTAAAAAGAATTACCTGGGTTTCATCATTTTCCAGATTGTAAAGGGGATCCAGTGTGAATTCTGTCATATGCAAAGCTAAATAATGAAGCTTGAATTAGAAATAATATCGTATGATTCCACATAGCACACTTTAGAGAATCTGCATTTTTTTTGAGTAAATTAAACTCATCATATAACAAATAAATAAGGTTTCACAATTAAGATTCTGGTATGGTGCCTCATACCTATAACCCCAGAGCTTGGAATAATGAGATAGAAACGTCCCAGGCTAGCATGGGCTGTGTAGAAAGACTTTCCCCAAAACAAAATTTATAAAACTAGTAAAACGATAAATAACACTAGCTTTGCCTGTATCACAGATATAATATAAAACTTTAGAGGAATCTTTTCCCTTGTGGGCAATCATTTAATGTAATATAAATTAAGAGTTACCTAATTTGAGCTAGCAAGAACTGCTTAGAGTTTCCTATATGTATTCTTATGTCCTAAAGATGTTTTTATGTTTAACCTTAACCTTAAGTGAGACACATGTTCCCCAAGCAAGTCACAGGTGTAGGTGTAGTCCTTGGTGTAAATCTAGTGTCCTGCCTGGCTTCCTTTGTGCACATCTACAAAGATACTTTGGTTATGAGGTTGAATTTGTGCTGCTACCCCTAACTTGCTTAGTCTATTCCCATGACTTCACATTACTGTGTTAACGAGAATCTGAATACAGACCAGATAGTGTCAGTAAAAGTAGAGAATTTAATACTGTGTGCTTCCTAGCTTACACATGAAACATATGAAACATTATTTTGACATTATAAATTGTTCTTTTATAAAGTTCAGCTTCATCAATAATAATTTAATGAATACAAGTAGCATTACTGAGATAAATTTATATTCTAGCCAGAAGACTTTATACTTTCAAAACATAAAGAAAAATTTCATTTGTAGTGGACAATTCACTGATTTCAACATTCTGAAAAACAGGTTTGTAACAAATAATTTCTACAATTCATAAATCAATGAGAATTTAAAAAAAAAATTCTATTTTATACTTTGAATTCCCCATTTACCTGACTGCATACAGTGAATTTCATAAGTTTTCAAAGGCTCAGTTTGCTTTGGAGAAATCTTTGAAGCCATGTTGAAAGATATCTTCAAAATCCTCTTTCTAGACTGACATTTCAGTAAGCATTTAAATACCCAAGCAACTATCTATTCTATTATTTTTATGAAAACCTGATGTTCTGAAATCATAGCTTGACTACATAGTTATCAATTCTTATTTCGATAGATAATTCTCAATTGAATAGGAATCTTGAGAAAATTTGTCTATGGAATAAAGTGACTTCCTTTTTTCCCAGGGTCAATTCTTGTATGGCAATAGTGACTCACAAGCACCAAGACTTATACAACACCAGAATGTAAATTTCTCACTCTGAAATGTTCCTCTTGGGTTTCTTTCACTGTGACTCTTCTAATAAGAGGAATAGCCTTTAACTCTTTTCTCCTGTTTTTTTCTGTGCCCTGCTCCAATGGCCACCTAAAAATTAAATTTAAAAAATCCTGAAGGAATAGTTTACTATTGAAAAAATAAAGCCTCGGCAAATGGGAAGCACTGGCAGCTGCAAACACAACCATCTGAGTGTTTATGGATAGCACCTGAAAACCATAAAGGATCACAGAAGGAACTGCAAAGCCAAAAGTGTTTGTGAGCTTCAAAGTCATTAGCCATAGAATTCAGCCTCCAAGTCAGTAGTCACTTTTGCAGCCACTGAACAGCAGACAGACAATATTTTTCAAGGGCATTATTTCATAATTTAATTAGAAGAAAACACTCCTGTAAATATTATCTCGACATTGTATAAACAAGGGGCTCCTTGGATCGTAAGAAAATGATGAATTGAGATTATTAAATGACTAGAGATTAGAAAGCTTCCATTTAGTTAGAAAAGAATATTAGAAAGGATTCAAATAAAGCAATACAACCTAAAATATTTAACAGTGGTTTCAAATATTTATAGTTATTATTCTACAGAAAGTAAACTAGCTTTCAACTTTGGAAAATCATCTTTTACACAGATCCAATAAATTCTCTAATGTGGGGTAAATAAAAGGAGCAAAGATGCTGAAATTAAAAACATCTTTTCATTTACCCACCAATGTGTTGCATTATAGATCAAAACCATGCTAGCTGTACATTACTTAAATAAATATTAAAATTAGACTGCCTTTCCTAGGCAGACATTTCCTGACAAGAGGAGAAGGTTGTATCCATTTGAAGGAAAGAAAATAATCTAGAATTCAAGAACATATAGATAATGAAGAGTTAATTATAAAACTTTGACGACAGAAATATACTTGAATTTCTGTTAATTTACTGAAGAAGGCACCAAGACTATATGTTGGGACTTATCCAGGAAATAAAGCAGGTGATGTGAATAAAAAAGCAAGCAGACAAAATGTGTGATTGCAAAGTCTGCTTGGAAAAATAGAATTTTGCAAGCCTAATTATCTGCTAAGTGTGCTATGCACTTATTCTAACTCCTCCTGTTCTGTCCTTGACTTAGACTAAATTTATTTGCATAATAGGTAAAACCGTTTGTGTTAAAGTATATAGCATTTTCCCATTTCTTCTCATTTTCTGCATAACATTGAGTGGAAATCTACATATTTATATATGAGCCATTAGTGTAGCCTGAGTTTACATATAAGCTTTTGCCACTTATTTTGCTTGTGAGTGCTGTTTTTAAAAGTCTGGTGAATAAAAAGCAACTGCATAAAGTGCCTAACTAAATCAATTTATTTCCACCTGCATAATTTCCGAAGTCTAATTATGTTTTTCATCTGCTGAGAGCCCACAGTAGTCTCTGCTTCTTTAGAAGGTAGACTGTTTCAATTACTAGCTATTATAATAAAAATGCTTTAAGTTAAATCTAACATTTTCCATCTATTTCAGCTGTTGCTACTTTAAGTAAAAAAGTGTGTGTGTGGTTGTGTGTGTGTGTGTGTGGTTGTGTGTGTATGTGTGTGTAAAATCTCATGCATTTTTTAAACTTAAACTAAACTGAATTATATTTTATTCTTAAAAGTTAGAGGGGCACATAATTACAGAAATACAAAACTCACATAATATTAAAATATATGGTGTATTTCAAATCTGTGGCCACATAAGGGGTTACACTCAACTGAACAAGATGTGAAGGGAATTTTGGAACATGAAATGACTAGACTGTTGTCCTTCATTATTTATTTGCTTTCTGCAACCTTTTACAATGCGCAGAATCAGTACAAAAATATATGCATCATAATGGCATTAGAATGGGTGTTGATCCTTGCTAATTTTGTGGGCTGTTCATATGGGAGGATTCCTTGCAAGGTTGATATAAATTGATTGTATGCTAGGTCAGCTCTCACTGACCCAGGCTGGTGGTCATATTCCTGTTAAATTCCACTCTCCACCAGCCTCAAGTTTAACTGGCAAAATCCATTGGAGAATTGATATCAGAAAAATAGGAAATACAAAAAGTTGAGGATAATTTTCTATCTCCATAAAAGCCATTTGCCAGCACACAATTTAATTGAACCCCTCATGAATCTAAAATCTTATGGTTATTAATTGGAGATATGTCTATCTATCTATCTATCTATCTATCTATCTATCTATCTATCCATCTGTTCACCTATCTATCAACCAATGTCTCTGTCTCTCTGTCCCTCTGTGTCTCTCTCTCCATCTCTCTTGGTCTCTTTGTCTCTCCATCTCTGTCTCTCTCTCTCTTTCTCATTATATATATATATACATATATATATGTATACATATATATATATATATAAAATCTATCTATGTAAGGTATCAAATATAGATATACATATATTTGAAATTCTAAAAATATAATCTGTTTATTCTAACAAGATTTTAGTAATTGTAGCTGCTTTATATAGATGTGTGTATAAAATACAAATGATAATGTATTTTTTTTACATTTTTTTATTGAATATAATATTTTCATTTCAGATTTTTATCATCGTGCCCCATTCCTCCCCCCACTCAGGAACCCACTATCCCATCCCCTTTCTTCTGCTTCTATGAGGATGTGCCCCCACCTAGCCCCCACTCTCACCTCCCCACCCTTGAAATGCCCCCCTCAACTCAGTGTTCAGCCTTCATGGGACCAAGGATCTCCTCTCCCACCTATGCCAGACAAGGCCATCCTCCCCTAGACATACAGATGGAGTCATGCCTCCCCCATGTGCTCCCAGGCCGGTAGTTAAGACCCTCGGGAGCTCTGGTTGGTTGGTATTGTTGCTCTCCTCATGGGGCCACCAACCCTTTCAGCTCCTTCAGTCTTCTCTCTAACTCTTCCATTGGGAAGCCTTGATCAGATCAATGGTTAGCTGTGAGCATCTGCATTAGAATATGTCAGAATCTGGTAAACCTCTAAGGAGACAGGTATATCATGCTACTATCAGCATATTCTTCCTGACATCCACATCAGCATCTACCTTTGGTGACTGCACATGGGATGAATACCCAGGTGGAATGGTCTCCAGATGGCCTCTCCTTCAGTTTCTGTCTCACACTTTGTCTTCATATTTACTCACTTGAGTATTTCGTTACTCCTAAGTAGAGAGGCATCCACACTTGATCTTCCTTCTTCATGAGCTTCATCTGGTCTATGAGTTGAATCTTGGCTATTTCAAGCTTTTGGGCTAATATCCACTTATCAGTGAGTAAATACCATGTGTGTTCTTTTGTGATTGGGTTAACTCACTTAGGATGATATTTTCTAGTTTCATCCATTTACCTAAGAATTTCTCAAATTCATTGTTTTCAGTAGCTGAGTAATACTCCATTGTGTAAATGTACCACATATTTTGTATCCATTCCTCTATTGAAGGACATCTAGGTTCTTTTCAGCTTCTCGCTATTATGAATAAGGCTGCTATGAACATAGTGGAGCATATGTCCTTGTTATATGTTGGAGTATCTTCTGGGTATATGCCCAGGAGTGGTATAGCTGGGTCTTCAGGTAATGCTATGTCCAATTTTCTGAGGAACTGCCAGACTGATTTCCAAAGTGGTTGTACCAGCTTGTAATCCCACCAACAATGGAGGAGTTTTTCTCTTTTCCCACATCCTTGCCAACATCTACTATCACCTGAGTTTTTGATCTTAGCCATTCTGACTGGTGTGAGGTTGAATCTCAGGGTTGTTTTGATTTGCATTTCCCTGATGACTAAGGATGTTGAGCATTTCTTAAGGTACTTCTTGGCCATTCGAGTTTCCTCCATTGAGAATTCTTTAGCTATGCACCCCATTTTTAAATAGGGTTATTTGGTTGTCTGGAGTCTAATTTCTTGAGTTCTTTGTATATATTAGATATTAGCCCTCTATCAGATGTGGGATGGGTAATGATCTTTCCCCAATCTGTTGGTTGCCAGTTTGTCCTAATGACAGTGTCCTTTGCCTTACAGAAGCTTTTCAATGAGGTCCCATTTGTCAATTCTTAATCTTATAGACAGTATACTTAAGTGACCATAAAACTTCCACCAGAGAACTCCTAAACCCGATAAACAACTTCAGCAAAGTGGCTGGATATAAAATCAACTCAAACAAATCACTAGCCTTCCTCTACTCAAGGGATAAACAGACTGAGAAAAAAATTAGGGAAATGACACCCTTCACAATAGTCACAAATAATATAAAATATCTTGGAGTAAATCTAACCAAGAAAGTGAAAGATCTGTATGACATGAACTTCAAGTCTCTGAAGAAAGAAATCGAAGATCTCAGAAGATGGAAAGATCTTCCATGCTCCTTAATTGGCAGGATTAACTTAGTAAAAATGGCCATCTTGCCAAAAGCAATCTACAGATTCAACACAATCCCTATCAAAATTCCAAATCAATTCTTCATAGAGATAGGAAGAACAATTTGCAAATTCATTTGGAATAACAAAAACCCCAGAATAGCGAGAACTATTCTCAACAATAAAAGAACTTCTGGGGGAATCACCATCCCTGACCTCAAACTGTACTACAGAGCAGTAGTGATAAAAACTGCATGGTATTGGTACAGAGACAGGCAGGAAGATCAATGAAATAGAATTGAATCCACACACCTATGGTCACTTGATCTTTGACAAAGAAGCTAAAACCATCCAGTGGAAAAAGGACAGCATTTTCAACAAATGGTGCTGGTTCAACTGGAGGACAATATGTAGAAGAATGCAAATCAGTCTATTCTTATCCCCTTGTACAAAGCTCAAGTTCAAGTGAATAAAGGACCTTCACATAAAACCAAATACACTGAAACTAATAGAAGAGAAGGTGGGGAAGACTCTTGAATACCTAGGCACAGGGGGAAAGTTCCTGAACAGAACACAATGATAATGTATTTTAACTGGTATTTATCTTATGTCTTTTAAAATATCATGGAATAATCCGGCATAAAACATCTATCCCTTTACCCACTTTTGTGTTAACTTACATTCCTTATTGTCAAGAAACAATATGTTGAATGATTATTCTCATTGTTCTCAGCAGTCTGAAGGAGCACATGCCGCTGTCCTGTGGACATTTCCTCTACATGTGACTGAAAAAAGTTGGCATGATGTGTGGATTTAGAAGAACTCTCAGTTTCTGGGTTCAACTTAGGCACCAATGAATAAAAATTTCTGGGGAGTAGGCCTTTAAGTTAGTATTTTTAGAAGTCCTCTGAGTGCTTCTATGATGTTAAAAAAATATTACCTCAATTCACAATTTAAAAAAAAAGGAAAAGTACAGAAAAAAAAACCCACAGTCTTGCTTCTAGCTGTAGCTGTTATGATATTGGTGACACACATTAAAAAACTGGAGACGTAGCTCACTATCTAAAAGCTGAACCATCGCTTATTTTACTTACAGGTAAAACAAGATAAAATGACCAACAAACATTGAATTTTGAACAAATTTACAACCTGCAAGAAATCATAGACCATTCAAGTGCCAATTGACAAAAGCATATCACGAAAGGCTAGTCTTCTCTCAATAAATAATTCTTATCTCCATAGCTTCTATCCCATAAGAATATAATTCAATACTATTCCAATTTTATTATATTACAGAAGTTGTACTATGTATAAGGTTTATTTTAAAGAGTTTCTATTTAAAAGAAGCTGCTGCAGAAATTATACTCATATACTATTTACAGACCCAAGTAATATTTACATAAACTGTATGAAATATATAACAATCCATCTAAGATCCCATGTCTTGAAATGGTACTGATGAAAATACTGGATATGGATGAGGAATGGTACTGAAATGGTACCTATGGATTAATTCTGTTTTACATCTTTTAAGAGACTTATGTATATTGTTCTCATAATGACTATACCAATTTTCAATCCTTCTCACAGGATGTAGGTGTTCTGTCTCTATGTCCTCAATAACACTGAAAATTAATATCTTTGTATATTCAAAGTAGCTTTTTAATTAGTGTGAAAAGACATCTTTTCAGTTAGATTTTCATCTGCTTTCATACTGCGATCTGGATTCACATATATTTTCCATGAAAATCTCTGCAAAAGCACAGACAAGAGACATGATAATGGGAACTGATCATGGAAAAGCTTAGGCATATATTAGCAGACATATTAATACTATAAACAATACAAATATATCTTTATAATTGAGTCATACTACAAATAATAATCAGCTTTTGAACAATGACTCAGATTCAACAGAATATAAACACAATAAATTTTACTTGTGTATAATCCCTACATCTTATTTACATTCAAAATAATTTACATTTATCTATATGCATTAATAACAACTTACAGAAATCAGGTAAATTTGGAGTTTAGACACGTATGGGATAGAGCAATGTTCAAAAATATCATAGAATGGGAGATCTGTAAATGAGAATGTTATAATTTAGATATAGTACTTGAAGTTCTAGCCAGAACAACTAGACAACAAAAGAAATCAAAGGGATATAAATTGGAAAGGAGGAAGTCAAGATATTAGTATTTGCAGCTGATACAATAGTATATTTAAGAAACCAAAAAAAATCGACCAAAGAACTCCTGCAGCTATAAACAACTTCAGCAAAGTGGTTACATATAAAATTAACTCAAACAACTCAGTAGCCTTCTTCTACTAAAGGATAAATGGCTGAGAAACAAAATAGGGAAATGACACCCCTCACAATATTCACAAATAATATAAAATACATTGTTGTGACTTTAACCAAGCAAGTGAAAAATCTATATGACAAAATCATTAAATCTCTGAAGAAAAAAAACCAAAGAAGACCTCTGAAGATGGAAAAATCTCCCATGGTCATAAATTGGAAGGATTAACATAGTAAAAATGGGGATTTTACCAAAAGCAATCTACAGATTCAATGCAATCCCCATCAAAATTCTAACTCAATTCTTCACAGAGATAGAAAGAGCAGTTCTCAAAATCATCTAGAATAACAATAACAAAAAAACAAACAACAACAAAAACAAAAACAGAATACCAAAATCATGCTCAACAATAGAAGAACTTCTGTGAGAATGACTGTCCCTGACCTCAAACTCTATTACAGGGCAACATTGATTAAAAACTGTATAGTATTGGTACAGAGACAGGCAGGAAGATCAAGGGAATAGAATTGAAACTCTAGAATAAACCTGCACAGCACACCTATGGTCACTTGATCTTTGACAAAGAACCAAAAACCAACCAGTGAAAAAAAGACAGCATTTTCAAAAACAAATGGTGACGGTTCAAGTAGTATTCAGCATGTAGAAGAAGGCAAATCCATCTATTCTTATTTCCTTGTGAAAAGCTCAAGTCCAAGTGGATCAAGGACCTCCACAAAAAACAGATACACTGAATTTAATAGAAGAGAGTGGGAAAGAACCTCGAACATATTGGCACAGGGGAAAATTTCCTGAACAGAACACCAATGGCTCATGCTCTAAGATCAACAATTGAAAAATGGGACCTCATAAAATTGCAATGCTTCTGTAAGGCAAAGGACACTGTCAATAGGACAAAACAGCAACCAACAGATTGAAAAAAGATCTTTACCAATCCTACATCTGATATAGTGCTTATATGTATTATATACAAATAACTTAAGAAGTTAGACTCCAGAGAACCAAATAACTGAGGAATGTTGAATGGATGAGAAGCTGAGAAATGTATAATGCCCTTATTTTTTTAGGGAAATGCAAATCAAAACAACCTGGAGATTCCATCTCACACCAATCAGAGTGTTTATGATAAAAATTCAGGATATAGTAGATGCTGTTGAGGATGTGGAGAAAGAAGACCATTCCTTCATTGTTGGTAGGACGGCAAGCTGGTAAACCTATCCTGAAAAAAATGAAAATAGTTCTACCTGAAGATCCAGCTATACCACCACTGGGCATATACCCAAAAGATGCTACATCATATAACAAGGATACATGTTCTAATATATTTATAGCAGCCTTATTTATAATAGCCAGAAGCTGGAGGCAACCCAGATATCCTTCAACAGAAGAATAGATACAGAAAATGTTGTACAAGTACACAATGCAGTACTACTCAGCTATTAATAAAACAAGGACTTTATGAAATTTTCAGGCAAATAGATGGAAATATCATCTTGAGTGAGTAACCCAGACACAAAAGAAAACACATGGAACACATTCACTAATAAGTGGATAGTAGCCCAAGAGCTCAAGATAGTCAAGATACAACCCACAAACCATATGGAGCTTAAAAAGAAGGAAGGCCAAAGTGTAGATGCTTCAATTCTACCTAAATGTGAAACAAAATAATCATAGGAGGTAGAGGAAGGAAGAGACCTTGGAGGGAGAGAGGAGGGGACATGTAAAAAAGGGGTGAAAGAAACAGGTTTGGAAGAGACAGGAGAAAAGTACAGAGGGTCAGAAAATTGAATAGAAACATGTAGCAGTGGGGGATGGGGATCTGGGGATAGCCACTAAAATGTCCCAAACTTCAGAGAAGCAAGAGGCCCTCAGGACCCACTGGTGTTTACTTTAACTCAAATACCCAACAAAGGGTAGATGCAACCTGTAGGGACCACCTCAAGTATAAAAGCACAGCCCCTATTTGAGGGATGAACCCATGCAGCTCAAACTTTTTAACCCAGAAATGTTCCTCTCCAAAGAAAATACAGAGACAAAAAATGGAAGAGAGACTGAAGGAAAGGGCATCCAGAGATCACCCCACCTAGGGATTCAAACCTGACACTATTACTGATGCCAAGATGTGGTTGCTGACAGGCACCTGATATGGCTGTTCCCTGAGAGGTTCTACCAGTACCTGATCAATACAGATGCAGATACTTACACCCAACCATTGGACTGAGCCCATGGACCCCAGTGGAAAAGCTGGGAATGGACAGATGGAACTGAATGGGATTGCAACCCCATAAGAAGAACAATATCAACATCAACTAACTGTACCACCCAGAGTTCCCAGGGACTAAACCACCAACCAAAGAGTATACATGAAGGGAACCATGACTCCAGATACACATGTAGCAGAGAATGCCCTTATCTGACATCAATAGGATGGGAGGAAGGCTTGATGCCGCAGCATAGGGAAATGCTAGAGGTGTGAGGCAGGAGTGGTTAAACAGATAGAGGAGCACCCTCATAGAGGCAAAGGGGAGGGGAGAGAGGAGGATGAGATGAGCTCTGTGTGGAAGGGTAACTGGGAATGGGGATATAATTTGAAATGTAAATGAATAAAATGATTAATTGAAAACACAAACACATACAAATGGCCAGCAATGACTCACATGCTAAGCCCAATGCCCTGATAGTGCTGTCAGCAGAGGAGTGCCTAGGAGGGAAGGCAGATACAAATTTAATTAGGTTGGATTATACTAGTTTTTACTTTGCACTCCCAGGGGTCTTCACAGGCAGAAAAAATAAAGTTATTCTATACTTATGTATTTTGAAGGCAGGTTGAGAAATACCAACCAATAAGACTTTTCATATAATACTACTTATTTAAGATCTAGGATCACTAATCATTATCTGATAAATTACTAAGAAAATGCGGACATACAATCTGATGCTATTGCTGAACTCATTTTTTTTGACTTATAAATATGTACAAGCTCATGCTTGAATAAAGTCTGTAAAATGGTCTCATTATGGATCCGAGCCAGACAGGGCCCAACAGTACATGGCCAATACAAAATAAACTTAACATTAGTTGTGTAGATGTTTTGCCTCATTGCATGACCTTTTTGAGAACAAAATAATCCGGACCCTGCCCCTAGGACAGAGCCAGCCTACATGGCCTTCCATGAGCATCAATGGCTGCTATAGGTATAAGGCTTGTTTGTATGATAATGTGTATATTTTCACATTCCTCTAAGGAATATCTTCCCAGTTAACATTAATGAGTCCATGATATTCTGAGACAGTGTGAGTCCTGGAGGTGAAGGTGTGGCTAATGTGTCAGCATAATGGTAAATGCTGGGATCTTCAGGATAACCCTTAAGGCTGTGGGAAAGAACTCTAAAACCATGAGTTCAGAAATATATAATTTCTTAACTGTGAAAAAGTATAAGAATGCAATATGAATTTTATGAGGGGCTTCATAAATCTAAACAAACGAGCCAGAATATCAAAATAGACAAATGCAGGTAGATACAAAGGCAGACATTCCTGAGTTTAGGATCGGCCTGAAACAAAGCAAGGTTAGGCACAGATGTGGCAGAAATGATAATTCCAGGACAGAGTTCCATCCAGCTAGCTTATTATGTGTATTTAACAGAGGCAGGATGATCTCTGAATTATTTTGCAATGTTAAAAAAAAATCATACTTGCTGTCTCATAAGAATTAAGGGGCTGTGGGTGACTGGATGCTGATTCTTAGAATAATCAAAAGGAAACCAGAAGTAAATGACTGGATTGATTTGTAAAAATAAGACTGGGCTTATAATCTGCAAAAGATGAGCTGTCCAGAGTAAGTTTTAAAACAGCAACGGAGAACAGCTTGGAAAACTGTCTGGAGCAGAACACAGAGAGAGAGAGAGAGTTATCTAGAGATCTCGAGAGAAAGCAGATCAAAAAGGAAGCAGAACAGATAGAAAGCAGGAAAATTGTCTCCATCAAAGCACAATGCACAGCCCACCAGCTTGGACAAATGAGTTGACTTCCAGTCTTTTGTTTTTGCCTCTCCCAGGTATCCCTTCTCTCAGGACCCCATTCCAAGCCAAGGCTGGTTCTTGGTACTTCATAATTCTGTTTTAGATTTTTTTATAATTGGCTACCAATTTTGTGTTTTATGGAATTTTTGCATATAAGTGTGTAATTTGCTAGGCTTTTTCCTTGTTTTCTATTTTATTATGTTTTATTTGTTTGCCAATTTGTTTTCTAAAGACAGAAAGAAGACATGGTGGGGAAGGATCTCAAAGGAGTTGAGTAGGAGAAAGTATGATCAGAATATACTCCATGAGAAAAAATTAAGGAAAAAAAAGGACTATAAGGTTCTGAGTCAAACAAACCCAAGTTCATCATCATCTGTAAGTTTCAGTATGGTGAGAAAGTGATATGTGAAAGTTTCAATGAAATGGCTTAGAAACTAAAGACACTATCTGACGACGTGAGTTTGATGGCCAGAGCCCACAGATTCCTAAAAGTTGTGTTGACCTCTACATACATTCCATGACATGTATGTGAATGTATGTAGAGGTCACACAAAATATATAAACAATTTTAAAAAGAATCAAGGATAAGATAAATATTTAAGAAAGCAGATAAGAGAGCCCATGGGGTATTAATGCATTCACACAAGTATTTTTCTTATATATCCTCTCATTAGGAAAGAAAATAATCAAACCAATGTTGGCATTTAAGCTGAGTAAAAATAAAAATCATTTTCTTCTCCTTTCTCAAACTTGTACTAAAATGTAAAGGGAGGTTATAGAAAATTCATTGACCAATTTGTCCCCAAGGAGATAAACTGTAGAGGTGGCTCAGAAGTTATGAGACAAAATATTCTTGAAAAGCCCAAGTTTTGGTCCCAGAACCTGCTTCTTATGGCGAACAGAGATTTGTAACTTTAGCTGCAGGGGACCTGATACCCTCTCACCTCTTTATCAAACTGGTTTCTATAAACATAGGCATCTACGCACACATATAAGTAAATAAAAATAATAAAACATTAAAATATTTAAAAAGTACCAAAATAAAATAATTAAATAATATAATTTACCACAAATTTAAAGAATGTATTGATATGGTAGGTATTATGCATAGCACAGCAGTCTGACTAGATACATGGACCGCCTGCCATGTTCACTTACTAGAAGCAGTCAGAGGCACCAGGAACACAGGCCCTAGACCCAGGAGATGTTAGCATTTGCAGCTGCCTCTGCCAATCAGTCTCATGGAGTCTATACCCCAAAGAACGGCCCCTGGTTCAAATCTTCCACCCTCAGTAATTCTAGGCTAAGCCCCAGACAATATCTGTCATGCTTGTGGTTCCTTGCAGCATGAAGGCTCTTAAAACTTAAAGATTATCTAATAGATTTATATATTTGAAAATGCTCAATACACGAGATGCCCACACAATTAGAATTGTTACTCAATATCTAACCTTTGATATCAATTGCTACCTGAACCTGCTAGAGACCCACACATCTTCCTCCATGTTGCTAGCCTCTCCTTCTTTTCCCTCTCTTCTTCCTTACTCCTCTTTTCCTTTTTCCTCTCTCCTCACTCCACCTACCTATTCCAGAGCCCAATCACCGAGCTCCACTGTAAATACAATGTAGCAGGAAAATATCCTGCTACAATGTGTCTTCAAGGAGAAAATTATATATTCATCAGTAGAATATAAATAACCTGTCATAGACACACCGTTATGACATTTTTAGATACTCAGTTCTGTTTTCCCTTTTAGCAAATCATTTGGACTTTTTATTCTCTGCTTTTGTGTATATATATATATATATATATATATATATATATATATATATAT
>JANHMN010000004.1:100961933-100999039 GCA_030674055.1 Rhabdomys pumilio | reverse complement strand
CTCTCTCTCTCTCTCTCTCTCTCTCTCTCTCTCTCTCTCTCTCTCTCACACACACACACACACACACACACACACACCATTGTTTAATATGTTTAGGCAGCAGCAGCTCAGAAAACTGAAAGGCCAGTTTTATTTCTATACTCCACACTAATAACAATAAGAAATTCTAGGCAGATAAATGTGATTTAAAAGGCATCATCTCTTTCCCAGGAAGAATTTGAATATATGAGTATCAATAAGTCAGCGTCCTCTGGCATAAATATCATGATCAATAATAGTCAATAATAAATAATGCACTTTACAAAAGAAACCATTTGTGTTCTGTAATATCGTTCATGGATGTGGACAATAGGACTTTCATATCTTGACTTGAGAGGACTAAGCCAAGCAGACTCCATGGCTTTCTACAAACTGACAGCTTGTGAAACTAGGCTCAAGTTTCTGTTGCCCAGAACCAGAGAAGCTTGGGCAAGTCACTTACTGGAACAAACGCAGCCCCCATGGGCATCCAATCAGGAGCTGCTTCATCATCTGACTGCGGCAAAAAGATTCAGGATGAGTCAGCAGCAGTTTCTAGGCTCCCCTTGAAACATCTCTGGAGGGTTAGCCAATCCCAGAGATAACCATACCTCTGGAAATAGAGCCAACTTCATTGGAATTCCCCTAAATCAGCTTTAAAATTGAACCTGCAAAGCTCACATCTCCAGCTCAATCCTAGTGACTGGTAGACCCCTCAATGCTGGATTTCTGCAGAATAAATGCTCTTTGCTGTTGTGTGTTATTTGAGTCTGGGTTATCATTCATCAGCAAATCACAGACCCTTACAGACTAAGTCCAGGAATCTCTTTTAAGAGAAGACTTCCTCATCATGCCTTATAAACACACAATAAAAATCCTGTAATACATCCTCAATAAAACCATTCTTGACTCCAAAAGGAGGTATTATATATCTGAGAAGAAAGGGCTATACTCATAGCTATTGCCCACTTGTGGCTTTCAGACTTCTAATACTCCTTAAATGACCTTTCTCAGCTCTTTTCATCTCCCTTGTCTAAGAATCTGTAGAATTTAAAGCTTATCTGAGTGATTTATTTTTACCCCCAAACCCAGTGATTCAACTGTGTTTACTTCTGGCCAAGCTTTAAAATTATAGAAAACTAACAACCCAAAAAGCCCTTGTCCCATAATGACAATAATAAACAATCAGAAATGAAATTGTCAGCACTAATTTCATTTGCAATAGCAACAGATTAATACACTATTCAGGAAATAAACATAATTGAGAAAGCTAAAAACTATAAAATATTTCTGAAATAAACTAGATTTCATGCCAGTGCTCAGTGAAAATGTTTGTGCCAAGATGTCAAATACTGATTCTGTTGTTCATGGAGTAGAAGAACACTGTTGTAAAAGCGGCAGTAATGTACTGATTTAATGCACATCCAGCCAAAATATTTATGAAAGCTTTGTAGAGATGAAAATAAAAGTCCAAGAATCGTGTCTTCTATAGACAACAGGGATTCTCCACCCAAGGACTCTCAATAATAAGGTATCGATGAGACCTGAACAAAAGCTATTTTTTAAATTTGGGTGGAGAAAATCTCAGAATTCCACCATTGGTGAAGAGCAGAAGGTAGTCAACCAAGGAATTCAACCAATGACATCTTCATGCACAAGCTGACAGTGGTCAGCCTTAAACACAAGTACATAGGAACAACATTAAATGAATTGAGTTGGCCTGTTAAGCAACTAATTTTAATACACACCCACACTCTCATCATATAAATATACGTGTATATATTACTATATATATATATATTATTCATATATATGTATATATAAATATATATGAATAATAAATGCTTCTACCATCATTACACATTACTGAGGCTAACTCTATGGCAGCTTGAAATCTAAGCACTTTGACAGATCAGGTGATTGGATAAACTATTTGTTTTAAGATTTCCATTTATAAGAATAGGGGGATGGCTTCTGTGACGGGCCTTCAACAGATCATCATGAGGAACTGCCTATGAAGAAAACTGGTAAAAGCTTGGAGTTTTACATGAGCAAAGAAAAAGATATATAAAAGACGAACATTTTGAGGATTGCTGTTTCTGTTGTCTGCTTGTGTATTCCTTGCTTTTCTTTCCACGCAAACAGAACTCACCATGTTTTGATACTGACATTTACCATCTGTGTTGTTTTCTGTAAGATGTGAGAAAAAAAGGGACAATAAATGTTATTTCTTTGAAATTTTGTGTGTATGTGTGTGTATGTATGTATGTATGTATGTATGTATGTATGTATGTATAAATTCCCCTATATCAGAAATGTCTCTATGATAAAATGGCTTATTATTTTTCTTAAATTGCAAAGGTATTACTACGAAAATTATCACAAGTACAATTGAATTTCTGGCAGCTGTTGCACAGAGTACTAAATCATCCAAAGAAGCCCCTACAAATAATTATAACTTCATATTGTGTAAATGTCATCAGTTGTACAGTGTGATTGTTCTAGGCATGCAGAGTGGTGATGCAGGTGTGGAGACAGAAGTCCATCTGGCCAATTATCTTTGCTGCTCCAAAAATGGTTTGTTTATTCTTCTAACTATATCGGAACAAGAGATATCTTGAGTCAGACCCAAAAATCTCTAAAACTTCATAGTTCTTTAAAAGTAAAGAGGATAAAAGTCAATTGTTTACTTTTAGAGTTATTTTAGTGCATGATTTTCATCAATAACATAATTATATAAGTAAAATATAATGAAATATAAATATTCTATTTTTAGACTCTTTAAAAATTCCTATGAATACTATATTAATAATAACCATTTGCTGGAATTATGAAAAAATATGGAGTGTAGCATAAACTTAAGCATCAGAAATTATTTATATATATAATTTCTGTATATGTATATGTATATGTATATGTATATGTATATTTGAAAAAATATACAATCATTTTCAGGCAAGTTTATATAATTGAAATGTGTTAAAATTTGTGCATTTTTGAGTTGTTAACTCATCAAAAATATATAAAATGAATAATTTCATAAATATTAAGCTTTTGATTGATTTTTGTTTTGTTCTCATTTTTAACAATAGGCTTCTTGATGTTAATTCACAGTGAATATTGAATTTTAAGTTTTTTCTATTATAGGGAACATCTTTGTAAATAAATTTACACCTAGAGACAGATGACTACATATGGGTGACAACAGGTATTGCAATTCCACATCTAAAACAAATATTGACCGAACAGTTTCTAGTGGGCAATGATCATCAGTAATTGTCCTTCTACGAACATGATAGTAAAAGGAAAAGTTTTAAAGTGGCAAGGAAATGCATTTATAAATGACTAAAGAAACTTATGATTTTTTTCACTTACATTGGTAGAATGAGAAAACTGAGCAGAAGTATCCATAGTAGGCTAATAATAGGTTATGAACATAGACCTCACCCAGAGCTTCTGGTGGCCCTGTTATCTAGCATCAACATGAATTTATCATTTACCCCCATTTGCAATAACACAGGAACACTCACTCAAACATTTTATAACTAGCTAATGTCTAAGGACACGGTACAAGATATTGCTACTAAAGGCAAGGCACAGAAATTAAGAGTATAAAGAAATTTCTGTAGTATCATTTGTTAAAATAAGCAACCATTTTATTTTACTAAACTATGCTTTAGCTGGATTTGGGAAGTTCAATGACCCTATAATGAATTACTAAAATGAGATAAGTTTGAACCTAATGATAAAAGTAAAGAAACATCATTTTCAAATGGATCAACAATATTTTTAAAAAACAATCTAAATTGTTGTGTAATTTCATTAAATGTCTCCTAATATAATGTCCATTGTAAAAGTAACAACTACTTCAATATTTTATCAACATAAAAGTAATATGTATTTTTAAAGGATCATGATAAGTTTAGGTCCTCTAAACTTCTATGAATTTGTGTTGTTAAGACCTCATCCCAGGATATGTGACTGTATAAACTGGCAATAAGAACTGTATAGCATACTTAATTTTAAAAACAAAAGATCCAGTTTTCACTGTACCCTTAAAACTAATGTATTTTTTCAGGTTGCCTATTTGGTTTATAATGTTATTTTTTTAGAAATAACATGAAAAATAAACAAGATAGTTGGTATTTTATAGAGACTGTATCAGAATAACAAAGAACCAATGTACAAACAATTTTGATCTATAAAATATGTGGTATAATTTTACTAAAAATGTGTGTCACTAAAGTACAGGATATACAAATCTTGTTTTCTTAAAAAGTAAATAAATAAATCTATAGCAACAAAGTCTAGAATCCCACTACTACTATTTGCCCTGTACTCTATGTATATGTTAATTAAAACTTTATCACATGAAGTTATTGTCAATACAGCTTCTTCTAAAAATAATTTTTAGGATTTCTAAGCAATTTTCATAGAACATGATCACACCAATGTGTTGTGAGGGTCTCAGAAGCATTATCCTCCAGAACTCCATAAACCCCAGATCCATCTCTTTACTTTTTTAATCAATTAATTTTTGTCATTTATCTTATATCATGATATTATAATTACATCTCTTTTTTTCCTCTTTCTTTCCTCCAAATCCTTTTATATATCTCCTTGCTCTGTTTCAAATCTCTGGACATTTTTTTTCTTCAACTTCAACCTTTTAATCATCAAAACTCAGTCTTTTAGGAATCAACATTCATCTATATAAATTTCTAACGGTTATAAACACGTTCTTGATACTAAGAAGCTTACATAATATTGATGTTTATAAAATTAAAACTTCCAAACTACATATATTCATATGCATGACTCACAAACCCACAGTTAGATTGTGGCTTACTTGCTTGTATAATGGAACATCTCAGTTTCTATTAAAACTACCACAAATTAAAGACACCAGAAATCTAAATGAATGCTCAAGAGCAAAACAAGCTATTTAGTAAGGATGATTATATGTTTTTTAGTGATTCATTGGCTGTTTTCCAATAAATATTTCTAAATATTCTAAGTAATAACAATAAAGTCATATTTATAGATTCTTCATTTGTTTTTATTTTTAACAATTATCAAGTATCTATGTTTATAACAATAGTTTTTTGTAAGATGTATTTTATATAATAATATAAATGGTACCTATGATCATAAAAATAATACCAGTGAAAACTGCTGCCTCTCTTAATGGTGAAATTCTCAAAGTATTCTAATGTAAATATCTCCTATGTTAGTTATTATTCGAATGTTATGGTTTTCTGGGCATTGTTTTAATTTATAATTACATCTATCCTACTATAATTCCACAGAGATAATTGACTCTTTCTATAGAATATGATTCTTCATTTCATCTGGAAAAGAGAACTTTTCTTCTTGGCCATTTAAGTTCTCCCCTGTGGCCATATATAGGCTCATACTTCTGCACAGTTTCTCTAATTAGTCACCTCATCTAATATAACCATTCAAGACAACCTCTTCAAACTCCAACAATTTTATTTCTACCACATCCTGAGATCTTAACATTTTCTTAAAACACTTTCATTTTCTTTTAATTTTTATACTCCCATGCTAGATGGAATATTAAAAAAAACAGGAAAACACAGTTAGCAATAAAAACCATAAATAGCTGACAGTTTTGGTTAGCTTACTCCTATGAAATAGTTTATAGTGTTCATGGGGGTACCAAATTACAGACCAGAACAGTTGTCCTGGAATTTGGTTCTATAAGAATTATGAAATAAACTTTTATGTCCTAAGAAATGCCAAAATTAAATCTACACAGATGTGTTTTAGGTGTATTTCACTCTTCATTACTATAATTTCACTCTTTATTACTATAAACAAGAAAATTGTGGGTTTTTGTAAAATTTTTCAGATATTATTGTGACAGCCTCTCTGTTTCTCTGATACACAGAGAATGCACAGGGTAAGGCAGAAAGGTGTATTTTTCTTACAGGTTCCATTCAACACTAGTGTGCTCACTTATATTTCACATATATCTAAGGCTTACCTGTTTAATTATGATTCTATCTACAGTGGGCAGAGTCCTGTACAGTAAGTAATAGCCCAGAAAATGCCTCCACTGTCATGCCCACAGGCCTATGTTAGACTTCTAATTCTTCAACTGAGATGCCCAATTTCAGATACGCCAAGATTTGTATAAAGTTAATGAAATCTAATAATGTAACGTGATTCTGCCTGCCTAATTATTTTTTAAAAGTATACGAGTTTATTTGCGTTAGTTCTTATAAAAAGGAGTACTTGAGGTGATGACCACTAATCCCTAGGTACCTTTTTTATGAATTGCTCAGAGTAGTGAAGAATTACTAAGATTTTTAGTTCATTAAGTCAAATTAAATTGAATAACACAAACCTGAGTAACTATATCTGTACTAATTTGCTTTTTTGTAGTCAGAATAAACATTGTAGCCAAACTTGAGGGAGGAAAGGATTTATTTAAGTTAGATTTCCACATAATCTTCCATCCTTGAGGGAAGTAAGGGCAGGAACCAAAGCAAAGATTAAGATAAAGCACTGTTTTATGGCTTTCTTCCTTGCTCATCATGCTCACTTAGCTTTTCATGCAGATCAGATCCCCACCCCCTGCCTAGGGTTGGTGCTACTCACATTGATTATCAATCAATACATTTTTTCCCACATACATAGCCAGCATGAATTGTGGAAAATCTTCAGTTGAGGATCATGCTTACCAGATGATTTCCAGATTGTGTCAAGTTAACAGTAAAAGCCACTCCTTACAGCATC
Organism: Rhabdomys pumilio; assembly: GCA_030674055.1. Classification (NCBI taxonomy): domain Eukaryota; kingdom Metazoa; phylum Chordata; class Mammalia; order Rodentia; family Muridae; genus Rhabdomys; species Rhabdomys pumilio. The sequence goes on along the minus strand of JANHMN010000004.1, from coordinate 100,992,256 downwards.
ATATTGTTAATTCTGACTCATGAGGCAAAACAATATATTTTAAAGAATAGTTTGTCTTAATAATTCATGTCACTTTAACATCTTCTTTCAAAATTATTTTAAAATGGAAAGGAAGGCCAAAATTTAGGGTGTTGTTACTTGTTTTGGATTTGAGGGTTTGTTTTATTTTTTAAAAAGTGATATTCACCCTAGGGCTTCACAGAAGCTACACATACACATCATTACTTAAATATACATCCCCGGAATCTTGCATTTTATTTTGAAACCAGATCTGGATAAGTTATACATGCTAACCTTGAACTCCCTCTGTAACCCAGGTAGATTTTTGAACTTTTGATTCTCATGACATAGCCTCATAAGCAGCTGGGATAAGAGAAGCAACTACAACTTTGGATTTCAATAATACTATTTTGGGCAAAAGAGATTATGGATGTTTTCTATCAATAATTCCATTCAGATATGTTTGTACAGGTTTCTTTTTCTTTAATAATACCTTTTAATGACTTAATTCCAGCAGATTTGTAAACATTTGACTTCAAGATCAATAATTGGTGAAAAATTACATGAGGAGGCTATACTGACAAATATATTATAAAGAATGTAGTCAACCTATGTGTCCATGTAGGGATGATTTCTGAGATCATCTCTCCCAAAATACCAGAATCCACCCAAGTCCCAATGCCTTTTATACAATGGCATAGTAGTTATAACTATCATGCCCACATATTATAGAGTACCTGCACACCCTATGTATGTGTAATATTTACTATAATAAAGTTACTAGTAAGTAATATTTATAATATATTATTTCAGAAATAATGAAAAGGAAAATAACTGTATGTGTTTCCTGATTTATTTCAATTCACAAATGATAGCTGAACCTGTAGACGCAACGTCCAAAGTCCTGAGAGAACCAGGTATAATCTACAATAAACACCACACTAACAGATTTCTACCTGTATGGTTTCTACCAAAAATGATGGCCTCTTCTGCAAATAGATAAACATTTAGAACATTAGCTGCAATTCTCAAGATTCCAAATAGGTCTTAACTTATAAAGTTTTTAATATTGTAGTTGCATTTTAAAACTTTTTCTAGTCAACTCTGTTAGGATTTTTGATCACAGCAATAGTAACCCTAACTAAAGCAATCGCTATAATAATTATTTATTTCTCTTAGTTCTATACAAATTTCTCATTATTTATTCTTATCACTATTCTTCTAGTATATTTCCCCCCACATCTTTTAAAAAATGACTTTATATTAATAGTCAGATTCAGAGAAAAAATATTATGAGGGACTGGAGAAATGATTCAGCAGTTAGAGAACTGACTACTCTTACAGAGGACAATGGTGTAGCTCCCAGAACCGAAGGGGCAGCTCACAATTATCTGTGACTCCACCACCAGGAATTATTTTCTGGACTCTGTGCAAAATATGTATATGTGTAGTATAGATGCATATATGCTGGCAAAACACTTATACACATAAAAGAAAAATAGATAAATCTTTGAAAATGCAATATAAATGTAAAACACTCAATTTATAGGTAATGTCACTTTATAAAGTATTTGAATGAAATATCCGTCTTATATGTTTAATATCACACTGTATGCTTTTATTTCTAATTAACCACAATTAGATTGATATCAGATTATAAATATTAATTTTAGATAGATTAAATGTCTTGCAAGTTGAAATTGCATATTATTCATAATATTTATTAATTATAATTTGTGATGAGTTAATTGCTATTTAATGAAAAGTGCTATTTATCAGCCATCATGATATTGTACCTATTTTGTGACCTTAGATTGTACACTAAAATAGATAAAGAACTGTGCAAAGATCAGAGCTAAAATTAAATCAATCTAGGAGCAGTTAAGTGTTGGTGAAGGGGTGAAACCTTCATGTTGTTATAAAAATAAGATAGAAACTGGGCGGTGGTGGCGCACGCCTTTAATCCCAGCACTTGGGAGGCAGAGGCAGGAGGATTTCTGAGTTCAAGGCCAGCCTGGTCTACAGAGTGAGTGCCAGGACAGGCAAAGCTATACAGAGAAACCCTGTTTCAAAAAACAAAAAAAAAAAAGATAGAAATATGTAGAACAACATACGAATCCAATAAAATTATAAAAGTCCATTATTTATAATAAAATCATTGAAAATGAAATCTAAGTCATATCAATTCATATTCCTTTGTTTCTTTTCCTATTTAATTTAATGGAGTTTGTAAGTAGGTACTAAAATCACTATGTGTAACCTGTACTTCTATTTCTAAGAAAGGCTAACGTATAAGAAATGGTGGTTTGCAATTTTATAGAAAAAGTGGGACATGATAACAAAACACTCTAAAATCAAACCATGAGTGACAGCAGTAGGTTCTAAACCTAGGTTGCACTCATCTCCAAATAGCTCAAAGGTTAAAATTCAGCCTTTATTCGAGCAGAGAACAGTCTTTACACATGCTGTTTTAGAAAGAATACTCCATATTCTCATAGAATTTAAAATATCTCATCATCATAGAGTTTGTTACTAGCCATACTCATTTCAGGCTTTTCTTTTGCAGTTTCTGTTTGTCAGTAGATAAAATGCTAATTAAAATATCATCCATTTCAGTTTTAAATAAGAAAAGGAACAGTGTATGTAAAACTGTGAAAATTGGTCAATGCATATAATTGTCCCTTGAGATGTTGCAAAAGTTTGACTTTGAAGTATCGTTTTCCGAAGAATTGCCTCTTTTTGAGAAAGTTGCAGAAATTTTAACAAGGTCGATCCAGCTGACAGAAAACATGTGCCTTTAAAATTTACCTGATTCCTCCTTCAGTGTCTCCATTCTGGCATACTTGATGTGAGCAGCACCTGCCACACATTTCTGCTACATGTGGCCAACATTCTGTGCCATGCTTTCCCTTACATAGTGGACTGAGAACTTCTGAATCCAGGAAGCAAAGTAAACCTGTCCTCACTTATGCTTAAATCAGTTCTAGACTTTACTCACAGAGACAGAAAACAACCCAATTCAATATCTAATACAGAAGCAAAGACCAAATTATTTTTGCATATTTCTTGACTTCTGTTGAAATATCTGAAAACTGACAAGTTACAAATTTTATAGCACAAAGAAAATTTTGAATGAAATATCCTGGTGTTTTCTCTCTCCGTACATGATCGTTTCATTTTCTTTCACTATTATATTTTCTTCCATTTAGTTTACCGAGGTTCTATCTTGTACCACGTTCTTTACTTCATATGTAACTTGCACTTAGTTCAAGAACAGTAGTTGTCTGCTCACTTGGCCATCAGTAACCAGAATGCCTGACCCTTTGACCAGGCAGTTTACGTTAAGCAGAAGCAATTTTTCACTAAGCTTTTTAATAAAGGCAACATAGTTTGTTCCAATTAGTTTCTTCATTTCAATTTAAAAGATAATGAGTCAATTTTCATGCTTTGCCAGGATTAGAATTTTAAACGCCAACAAATTAGACACAAAAGCCACTACCCGATAAAAATATAAAATATAGAAGTAACTTTTTTTCGTTTTTCCAGATGTAATTGTCATCTCTGAAGGCTTATTGCTGAGTAAGCGCATTCTGTCTTGTGCTTTCTGAACTCTTTGAACTCTGGTTTGCTGGTTCAACTCACCTGTCTTGGCTCAAATTCCTCTCCAAGCTCACTGATTCAACCTCCCTCTGTTAGTTTCTCTCATTGTTCTCCTAGGCCTTGAACTAACTATTGCAATTTGTTTCCATCTTTAGGCTCATTCTTAGTCTCTGATTTCAACTGCCTCTGCTGCATGATTTGAACAGAACTGAATTCACTCCACTGCACTGACTCCTGTGCTGTCTCACTAAACTGAACTCAACTAACTGAATATAACTGACTCATACTCTCTTCTTGAACCTCTGTTAAATTGCCTCTCTTTCCTGAGGCGTTCTCATGAGAGGTGAGCATATCCCATCTCTGACTCATTCTGTCAAATATTTCTCTGATTTGTCACTCTGTCTGCTGCCAAATTAGATGTCACTTTGAAACATGGCTACTTTCTTCTGCAAACTAATTTTACCTTCATTGTTTGGGATTAAGGACGTCTGTATTTCAGCCAGATCAAATAGACCTAGAAGGTCTTTGTATACGATTCCATTCCAAAACAGCCATGTTGCTAGATTATATTTCTCTACTGTCTTAGTTTGGGCTTGTATTTCTGAACAAAATATCATGACCATGAAGCAAGTTGTTGAGGAAAGTGTTTATTCAGCTTACACTTCCACATTGCTGTTCATCACCCAAGGAAGTCAGGACAGGAACTCACACAGGGAAAGAACTTGGAGGCAGAAGCTGATGCAGAGACCAGACCGTGGAGGGGTGCTGCTTACTGACTTTCTTCCCCTGGCTTGCTCAGCTTGCATTTTTATAAAAGAAAAGACTACCAGCCCAGGGATGGCACCACCCATAATAGGTCCTCCCAACCCTTGATCACTAATTGAGATATGATTTCCTCAGACTAGGTTCCTTTCTCTGTGATAACTCTAGCATGTGTCAAGGTGACACACAAAACCAGACAATACATCTACAAAGAAAATATTTTCAGTGTTTATTACTGTTAATGTACACTTTTGTAAATGATCTAATTTTTTAACTAAGATGACAATATTTTGCTTATGTATAATTTCAAATGAATGCTTCCCAACTTTAATATACCAGTCAGATACAGTGAACTTATTTTCTTAAAAATGAATATATTCTAGTCTTGAAACAAAGGGAATATAAACTCTGTAATCAAATAAAAAATTTGAAACATTTTTGTTCATATGTTCAAATTTGTACATTTAGGGAAAAATCATTGAGTAATTTTAGCCACAGAAAATAACGCAAATCAATGCTATCATAGGATTGATTACATTGTCAGCCTTTAAAACTCTGAACAAATATAGAAGTGCATAACATATACTTTACTCTTTACTTTTTTTCTCTGAAAACCATGTAGAAATTCTCTCTAATATCAAATGAGTGTTTATTTCAGTTGTAAGGGTCTGCAATTTGCAGAGAATGATACCCTAAATTTAAGTTGTATGCAACAACAAAGAATGTTTACTCTGCAGAGAACCTGCAAGCATGGTCTACCATACATTGGATGGAAGACAGAAGTGTAGACTTTACAGGGTCAATTTAAAGCCTGTTAGGGTAGGAGTGAATGACTTTCACTTTTCTTTTTCTTGATAGTTAGCTTTATCTTTAGGCACATTGGTGCCTTTGTAAATGATTAAGACTCTGGGGGATTTTGGGACTTTTGCTGATTAACTATACTTGGCTCAGGCTGGGTGATAGTGCAGCTCCTGACAGCTCCTGATTGGATACCCATTAGAAGTGTTTTTTTCCTGGAATTGACTTGTTAAACTTTTCTAGTTCTGGGTAACAGAAACTTAGGCCTAGTATCTCAAACTGCCAGTGTGTAGCCTGTCATTGAGTCAGCCTGGCTCTGGCTGACTCAGTCCACTCAAAGACACTTAGCACATTTAAATTAATAGTATTGCTGGTAAATGTTATTTTACTTATCAACTAAAAATCTCCTTTAGGAACCAGTCTTTAACAGTCACATTGGTCCAAACTCTGGACACGAATTTATACTTATATAACAGTATGATGCTAAGAAGCAAAAATGTTCTATTTTAAAAATCTACCATTACCTTAATTCATACTGGATGCCCAGTATAAGAATTCCTTCAAACTTCATTCCAGATCCCAAATTACTACATATTACAACCAAGATTCCTAAGTATATTATAATAAAATCAAGTGAGATGTACTTTTATCTTGTGGGATTCGTGTATCACATCTTAATTTGCTTCTGACTTATAGGTTAGAAGTATCTGCTCTTATAATACTGATAATAGAAATATGTATTTGTAGGTAAGACAAGAAATCAGAAAAGTTGAGATGGAAAAGAAGAAAAAATGTATTGTCTCTTCCAAAACAAGAATCCCTTTCTTTCTGAGTGAAAACTACCTCTATATTCCGCTGATGGGATCATGTCCTCTACTCCATGTCTGCTTTCGCAGTAGCATCAGATTATTAAAAATATATTTTTTAAAAACAACAACATAAAAAACCCCACATTTCCTCAAAAGCAAAAAGCAAAAGTAATTGTATCACAAAGTTGGAAGGAATCAGATATAATGGTGTGAAGCATTTACCACAGAAATTTCATGTAGAAAGTTATTTATATTATTGTTTTATGAGAAAATGGTAATTTGCCAACTCCATTTTCCACCCAACAGAACAAGTCACAGCATTATGTAGTTTTATATTGCTCTTTCCATGGTATACATTACTGATCTTTTATTACTTCAGAGGAAAATCTGAAGATGAGTTAATTTTATAAATTTTACAATTTTAATTTTATAAATTAAAAAAATTACCAGAATACATTTTAATATAGAAAATAGTAATGTAGAAAACTATTGTTCTGTAAGGCCTATTGACCTGAAATGTGCCAGGCAGACCAGGCTGGCATCAATCCTGCATTAGTTTACCTTCCTCAAATCTGAAACACTGGCCTTCTAGGAAGACACAAATGCTCTAGCCAGAAACAGGATCTTAAGTCATCACTTGAAGAGATGAAGAACATGTAGAACATCTACAGCCCTCCTATTGCTTCTCTTTCATTGGCCGTGGCTCACACAATACTGATACTGTGAATCCCTCACCACACTTCTATTTTACTCATATCTGGGATCCAGAGATTAATAAAAGCAAACATGTGGCAATCTGAAAATGAGGGTTTCTTTAAACAATATAAAACTTCTCTAAAATGAAGCAAACATGTAGCAATCTGAAAATGAGGGTTTTTTTTTTAAACAATATAAAGCTTCTCTAAAATGAAGAAAGATTTGTCTTAGCATAATAGCATACTACAAAAGACTAAAACTCAGAAATATTTTCCTATAGTTACTTTTTCTGAAATTAAGAAACCCTAAGATATAGTAATATATTTTAAGTTATGTTTTATTTCATGAAAAATAAAAAATGCAATTTTCCACAAAGTAGACACCATACACTGTCGTCTAGAGGAAGATAGGAATACAGAAGAATGCATCTCTATGAGGTCAAAAAGAAAAACTTCCCCTTCCATGAGATGTCATAGCAAGACAAGGAAACACTCACAACGGATGATCAAGTGAGGATCTGGAACCATCTTAACAGAACATTCCGGGAGTCTCAATGAAAATATCACACAGGGACTTCTAAAATAGACATGAAAATGAAAGCTGTGTCCTCTTCCCCTCTAAAAGCTTTCAAAGATGATACTGATTTAATATGCACAGAAGGAAGTGCTGTGACAGGAACCAACGTGTGTTCCTCACTGTGAACCTAAGTCTGAAACTAGAACACAGCCTTTAAGATGCCACTCCTCAGGCCAGAGAGAAACTGCAAGGAGGGAGAAGCTCCTCATACTTTTTACAGTACACTGGGAAGCTGGAAATTAATCTGGCTTTTAAGACTATCATCAAGAACTGACAGGTTACATACAAGTATATATTCAACAATATCAGGGATTTAGTTACCTCTAAATTCGTATTACAGCAGCCAGTCAACAGGTAGCTTTTGGCAAGAAAAGAAGATAAAACAAATGGTTTTCTTTGACAGCTGGTTTTCTTATTTATTCCTAGTCATGAAACAGCAGAAAATATACTTATGTGCGTGATTATTGATACATATAAATGGAATTTCAATAAGTAAAGTTAAAATTCCAGCATAGCTTATGTGCTATTAAATTTCTTCTGATGACTTTGAAGAGGGAAAGTACATTTAAAAAGTTATTTGTCTCTACAGAAAGTAACATATCATTTATAAAGAAACACACTGTAAAATGCTAGACTTCTTACATAGCTCCTGGGATAACAATTTCACATATTTTTTTAAGTTCAGTGTAGAAGTCTTATAGTTGGGCATATTTTCAATTTTTCTGCATAAAATATTTCCTGGGAATAATGTATGCAAGTTATCTCAGAAATAAAGAAAATAAGATTGTTTAAATCTGAATGTCAAGGTCTATATCCAAATTATTGCTGATTCCTCAAATTATATGATTTACTTCAGAATAATACAAAAGGCAAAATAAGCAAGAATCATTCATTTTCATAAAATAAAGTTATAGTTTAGTTGCTCAAGGATATATATGTGTGCACAAGAGCATACATGTGTAAATTTTTGTAACACACACACACACACACACACACACACACACACACAAGATTTGTCTAGATCCATTATAGATCCACTATTAATTTTTGGGAGGCGCTGTACCCTGTAGATAAGACCTGTCATCAGTAAAAACTATGAAAGAGGAGCCTGCAGCACTAAACCTTTGATTTTTCTGAGAATTTAGATTATATGTCACTACTTCTTTATACTAAACTACTTTCCTCTGAACAATTCTTAAATAGTCCATGTCTTCCCTATGACCTTCCCCAAATTTCACAAACTAGTTCACAGGGAGAATGCAGGTGTATGATCCACACAAATAAGATAAATCAGCAGAACCAGAGTGAAAAGGCTGGAATGAACATGTGCCTATGAATTTCTTACTGATCTCTAGAACTAAGTTTTGCAATTTCTCCTCTGTGCTGTTTTGACTGAGTTGGTTGGCACAGCAGGCACTCTGGGAACATCTTTCCTTCCCAATCTTAAGTTATCATTTTAGGACCATAATGCATGGACTTATCAGACAGCAACTACACTAATCAATTTAGATAATTAAACGTTGTTGTTTTAGAAACTAACATACAAACTTCCTCACTTATCATCATCCTATTGCAAATATACTTAATGGAACACCCCAGACTAGTTCACAATCTTCTATAACAAATTAAAACCAGGTAATGCCTTAAGAAAACTTTACAAGTTACAAAACATTCTCATGCATTTTCTCAGCCTTTCCACAGCCACCTAAATTACAAGGAATACTATAAGGCTCCATTTTGAAGAATATTCCTCCAAAAATTCAATGATGTACATATAATTCTCATGGAACTGAATAAGAATTAGGGATTTGGGAACTCAGATTGGTTACAAAAGAAGCTTATTCAAACACAACTTGATGGGCCCTCCTCACTACAACGTCCACTTTTCTGGTAGAGGATAACAAAGGAATTTTGGTTTCAAACATGATTCCAGATATAGCAAATATTGCTGATCCAAAGCCTTGCTTTAAGAAACATTTACCTGAATCTAACATCAGACCCAATATGCTTTTCAGTACAGCACTGAAGCAAAATCAGTTAAAAATGAAGGTTTTGAAATTTGGACTCAGATCTAAGTGTTGGTTTTTACAAACTTGCTATGTCAAGTTTCATATTTCTGTGCTAAGAAGTATACCGATCATTCAAAGATATAACCATATATGCCACAATATTTATGTAAATTAACTGAGGTGATCTAGTTAATGTTGGCAAAATTAATGTTAACATTAAATAATATAAATAAAATTATATATATATATATATATATATATATATATATATATATATATATAATTTAATTGACAGTAATACCACAGAGAATTTTTTCAATCTGCTAAAGTTCCTCTACATGAGGTTAATATAACAATAATAAGTATTTTTATTGTAAATCAGAGAAATGCACTACAAACAGAAATATATAAAATGACTTGTTTATTTATTCTTTTAGAATCATGAAACTAAGTATCATATGAGTAAAAATATATTGAAAATTTTCCTAGAGATTTACTATTTAAGAAATGGGGACACCTGAATTATGAGCTCAGCACTTACTCAAGGATAAATTCTGCTTACTTGTGCCACTCACCTTCATTTGAGGCTACTTTATCTGAGTCACTAGTATTCTTTAAATACATCATGAGATATAAATGGATATAAATAAATGGGTAAAAGTTCTTCACACGGAGAAACCCAGAGGTTAGGGTATATCAGAAGCATATGAAGGGCTGACTGTTCCTGAGCCCTCTCAGGACTCATGGGGAAAAGCTGAGAATTTTATATTTCAGAAAAAGATCCCAGGTGAATCTAATTCTACCAGTATTGAATTAAGCATTTAAATAATTGCCTTACAGTGACACACTGTAAAAAAGAAAAAGTCAGTTACTATGGGAATAAGCAACTAGGTATTCATGGTCAAACCACAATAGATTTTGTATTTTTAATTTTCAACACCTAAACGGTCTTAAACTATAACAAAACATTACCACAGTCTATTTCCCAAAGCAGAACTTACTACTTTTTATAAAAGTAATTTTGATACTGTTAAGGAAGATCAAAGATGTAAACTTTATGAGGAATAAAAGGAAAAATCAAATAGAACATCCTGATGATTAACATAAATATGAAACTATTATGAGGGGAAATTATCAAGGAATATAATGAATACATGTTAGACTCAGGAAGGGAGAGTATTTTTGTTTAACTTCATATACCAAGCACATGGAAAGGAGCAGGTTATCTTTGCATTAACTAAGAAGCTGCTTTAAATGAATTAATTTAAGAAAGAATAAGTGAATGAAGGAAGGAAAGCCAACCTAAAATATATATGGTGTGTTTATGTGTATTTGTATATGAGGTATATGTTTATGTATACGTATATGTATGTACATATGTAATTTCTCTCCCTTTGGCCTACAGCTCATTTTGATTTAGTGTTTTTGTGGGATTCCATATTGTATGAATAAGTGGTTCTCTACATCTTTATCTGCCTTTTGTACCTTTTCTTGGACTCTTTTCCTTTTATGTGTTTTGTTCCTATTCTGATGTATTAGTTTTTTATGTACCTTACTATAATTTATTTTATTTACTATTATTCTTTAGAAGTCTGTTTTCTAATGTTGGATCCAATATGAGAGTATGGGGAAAAACCTTGAAGGAGAGGAAAGGTGAACAGTAATCAGGATATATTATGTGAGGAAACAACCTATTTTCCTTTCTTTTTATATTATATTTTAATGATTATTTAGAATTTCACATAATACAACCTGATCACTCTTAATTCCCAGTACTCTCAGGCCCACCCCCACCCTGGTACCCTCCCTTCAAAATATTTTTTTAATAGAAAAAAAGGTCATCTCATAGCTTGAAATTCTGAAGAAATATTTTATTCTCCAATATATTTCTAGTGAGCTAGTATTTTCTCTTACTAAAAGAAAGAAGTTCTATAATATACATCATAATATATTTTCAAAATTAAATCAATTACTTAAACATATTTGTTGACCACAAACAACATGCCTGATACTGTTCTAATCATTCAGGACACTAGACACTCAACGCACTGGAGATACGGCGGTGAACATAAAACATTAGAGCTCACACAGAGCTTCATTTAAAAGGCCCAGCAAGACTTAAAATTCAGAATTGGCCATTATCCAGCAGACATGATGCAGAACATAATTTTACAATCTGTATACTATCTTAAGCTTGAAACACCACCATAATTGTATAGTATCTAATGAACCTAGCATGAGCTTTAATTGATTTTTCTCTAAATACTCCTTAGTAGATGGGCTCAATGTTTCAAATTTCATAACTACTGAAGACTGATAACTAGAGAAGTATGAAGTTCTTTTATACCATTGTCTAGATATTTATAAAAACATACAATTAAGTGATTGTGGTATATTGCAGTTTAAACTTGAAGGATATTAAGAAAAGAACAGTGAAGTGAAATCAGGAAAACAAATCCATTCAGGTTTCTCAGACATTAGAATTTCTAAAACCTCTATTTTTCCTTAAAAATTATATATTATCTACTTTCTAAGTCATTGACAGTATCATTGTTTATGAATTGAAGATACGTGTATGTGCAATATATTCATTCATGTACCTATCTAGATATATGTTTAACTACATATACATATAATTATTGAACATCATCAAAACAATAAACATTTAGATACGTTTAAAGTGACAGTAAGAATTTGTGGCCAACTACAAGTTAGCATAGAGTGAATAAATTTTTTCTCTTATAGAATTTTTTTAAAAATTTATTTTCTAATACTGATGTAGTTGGTTGGGTTTGGTGTATCATGCGTATAATCCTAGCACTCTGAAGACTGAGGTAAGGTCATGTACTTTCAAGGAGTGCTTGATCTACATAGTGTTATACAGACCAACCTGAGCTACAGAGTGTGACTGATTATCAAAAATAAATTTTAATGGTTGATATGGTGGCCGACTTATTATTCCAAACATCAGGATGACCAGAAGTTCAAGGCATGTCTTGTCTACATAGGGAGTTTAACTCTTCCCTGTGCTGTAAGAAACTAACTTCATCACTGGAGATCATGTTGATATGTGTGGCCTATGCTACTGCCTGAGGCCAGGCCATGGTGATATCTGTGGTATACGCTGCCACTGACAGACATGTTGATCTTTATGGTCTGGCTTTGATCTGAGATGGTGTGGATTCTATCTATGGCCATGTAGATGTCTGTGGTCGTTATTACCACTGAAAGTCATGGGAAAGTTCATGCTCTGTGCTGACACCTGTATCCATGTTGATGTCCATGGCCCTTGCAGTAGCCAAAAAACATGTGGGCGTCCCATGCTGCTGCTAACAATAAAGGACAAGGAATCTTTTTTTTTTTTTTTTTTGTAGTGGTATTGATGACTGTAGATTCACCAGTGAGAACACATTATATGGAAGCCTTTTGTGACAACCTCTCTCCCCAACTCCCAATACCCCCAAAAGAAACAGTCTAGATTGAAAACCATTGATTGAAAACCATTGGTGTAATGAGGATGCTGAAGTGTAGATTTTCACAGTTGACAGTTTCTAGCTGGGGTAGATAGTAGGAATCAAAGTTCTTTAAAGCTGCCCGCTGGGAGTTTAGCCATACTTCCATGAATAATACACAATACAAATTGTATTTGTGTTTTGTTTGTCTTCTTCTTTTTTGGTTTGTTTGTTTATTTGTTTGTTTGTTTGTTTGTTTGTTTCAGAAGAGGTCACAATGGTGGAGAAGTCATAGACCTGAGAAGACTCTGAAATCAATGTGATTGGGTTGCATTTTATGAAATTTCAAAATAAGCAATACAATATTGTATTTTAAAAGGCAAAAGCAAACAGCAGTAAAGATGGATGTAATTTTACTTACTACTTTAGCTCATAATTTTATCTTAGAGGAACTTTGGCTACATTTTTTCCCAAGTATCTTATTTGAACAATAATAAATAGGTCTTAAAATTGAATACAAAAGGGAGTAAGGTGATTCAGATGTGGACACTACGTAGACAAAACATGAACTCAACTCCTTAGTTCAAAGAGTCTCCTTGCCTGCTCCCAGTCATTCTTACTCTACATAGCCATTGCACTTTATGACGGTCTGCTGAGCCCATTAGTCTACAAACACAAACCTGGACTCTGAGAAGATATTTGATCGTACAGGTCAAACAATGAGGGTTACTGCTATCATATAAATTGTATTTTACAGAACTTTAATGTGTACCTGGATATCTTGATCTTTTATTTTACATTTACAGTATATTATATAATTTTTAGTTTGAAGCACACACAAGTCCTTAAGTAACTTCAGGTAATCTCTGTAATTTGTAAAGACTTTTAAAATTCCATTCATGCAAATTAACTCTAAACTTATTAGAGACCTCAAAATTCATTTGCCGCCTAATAATATGAAATATCATCCGTGCCATCATAAAAGAGAAGAAGTGGTAACAACGTGCAAAGGGAGTGAGCATGCCCCAAGACACAGAAAGACAGATACAGAAATAAATGGGCACCTTTATCTTTAATACAAATTTAAAAAAATGTCTTTCTCATTTAGCTTTATTTTCACAAAAAAGGTAAAAAAAATAGACCAAGCTAAAATATACAATGCAATGAAAACCTGCTTGGGTAACATAGAAATAAGTAACTAAGAAATGATTTATTTTTACATTAGATATTCAATAATACATTATAAAAAGTGAGGGGATTACAAGTTTCCTTTTGAACAAATTGTTAGATCTCAGATAATAATACACTGGATAAAAGCAAATGGCTATAACCTAATAAGGATCTGGACAGAGCGTATTTTATTGCTTTAAGTACTTAGAGTATTGATGATTAAGCTCAGGAACCACTTCTGCCTTCACTCTTAAGTTTACTTCAACTTGGCTTATACCCTTACTGTCAACAGACAGTCAGAGATTAATGATTTTAACATTGAATTTCCACTTGAAATGTGAGGGAAATGTGATAAGAAATGGTAAATTGTGTATTTATATTATAATCTTAAAAAAAAATAAAGAAAAGAAAAAAAGTGCCAGATAAACCAAGATTAATGCATGAGAAAACAACTGTTTAAATTTAACACATTTTATTCATACATTAGACATTAGTTTCTTATTATTTGTTCCACTCTGATTACTTTTTCTAACATTTTCTAAGAAATGTTCTCTAGTGGCACTGTTCTGGCTCTAAAGAATGAAAAATAATTGATGTAAGAGCGTCAGGGGAGTCTCCGTCTCCTGTACCTAGAATCCTTCTGGGAAGGTGTCTCTGGGAGTTCTGCTTTATCACAGCATGACGGAAGGGCAAGTGAACACATGCCAGGCATGGAAAACAATGTGGGAGCCCAAGAACTAGCCTGCTCATGCCCACACACAGAAAGAGGGCTCTTCCCACACAGCAAAGCCTCAGTCCTGGAAAGACAGCCCATTTCTGATAAAACGGCAGCTCTCCATCATGAGGGCCACGGCCATGACCTAAATGACCCACTTTTTATTACTGTTCTTGTAGTTATTAGATTTCAATTTGAATTTAGGAGAAATATTAAAATCTTAGAGGGTAGGAAATTTACATTTTGTTACTGACAGATACGATTAGTGATCTGAGTGAGATATATTTCTATTGAAAACGTTAACTCCTATATATCAACAGATATATAGTGTTTTCTTATCTGCCAAGGCATTCATTGTTTTGTATTTATGTTACAACTACTAAAGATTCAAAATATGTCTACTTTCTAACTTTAATAATAGGAACTATTTTAAAACCATGGCTGAATGCAAGATTCCCTGAGAAATATGCAATAGTATAATTGATGGAAAATATTGCCTTTTAATCGTATATTTATGAATAAACTAAAAAGTAAGTATCTTCTAAGCTAGAGGAGTACTCTTCAAAGTCTTTATTATTTTCTCAAAACAACCATAAGACAAAAAATAGAGAAAGTTCACAATGAAAACACAATGATAAGTATTTTGAAACAATACAAATCTTTTATCACAGATAAAGACACCATAAAATAAACATTACATTTTCTTTAACTTCTCAAATTCCAAAGTTTGATACAATGTGGTGTTTTCATGATACAGAAAAAGTATTGCACTTATTTTAGTTGCTGGTCTAACTGCTTCAATAATACATTCTGGTCATATATACAAAATGTGAAGCTTTAATGATACCCAAAATTGTTGGTTTATCCTTTTTCATTGGAAATCATAATCTGTTCTATTTCCTCTTCAGTATCCATACTTCAGCATAATATATGTTCCCTGTGCTGCTGTTTCTCATTTTGAGTATTTTTGAGTGAAGTCCCGCTGAGAAATTTTCACATTATTCCCAGAAGGAAAATGATTGTTAAGTCAGATATGTACCAACCAAACAGAAGTCAAGTTATGACCATGTTTGTGGTCCTTAAATAGCTATTTCCTGAGAATAAATCTCTGTCTCTGTCTCTGTCTCTGTCTCTGTCTCTCTCTCTCTGTCTCTCTCTCTCTCTTACACACACACACACACACACACACACACACACACACACACACACAAACAAATGATAACAATAAAGAGATCCAGATCGCCGGGCGGTGGTGGCGCACGCCTTTAATCTCAGCACTTGGGAGGCAGAGGCAGGTGGATTCCTGAGTTCGAGGCCAGCCTGGTCTACCAAGTAAGTTCCAGGACAGCCAGGGCTACACAGAGAAACCCTGTCTCAAAAAACAAAACAACAACAAAATCCAGATCATGGCTCAATACTACTAAACAGTTACTAAAATAACATGGTAGAACAATGTGTCTTGTAAGAACTATATCACTTGTATATTAATGTGAGAAAAAAGAAATATAATAGTATATTTTCCCAGAATGGCATTTAGATTACTTTTTAAATGATACACTTTACAGAACTGCGAGAAACATACTAGAATTATGTACAATGAACAATTTACCATTCTTATGAGTTACAAATTTTTTGAGATTTCTATAATGCATATAAATATGTTCTTGTGCAATAAAAACAAAACCACTTTTATTCAAAGTAAACAGATTGTTATAATAATAATGTAAAACTATTTTCATTTTCTGTTCAATTATTAATGCAGTGTATAGATGACTAATTCCAAGGTAAGAAATGTATCTACAGATTGTATTGAAACTAATTAAATATAAACTACTTCATAAGAATAAAATCTTGACAGATTTGGCAGGAGTATAAAAGTTATTAGAGAATTTTGATTGTTACTTATTTTTA
The DNA here is from genome assembly GCA_030674055.1 of Rhabdomys pumilio. Lineage (NCBI taxonomy): Eukaryota > Metazoa > Chordata > Mammalia > Rodentia > Muridae > Rhabdomys > Rhabdomys pumilio. Next base: position 100,975,758 of record JANHMN010000004.1, on the reverse strand, counting down.
TTGTGAAAGCCATAGAGAGGGATATTCTAATTTAGCAATCATAAATGACAATCTCAAACCACTCACTTGCTAGAATATGATTCTTGACAAGAAGTGATGTCTCATTAATTTCTAATTATTCACAAAGAGAATCCTCTACAATTTACTTACAAATTAGGACCTAGTTAATCCTCAGAGTAATTTCAAATTAATGCTTTCTTTTATTAGAATTATATACTCAGATAAAGATATTAAAAACAGCACTGTCTCACAACAAAGAGGAATGCATCACATAGCTTTTAATTTCACAGAAAATATTTTAGATACATTTGAAAATACTTAACAATTATAAAATATATATAGAGAGATTTGAGGGATGAAGAACAGCAGGCTACAGAAGAAAAATCATGTCCTCTTGGTAAATCACAGTAATGATAAGGAATGTGGTCGTGGTAACATTGTTTCAACTCTTAACACTTGTAATTATGTCTTCTTTTCATCAAGCCTTATGGAATGGAAGCAAGATCACTGAGGAAAATAGAGGGACACCAAAAAGAACTAAAAACGGAAAAGTGGGAATTTTGGGTGAGGTATGGCACACAAAACTGTATCTGCCTACAAGTTTGACTGGTAATATACATAATGTCAGTTTGTAACTTAAGAATGAATTGTCTTTACGAACCATGGCTCAGGTGTGACCATACACATAAACACACACAGTCAAAGATACACACACAGGCACAGCATTACCAACCAAAAGACAGAAACAACTGAGGTGTGGCTAGGGAGACCCTGCAACCAAGCTTAGGATAATGTCTACTGCTCCTTGGCATTGCTGTTCTGAGACTCAGTGTAATTCAATAATCTGGAAAAATATGAAGAAAACGTGGCTTCTTATGCAGCAGTAATTAAGTTAGGGCTTACCCAATTCTGTATGATGCAATTCATCTTTTTAATGACATAACATGCTTTCCTCTTTTTTGCAGAGCACCAGACACTAGAATGACCTCAATGAAAAGGCTATGGTAAAGGTTTTGTTTCTGTGCCCATATTGTAGTAGGAAGTCAGTACTTTACAGAAAAACAAAACAAAACAAACAAACAAACAAACAAAAAAACCCAACCTTCTTTCTATTTAGTGGCTATACTCTGTGAAATTTGAAATTGTGAGAGAAAGAAAATCAAACATATTAAAGGAAAAATAAAACCACACCCATTTTTGTTGTTATTAATACCTCCTTACTTTGTCTTTTTCAATCTACCTTGATATCTGCCACTTGAAATCCATTTGTGAGTTCAAATCTTCTGAACTACAGTAGCTATTTTAATTCCATTTATCTGAAGGTATATTACATGCCTTGAAGTGAAAGAATAGTGAGATTTATATTAAAGTCTCAAAGGAAATCCTTGGACTATATAAAAGAAAAGGTCAGAATACATTCATAAAATAATCATTAAATGATTATCATGTGTAATTCATTAGAATATCTATCTAGGGCAAGAAGGAAATTAAAGTATCATAAAATGAGAATAAGTTTGTAGCCTATTTTTAGTAAGCTCTCCTGCTACATTGAAATGTTTCTAACTACTTCGTGTACTGAATTCTTTCAAAAACATGTTCTTTCCATTACTGCATGTGTATTACACAGTGCCAGGATTCTTGAAATGCAAAAAAAAAAAAAATACACATGATTAATGAAATGGTTGAAGAAAAACATTAAACTAGAGACTAGAGTATCAATTTGATATCATCTCATTATCATAAGATAACTTAAAGAAACCACATTTAGATATTTAACTTAATATAAAATATGAGAAAGTAACCACTATCCTTGTTTTGTCCTAGCTTTGAAATTACTAGGATGGTCTCTTTTACAGTTCATCTGTGAATTTTTACACTGTTTGAAATAGTACTGAATGGCGTAGTTTTCATTCCTGGGATTTGTCATGTATCCTCTCCAGGGCATATAGATAAATACAAAGAAGGTTTATACCAGATGGTATTCTCTGTGAAAATTATGTTGTGGAATGGCAAAATAATCTGCTCTTGAACGAACCAAGAGTGAATTGAACTAGGTCTGTTTGTTCTCAACTGTTCATGTTCTACACTTAAAAAACTATATCACTTGAAGCTATCGCATTTTTGTTACCTTCTGTTTCCAAGGTACAATTCAATTTTTAAAAGACCATTCAATACTTTAACTAAATTTTAAAAAGATATGTAATCTTAAATACAATTACATGGAATATCTCCTATGCCTTAAGGAAACTAACCCCATCTGTTATTTATTATGAATAAAACTTGGGGGCTATGGACATGGCTCTGGAGCTAGGGTCACATACTTCTATTTCATAGGACCCAATTTTGTTCCCTACACCTGTGTCAGGCATGTCACATCCACAAGTGGTTCTGGACCCAGGATATCTGATGCCATTTTCTGAATTCTTGGGGCCTTACGTGCATATACACAAACACATACACAGATCAACATGCATACACATAATACAAAATGATATAAAATTGTAAAATGAGTTTAAAAAATTTACTGAAGTCATATATTTGCTGACTATGATTAAATGAAATGAAAACTATTTTGTAAAACTAAACACACGAAGACTAGGCAGACTGTGGAGTGGCAGGTTGTAACTACACTTCAGGGTACACTTTATACTGTTTAAGTGAATGAAATAAAACCTTTGCAGGTGGAGCTGGGGAAGTGGATCAGTGTGTAAGAGAACTTGTTATACAAGAACAAATGCCAGAGTTTGAATCACATTGAAAAGGCTGAGCATGCTATTTAGAAAAGCTAGAAACCATGTATTTCTAAATGTGTTATACAGGCACAATGCCTAGGAGAGTATCAATATTCATTTCACTTTCATATCAGTAAGAAGCTTATACCATTGAAAACCTTAAATTTGAAATCCAAGTGAACTTTGTACCATTTAAGAAATTATAACTTCATCTTGATACTAAATTATACAGATTTCTACCAATAGGTTATGGCTATGCCATAAATCCTAGCTAATCCTCCCTGTTCCAACAAAACCACTACTTTTCCCCAGAGAGACAGCCTAATATTAACCACCTTAGTCCCCAAGCCCAGGGAATAGGGGCGCTGACTCTTCTTTAACTTCTTCAAGCTGATTACGGGCGTTGAGATATTAGAAGAGGGGTGGAGGGGAAGAGTAAATTGATAAGCTTCTGACGCTATGTCTTCACTAGACCCAGTCCTTCTTTAACTTTTTTTTTTAGCTGATTTGGGATGATTAGCCTATGAGTTAAGGGACTATAGCAAATTCATGACTTTGAGATCATTTTTAAGGTGTTTTCTATATTTTATTTAGAAATAGCTGAGAGGAGTTAACAGACAACAATCCAGGTTACCTTACATGGATAGTTGGATTTCAAAACGTCAGAAATCCATAGAATTGACATTACAAATATTTCTATATTAATGTTCATCTTGATTAGAGACCTGTCTGCTCCTGACAGCTTCCTGTCTTGGATTCTAAGAAGAAATTGAGCATCCTTGGAGTTACTCCAGTTGTGGTGAGATAGCCACTAGGCAAGAATTGCCTCTCTCCATCTACAGACAAATTACTGTCCAGAAAAGGACACACTTGCAGAATAATTGACTGATTATATCTGCCTAGACAGAGTAACCAGCCCTTAATAATTCTGCAGCACTAAGGTCTGTCAGATTAATTTGGGCCAGAAGGCTGAAGATTTGATGCTCCAATGTTTGGTAGTATAGGGGCTGTCCAGGTGTTCAGCGGTCTCTATAAATTGGCTAAGTTTTAGAAGCTATGCTTAGTGCTTCCCATAACTTCAGTTAATCTAGTCATTCTGGATTTCTGACAGCGTTGAAGACCTATAGACTCATAGCCAATCCTAGCTATTTACCTTGAGAGAAAAGATCTACGTGGATGGTTTTCAGCTGACATTCATTCTAAAGCCAAGAAAAAGCCAGGTTCAAAATTAAGTGTTTTAGTCAAGAGAGACGACAGATTCTGGTTAATCAAAAAGAGGAGGGACTGGGTATTAAGACTATCTTGTACCTCACTGGTACAAATAGGAATAATTATGCTCTAATTTATTCTGTGAGAAAAGTTTTATTTTAACTTTTTATTTTAACAGGAAGGGTAATATGTAGGAAGGGCTAAGGGGGAAGGAGCACCGAGAGGAAAAGATGGAGTAAGGAGAGGAGAAGATGAAGTAGATGAGAAGCTAGGTAATGAGAGAGAAAAAGAGAGAGAAAAAGAGAGGGGGCATGGAGGCAGAAGTTCACATGTCTCCACCAGTCAAAGATAGTTTACATAGCTAGGTTGGGTAGTAGGTTACACTTCTGATTGAGCATTACCCTACTTATAAAGTCTTTGATTAACATTTAAAAAAATGTATAAAAGCAAAATGGAATAGGGAGCATGGCATAGGGGTTTTCTAGGGAAGGGAAATGGGGAGAGGGGTTGGTATCTGAAATGTAAATAAAATATCCAATAAAAAATAATAATAATAAAAAGAAAAGCTAGAAACTAAATGTCCATCAGCAGAAGAATGGAGAAATGGGGTACCTTTCACAATGAAATGTTAGTCATTTTTTAAAAAGTGAAATTTATAAGTAAGTGAGTCAAACTAGACAAACAGCATCGAGTAAGGTAGACTCAGAAAAATGAATATAGCATGTATTTGTTTGTATATGTAAGTTAGCTCTTAAGTCACTGATAAAGAAGCTACAATTCTTATCCAACAAAGGTTAGGGGGAGAGAATAAGGAATAAGAGGAAAGAGAGAGATCTTACCAGGAAGGGGAAATAGAATAGTTAGGAATCCACAAGTAAGGAGACTAGTATGGGAAGATCAAACATAGGGGAGTGAGAACCCAGGGGAGAGGGAGAGAATACAGGGAGAGACAGCTATTTGAAGAGTGATATGGAAAGTTAATACAGTAGAAGCTTCCTAATACATTTATGCATATGGAAACAATTTAAAAGGTTAGGCTCTTTCTTATGGAATGGATCTCAAGATGGACCAGTCATTGGCTGAGTACTCCTTCAATCTCTGCACCATCTTTGCACTTGCAAGTCCTGTAGGCAAGACACATTGTAGGTTGACAGCTTCGTGCCTGGGTTATTGGCCCAATCCCTTCATTGGAAGGCATGTCAGGTTATGGTAGATGGTTGGTTCAGGCTTCATATTGCTAGGAGTCTTAGCTAGGGACACTTTTATATGTTCCTGGTAGTTTTTATTGCCCTAATGTTTCTAATTTTTCCCAAAGATGCCCCTGATTTCAGTTCCTTCCACCTGATCCCTTCTGGTTTTGTCCCCACATCCTTCCTGATAAAGCCTCCTTCCCAGTCCATTTAAGATGTCGATTCGATTTCCTCTTCTCATTGAGATTCAAGCATCCTTCTTTGGGACGTTCTTATTATTTAGCGTTGTTGGGTCTGCAGATTGTAGCTTGGTTATCCTTTTCATCTAACATCCACTTATAAGTGAGTACATACCATGTTTGACTTTCTGGGTCTGGGTTACCTCACTCTGGATGCTCTTTTATAGTTTCATTCATTTGCCTACAAATTTCATGATATCATTGTTTTTAATAGCTGAATAATATTCCACTATGCAACTGTACCACATTTTTCTTTATCTGTTCTTCAGTTGAGCGACATCTAGGTTGCTTTTAGTTTCTGGCTATTACAAAGAAAGCTGCTATCAACTTGTTATCAAGTGTCCTCATGGTATGTGGAGCCTCTTAACAGCAGGTGCAGGGAACTTCTCTGACTTCCTGCCTGTCTTTGGGAACCTTTGCTCCTACTGGGCTGTCTCAATATCACAAGATGTTCTTACTCTCACTGCAACTTGATATACCAAGGCAGTTTAATACCCACTAGATGCCTTCCCTTTTCTGAAGAAAAGCCAGGATAGCATGAGTGGGTATGGGAAGGAGAGGAGGGATTGGAGCAGAAATTGAGGTCAGGATGTAATGTTCATTAACTAATTAACTTAATTTAACTAATTAAATTAATTATTTGTTTTAATTAATTAAAAACAAGAAAAAAGAAAAATAGTTTTCTCCAAAAGAGTCTCATTGGAAAAACAAACTACTACTAAGTGCAGGCCCCATGCCTAAAGTAAATGAACAACGAAAAACAAACTCAGTTCTACTTTTAATTAAAAAATAATTTTAAAGAAATATATAAGACAAAATATAAAGCCAAGAATTACCATAAGCACACTTAACTCCATCCCTATTGGGAATGGAGATTAGGTAACTACTAGGGTTTTATGGTCACCAGATTATAGCCAGATTCAGTGAGAGGAACTGTTTCAGAAGAATAAGGTAGATAATAATAGATTAAGAAATCTGACATGCTTCTCTCACTTTTGCATGCACCTGTACAAACACACATATACCCACACATATATACACACACAGGTACATATGTTTAGAACACACATATGTGCACAGAAACATACAAATTAATTTGCTAATTAATTAATATAAAAACATGTTAATGGCAGGTGAGATTGGCCAAAGGGACAAAAATTTTGTTTAATAATTTTGCTTTGGGTTAAATTCTCAGTATGTAGCCTAGATCAACTGAAAATTCTTGCTATCATTTTGCCTAAGTCCTTCATACCCAACATATTTAGGTGAGTTAAAGATATTTTACAAATTTAAAATAGTTCTGGGGTGGTTATGAATAGACAGACGAGCATTGAAGTTGCGCAAGCTATTCACCCTGTCAACACTGAGAGTTTCCTTCAGTTGTCTGTCCAAGCCATTCAATAGAATTAGGGCATCTCTCATGTCTGTGATCACTGTTCATTGAAAGAAAAAAAAAGCTATCTCCTGTTATTGAATTTTTTTATAAAGAAAATGACATAAAGAGACCTACTTCTGTCCTTTGAAAGAACACCCGATTTATAGTTTTTATATTTAATGTTTTATTGAATGCTTTAATCAATTTTTCCAAAGATAAACATTAACTATGGCCTATCTCAGGATAGTTGGAGTCTGCTCATAATCAAGTTTTTAAGATCACAAGTTCTGGGGAAACAACTTAAAAGGCATATTTGAGAATACAGAAGGAAGAATCTTAAACGAAAGTATATTTTCACATTTTATCATTCTTTAACTTTCCACTTATTTCTTTCTACTAATCCCCAGCCCCATCCTCACCTACCTGTGTCATGCTGGAGATAGGGCACTCAGTGTCAGACAGAAGCTCTGCATTGTCAGGAGTCTTCTGTGACTCAGGCTTCATGCATAGCCCTTGGTATTTTTTGTTTTTTCCATCTAAAAAGCTATTCTGTGAGGGAAAGATATTGTGAAGAGCTGCAAATTTCTAGGAATTTAAAGTGTTTCTTCATATTTAATAAGTACAGTACCCATATTAGTTAACTATGGTAATTATTGTTTTACATAAGAGAAAACATAACCTGAGAAGAGAAGCCATTCACCAGATAGCACCTTGCTTCTAAGAATCTGCTTCAGTTATTGCTATTCATTTTTATTGCCACCTCCTCCTCCAAACAGGGCCATCCTGATAGTCTCACAAACACAAAAACTTTGCAGGAATTAACACCAAAGGGAAAAAGAGAGAAATTTTCAAATTGTGACAAGAAAGACTGACACAATTTGAAAATTGTTCCACTCCTGCTTTCTGTCTAGTGTATCCCTTTCATAACATTTTCCATGTGCGTACATGGTGTGCTCACATGCACGCAAGTATACACTCACAAACACACACACACACACACACATACACACACACAAAGATTGACAGTACTGGGTTTCCTTTCAATATCCTTAAGTGGATATATATATAAAAAGTGTATTTTGCAAATTGTGCTTAATTTGTGTGCCTGTCCTTAAATTTATACTCATGGGAGTTTAATTACATTCTGTGCAGGAAACCTAACATCTAAGAAAAGATGTTAAAATATAGTAATTCATTTGTAAGAATTGTGGTGGCCAGAGAGTACTGGTAGGAAAGGCAGAAATGTGAAACAACTGTCAAGTTAAAGAGACAGATGTTCCGCCAATGAAACTAAATTTCTTGCAAGCCTCAGTGCAATTTTTTACTTTTATTATTTCTTTTCTTATGCATTCTGACAGACTAACAAGAACCAGTAGCAGAAAGGAAAGGAAGTTATCCAACAACCTCACTCCCTGAAGGCACAACTTTCACTTGACTGACAACTAAGAATTTGAATCTAGAAAAAGCTTTGAGCAGCTAGAAAAGGGTTGGGCTCCTTTAGAAGATGTCAGTCAGCTGGGCGAGGTCCTCATTGGATTGGGTACAGCTGTTAAAAATGGGCATTGCTTGGCTAAATGAGAGTGGGAGCAGCTCAGAGTTCATTGGAATAAATTTCAAAGAGACATTTATTTTTTCCACTTAAAAGACATGATATACTTGTGGCCATAAAAATAAAATCAAGTAACATGAATTAAAATAAATATGAAAATGAAGTAACACAAAGTAACAGCAGCAGTAGAGACATGGCATCCGGTTGCAAAGCAATCCTCCTGTAGAATAACTGAGATTCCTATAAATGTACACCAAACTATCACTGGCATTTATGTCATTTTTTTATTTAAGAAAGCTGAAAGATTTAAGACATAAAGTATACTTTCCCAAGTTGCCACAGGATCTGATACCATAGACAGGGAAAGACAAATTATATCTTCTTCTATGCATCACATCTCTATTGCTTTTCCTCTCCTTCTGATAATACTAAACCTCAGGTCACTTCCTTGTCTGATCCCACCTGAAGTCCTGTATCTGATTTCATATACACATTGCGAAAGAACCTCACTAAACTCTATAATTTCCAGGAACTCAAAGACGTTATATTTGCCTCTAGTGATGAAACTAATCTTATACTGTCATATTTTCAGCTCTTTCTTTTCCAATGTTTGTGATGCTAATTCTACACTCCCTTCCAAAAAAATAAAGTTATCTTATGTGCTATTAGTCTGTTTATATTTGTATATAGATATTGAAATGGGTTAATATCATTAGCACTCTATTAAAAATGGTGATGAATAAATAAAATTCATCTTGTTCAAAATAGTTCAAAATCTCAAATGTCAATTTGACAGTATTGGGCTGAGTTTATGTTTCCAAGATGAACACTACAGTTGTTATTGAGCTCTAAAACTTAGATCACAGCTCTTTAGAAATGATTTCCATCATCACATCCCATCTCTCACTTGCTTCTGGTGTTTCTCTTCTGTTTGCTTTCTTTCTTTTTCTCCTTATTCTGCTTTTCTAAGCCAATTTCTCTATGTTTATAGTTCTAGTCTACAATCTATACATTTATATATCTATCCATCATTTGGTAATTCAATTAATCAGTGTATATTAAATATACACTGTAAATAAAAATACACTGTAAGTAAATAAATCAATATAATCAGTGAAGATTCTTGAATATATGAGTGGATCAGACAATCATATTAAAGGTGGTTAAGGAATCATTGTAATTATCATGTATTCTAGTAAATAATTGATAACACAATGGGTATTTAATTCCCAATGAGTTTAGAGCTATCAGAAATACTTATCATGAGTTCTATAAATAGGAAGGAAGACAGACTTTGAGTAAGAAATTACCTAACTTCAGGCCAGATAACTTGTTAAAAGATTCTGATCTTTGCCTCTTTAACAATGACATAATAAACATTTCTTTAATACTCTAAGTCCAAAATTATTCCTAAGTAGGTCTTCTTTCAGTGTATCAGTGTTGCTTTATAGCATATCTATTCACCATACCACGAGTTAATTTATTGATAGTCTTTGAGTAAAACAAGACTCCCAGGTTGGTTTAATTCCTAAGAAAACACTGTTACATTCTCACTTAACCTAGAAAACCTTTAAAACTGCTTTGAGCTATGTGCAATGCTCAGTTTCTTCCCACAGTGAGCATTTATTTCTTGAAGCTCTTTTTTTGTGTTCTTTACTGCTTTCCAAATGAATACTGTAAAAAATATTCATGTATTATTTGGAAATATATTCCCAAAATAAATTGCAGTGAACAATATTTTGAAATACAGAATAAAGTGGACTGTAAACAAAAGCTCACACTGTATTAAGTCATTATTATTAAGTTACTATTTTTGAAGTTCTGTAATGATTTATTCTCAAAACTTAAAATTCAACTAAAGTACAGTTAAAATGAGTGATAAAATACAATAACTTATGAAAAACATTCTATAAACTTGAATGCAAAATTTCAAAATTCAATAAACAGGTAGATAAGATAAAGATATTACAAAGTATTTTTAAAAGCTACTGAAGAAGAAAAATCTCATAATTGAACTTTTTCATTCATCTCAGAATCAGTGAGGATATAGACAGTTTTCTTTTCTTTCACCCTCACAAATACCAAGATTGTGAATTAAAACAATTATTCAATACAGCTGCAGGTTCTGTTACATTAAATTCTACTCAAACCTAAAATGTCACAGAAGAAGATGATGATACACATTATGAGCCTATTACCTAATTTAATTATGTAATGATTACAACAGTACCTTTGAGAAAATGTATATTCTTTCACACCATATTTCTTAGAGTCAATATTCTTGCTTCAGGTTTGTAGAGGGATTTTAATCTAGAAACATGGCTGCTCTGGCAAGGGATCATATTCAATGATGTAATCTGGCCAGTATTCCATCATTTCCTGTAATACACTAGGATTTGGCTATAATGTAGCCATATTCTTAGTAGATACCATTAATTCCTCTGGCTGGAATACAGACATACCCTTACTATACATTTTAAATCCCTAACAGTAGTGGTAAGATTAGTTTGTAGAAAGAAGCACCCATGTTTAAAAGTGACATCAAATTGACTGGCAGACAAAGTGACAAATCAGAGAAAGCTTGGCAGAGTGAGTCAGGGATAGATTATAGCCAAATCTCAGGAGAACAGAGAGGAAAGAGAGGTACCTTAAGAGTAGCTCAGAGAGAAAGAGGGAGAGAGGGGAGAGGTAGGTTTACTGGTATAGTTTTACAAAGAAAGGTTGCAAAGAAGACAGAATGAACCAGAGAATGAAAATTAGTCAGAATTAGAAAAAATTTCCAGTGTTAGTTTGAAACTAAGCAAATCAAATCAGTCAGAAGCCACAAGAAGCTAGGTTGAGTCAGTCACTTGGAATGGAGCTTGGACCAGAACAACTGAGTTCAAACAGTCAGCCATAGTTCAGAAAGGATGAGTATTCAGCAATAAGCCTCTGAGATGAGAATTACATTTGTCAAATAAACGTTACTTTTATACAGGTTATTAACTTATTACCTATTGGCCCAGGAACCATTAATTTTAAAATCCAACCTACTATAGCAGGCAAAAGATAAGGCAAGTCCAACATGTCTCTTATTCTCTTTTAATTAATCTCTAGTACCAAATCTCATATCTTTCAAAAACCTTAGGTCTTCAGGTTGCTTACCTTATATGGTCATGTTCTTTTTCAAAAAGCTATTAGAACACATCTCTCCAAATTTATGCACAGTTTATAAAACTTTCAAGTTCTCTCTCTCTCTCTCTCTCTCTCTCTCTCTCTGTCTCTCTCTCTCTCTCTCTCTGTGTGTGTGTGTGTGTGTGTGTGTGTGTGTGTGTGTGTGTGTGTGTACTCTTGATGTAATATTTCTGAGCAGAGTTTGCTTCTTAATAGCAGGGTTGGAGATCCATCTAGTTTTTGGAATCTGGCTTTTTAGGCATTGCCAATATGGGCTCTCTTTCATGGTTTGGTCCTCTTATTAAACCAGTTGTTCATTTGGCAATTACTCAAGATCTGAACCACCATTGTCCCTGTGCATCTTACAGGCAGTACTTGCTATGGGTTATAGGTTTTGTGGCTAGATTGCTGTCCCAGTCCTACTACTAGGAGCCTAGCCTGGTTATAAAATGGATATCCTCCATTACTAGGAGTCCTCAATAGGTTCAACTTCATAGGGTCAGCCTGGGAGTTACCATTTCACTAGGTTACCACGTCATCTCCTAAATGTCCATCTATTTCAGTTGTATCTCTAACTGACGTCCTTTATCTATCCCTCCTCAATCTGTTCTCTTCTATTACCATTTCCATCCATTCCAAGTCTTCCCACAAAATCTATTCTGTTTTGTCTTCTCAAGTAGATACATGTATCTCCTCTATATCTCTCCTACAAAGGGAGAAACAGTAGATTTGAGGGAGAGAGGAAATGGGAGGGACATGGAGAAGGGGAAGGATGGGAGGCTGTTGTGGGGATTTATTGAATTAGAGAAAAAAGAAAAAGAAAAAGAAAAGAAAAAAGCACAGTCAACATCTAGGGGAAAAAGTAATAGAGACAAAGTACTTGCTGCATGCATTAAATGTTAGTTAAGATTTATGCATCACCAAGTTATCAAGTTTAGGAATTAGGTGAGATACAAATATCAGTTCAGCTATTAATTAGTGTGTCAGTGGCCTTAAACAATAATAAAACTTCTTAAGGCCTTACCTCTGAAATGGGACGAAGGCATTGACTTCATGAGGCTACTGTGAAAATCAGCAATGATTCCTTCATAACTAAGAATGGACACTGACTATGAGGTTCATTTAACACTGACATTGGCATTTTTCTCTGTCAAGGCACCTAAGTTGCCTCTGTAGCTTACACATCTCCGGGAAATCAAAAGTATTGAAGTGCTTAATCTTGAAGTTAAAAGATTCAGAGCTACCTCTCTCCCAGTGATGTATTGCTTAGAAAAAAATATGAAAACTATGGATATCTTCAGACACATTAGTCTACCTGGTGACTATTAATATGTATAGTGAAGATTGTTTTGCAGAATCTACAGAGGTGGTCAGATGTACACAAGATAATTCATCCAGGCTCAAACCTGTGCTGCTGTAAAAATTACTGGGAAAAGAAACTTTAAAGTTGAAGGAGAGGTCAGGTTAGAAGTCAAACATACAGAGATGTGAATACATAAGTTATTAGGAGGAGAAATTATCAACTTATCAGTTCCTTAGGTCCCCAAATAGAGAGATGATATATACCACATAAAATTTCTACCAATTGCAAAAATCAGCAAATAAATAAAAATATTGTAGTAGGAGATCTCCCGTTTATGCATTAGGCCTACGATCCATGCAAAGTAGTAAAGAAGTAAATTCTTCATCTGTATCCTTTTCTTTCCTCCATCTTTTCCTCCTATCCTTGAACTATTTCTTTTTACCTTTCACTTGAGATCCAAGCCTTTCAGTAACAGATGTGAAAACAGTGTTCATTTGTCAATGAGAAGATCAGCGTGTAAATTTTCATTTTCTTAAATCTACAACATGTCTCTGGTTTTAATCATTTCTTCAAAGAAAAAGATTAAACAAGAGACAACAAAGGTGCTGAAGGCAGCAGTTATACAAAGAATAGAAATACACAGCCAGCACAACTAGTACATAAACCAATAGAAAGTGACACCTACTCAGGGTGGGTAGATGCAAAGTTACATGAGAGAAATGGGAGCAAATCTCCCATAAGGACCAAAGCATGCTTAAATATACTCTTATGAAGAAGGAGAAGAATGTGAATTGAATATGAATATAAATTTGCATATAATAAAGTAGAAGCTACAATGTCAAGAAAAGCTATCTTTCTATTTCCAAAAGAAAATTGAAAATCAACAACACATAAGTATACACATAGCTGAGGGGAAATATATTTTGTTGGAAAATCCCTGGAAATGATTTTGTCAAAGAGACACTTCACTGAATAATGAAAGAAAGAGAGAGGGAGAAGGGAGGGAAGGAGGGAAGGAAGAGAAAGAGAGAAAGAAAGAAAGAAAGAAAGAAAGAAAGAAAGAAAGAAAGAAAGA
>JANHMN010000004.1:100881732-100957527 GCA_030674055.1 Rhabdomys pumilio | reverse complement strand
AGGGAAGGGAAGGGAAGGGAAGGGAAGGGAAGGGAAGGGAAGGGAAGGGAAGGGAAGGGAAGGGAAGGGAAGGGAAGGGCATTGACAAAATCTAGCATGCCTTTATACTTAAATTTGTGGAGAGTCTAGGGTTTTAGGAAACATATCTTAGCATAATAAAGACAATAGACACAGTGAATACATGCAAAACAGATAAAAACTTTACATTAAAATCAGGATCCTTCTTTCTACTGCTGTGAAATAAAGTGCCTGGTGTCTTAGATAAAGTAGTAAGACAAAAGAAGTTAAGTAGACACAAATAGGTAAAGAAGTCAAATCATTCTTTCCTGTAAATATTAGGATTACGTACATGAAAGACTTTACCAAGAAACATTGCAAACTAGTGAGGTACAGAATTAACATGCAGAAGTCAGTAGCTTTCTTGTTACCAATCACACTGAAAATAAAATCAGGCAAAACTTTTATTCATCTAAACCTCAAAAATCAAATATCTTAGAAATAAATTCAAACAGGAAAATGAATAACTTATCAAATACAAACTGTAAGACACTGAAGAAAAAACTGAAGAAGATATCCTCATGAAAAATCTATCATGGTTACAGATCAGTAGAATTAATATTGTAATTGCCACCTACCAAAAGAAGTCCACAATTCCAATCAAGGTCCAAATGAATTCCTCACAGATATTAAACAAATAAACTTAGAATTCTATTATAAACAACAAAAAAAAAAACAGGATTTACAAAACAATCTTTAACAATAAAAACAGAGAAGGCACTCACTATTACATGTTTCAAGCTATACTACAGAGTTACAGTATTAAGGCCACTTGCATAAAAGCAGACATACCAATGAGTGAAATAAAAATGAGGGCTCACATACAAGGTCACATCCCTAAAGCCACCTGACTTTTGACTATAGAAAGTAGTCATTGGGGATAACATGCAGCATCTTCAACAACTGGGTCTGATCAAGTCAGATAGTTACATTTAGAAAGGGAAAGCTATTTATTTCCCTTGTCTTCTTATTGCCCAAGAACTTTATTATATGTTTTTTTAAAGTGAAAATTCTTATATATTCATAAAATAATTATATATTTTGAAATTATTAGTATATATTTAATACTACAATGTATAGTATTAAATAATATAATATAATGTATAGACCTTGTTAATATTTTGCAATAGTCCCAGTAATGATCTTTATGGGGATAAAGTTAAGAATAGTGCTTTAAATACAAACTGTATTTTAGAGAAAAAAGAATGACACTAGATTCTTATCACTTACTCAACAAAGAACTCCACTCCAAAATGTTCCTACCTCAGCATGAGACCTGATATCCTAAATCTTTTAGAGGAGAAATTAGGGGATATATTGAACTCATCAGCATAGCGACCGACTTTCTAAACAGGATCTTGATAAGGAAAGACAACAAGACCAACAACTGACATAAGAACTCATGAAACTAAAATGCCACACAACAAAATACACCTTGATTTGAGTGAAGATACAGACTGCAGAAAGGGAAATCATCTCACAAGGTATACATACATCTGGCAGAGAATAAGAATCTAGCCTATCCAAATGAATCAAAAAACTAAACATCAAAAAATTAATAACATAAGTAAGCTAGCCAATTAAAAGTTCAACTTTGGAACTAAAGTATTCAAAAGATAAATTACAAATTGCTGAAAAATATTTTTGAATGTTCTACATCTTAAATCATGAGAGAAATCCAAATTACAACTACTTTGCAATTTTATATTACCCAGTCAGAACGTCTATAGTAAAAACATAAAATAAAAGGACAACTAATTCTGATATTGATGCTGAGAAAAGGAAACTCTTGTCCTACTGTGGGCGGGAATACAACTGGTACAGCTTTGATGGAAACCAATGTGTAGGTTCCTTATAAAGCTACTCCACTCCAAGGCATATTTGCAAAGTTGTCTTTGACTTACTGCAGAAATGGTTTCCGATCTATTTTCATTTCTGTTCTTTTCACAATGAACAGGAAATAGAAACAGCCTAGGAGAGTGACACTCAGTTTAAATGCACTAAAATTTAGTAATTTTTCTATTCCTAACAAGCATGATAATTTAGAAACAATCTTTAAAAAAAATAAATGAAAATAATCTAACAAGAGTTGAGGAATTCTGAGAATTGTTGTACTTCTGGGTGTTTGGCATCCAAATATTTACAATTCAAATAGAAAAAAAAAGCTATACTATCTTGAAGATTGCTCGGTTGCTGATATAGCTGCCTCTTCATTCTAGGATTCCTTGGCATAAAACAATATACTGAATTCATTTTCTAAATGATACTTTATAAAAGTGTGTGTTTTAGAAAGTGTGTTGGCATTTTGATGTCATCGCTGTCTAGACAAAGCCAATTTTCTCCTTAGTCACTTAGGAATCCTGCAAAGCTAATCAACATCTCTGTCTCAAGAATTAAAATATATAAGGAAAACATCATAATCCTTGGGATACAAGAAAGCAAAACAAACAACATATCAGTATGTGCAACTATGAAACCTAAGTAGCATTTTATCATATCAAAGGACTTTCTCATAGAATTCATTTATTTTTTGGTATAAAAATATTGTGAATATAGGCAGAAGAACCATTATAGATTCCCAAGGGTTTCCACAAGGTTAAGCTTCTTGCACAAGCATAAAACTAACACAAATGCAGAGCTGAAATTGGAGGGTGGTTCATAAGTTTAGGTCTAGTACTCTTCCTGATATGTCATAAGGTCAGCATAAGCTGCTATTTCACAGTCAATCCATCTGCATGCACCGTTACTCACAGGCCTTCAAAATTCTCAGACCATTACCCATAGGCCAATCAAAATTCCAAATGCAAGTTTACAAAATGAATATTTATTCATGTTTCAATCTGCTAAAATCTTAAGAGGCAAGATCAAACTATTTAGGGTGGTATGACTGTAGATCAAAAACACAAACAAATCCAAAACAAACAAACAAAAACCTCAAGAGGAAACCACGTAATTATAAATAACATTTATGTGAAGTGAGTAACCTTTCTATAGCATGTATCATAAAATAAACATAAAAACAGAATTTAACACTATAAATAATGTAATCGTTTTTTTATATTTCTAATTAAGTTTTATCAGTTGCTCCTTTCTATTTTATCTCTTCAGCCTTTCCAATGCCTATTCCCTTTCCAACACTATTTTACTCCTGCTATCAAATTGATGGCCTCTATTTTATTACTGTTTTAATTATTTATGCATACAGAGAGAGAGAGAGAGACAGACAGACAGACAGACACACACACATACACACAGAGACAGAGACAGAGACAGAGAGAGAAAGAGACAGACAGACAGACAGACACACACACACACACACACACACACACACACACACACACGGATAACAACTCGGGTCACAAACAGGACTTCATCCAGTAGAAAGGCTAATTCTTCCTCTTTATCTGCGCAGTCATTATTTATCTGTAGTTCCTGTCTGGGTAGGACACTATTAGATTTTCTATCTTCTGCATTAGCATCTTTGTTGATACTGACCTCAGAATCCAGGAGAGTATAAAGGGACCAGCTGCCTTTAGAGGAAAATGGGCTAATATGAAAGAGGAAATAGAAAAATGGAGCAGGAAGCCCTGATTGGAGTTAGGGGCAATACAATAGAAAATAGAGAAAAGGGACCTATATTATCAAAGTTGTTTAATAAAGCCTAAATTATAATAACTGAAGCAGCTGAAGGGGCTTGCTGCCCCATGGGGAGAGCAACAATACCAACCAACCAGAGCTCCCAAAATCTAAATCACCAGCCTGGGAGAGTACATGGAGGGACCCATGGATCTTTCTGTACATGTTGTGGAGGGTGGCCTTGTCGGACATCAGTGGGAGAGGAGGTCCTTCATCCTGTGAAGGTTGAATGTCCCAATGTGGGGGAATTTGATGGGAGGGAGGCCAGAGTGGATGGATGAGTGGGGGCACACCCTCACAGAAGCAGGAGGAGGAGGAATCAGATAAGGTTTTTCTGGGGTGGTAGAATGGGGAAGGAGGATAACATCTGAAATGTAAATAAATAAAATATCCAATAAAAAAATTAAAAAATAATATATTATTTATTATATTAAATTTGATCTGGAGATTATATGCAGAAGAACCATGAGGACAAACTTTTTGCACAAGCATGAACTAACACAAATTCAAAGCTGCAATTGGAGGAAGGCTTGTAAGTCTAGGCTCAGCAGTCATCCAGCCAGGGGAACTGTTCTTTCACAGTCAATATGTATGTATATATATTATATATATAATTTTAATAAAATGCTAAAGGTATAAATTTATATATAAATTATATATATATATATAATTTTAATAAAATGCTAAAGGTAGTTTTGCCATTGGCGCTCATAATACTAGCTACAGAGCTAAAAGAAACCCCACCACTAGTCACAAGAAACCACCTAGGTAGTAGTTGATTAGAGGAGTCCAAATGACTCCCAAAATGATGTAGGCTATTGCTGTTGATATTGGTTGCCTCTCAGAGGTTGAAGGAAAGGCTTTATTTCAGAAGAGAACAAACAGTTAGGATATAAGACTTGAGTGATTTAAGTTCTGTCTAACCTATGGTCTAAATTTCATAATATCTTAAAGTATTATGCAAAATTCTAAGGAAAATAAGTAATATACCTACCCAGCTGTAACATATATGAACTACAACAATTAGCAGAATGCATTATTTCTGTAAAGGTGCAACAGATGGTTTGAATAATGGGTGATAAACAATTGTCTGCACAGACTTTAGGCGATTCCACAGTAGGTGAGTCATGTGTAGCACTAGAAACCAAGGCATCTACCCAGGGCTGGTGAAGCCATTGACTTTAGGAAGGGAAAAATCCTACTACCAAGACTTTGCTAAATCATAGCCATATACCCAAGATAAGTAAGTATAACTAATGCCCTTCATCAAAGAAACTTCTTTCTACAATACATGGAAATTATTAGAGAAAAATACAACCAGATACAAGCAGATATCGTTAGAATGTAGGGCACCCAGACCTGATGGATATAAATGCTACACAGCTCCTGCAACCATGACTCAGGGAACATCACAGAAGAAGGCTAGAAAGACTGCATGAGACAGAATATCAGGACGCTACAAAGCAGCATGCCTTTTTCTCTTGGAGTAATATAAACATTCTTTGAACAATAACAATAGCAACAGTATATTTTGATAAACAAATTCAATTTATCAGATGATTCTAATTATATTATTATATTATTTATATTATTATTCTAATAGCTGAATAATATGACACTGTGTAGATGTACTATATTTTCTTTATGCATTCTTCAGTTGAGAGACATCTAGGTTGTTTCCAGTTTCTGGCTATTACAAATAAAGCTACTGTGAACAACAAGTGTTTGTGGGATGGTGGATCATCTTTTGTGCATATGCCCAGGAATGTTATGGCTGGCTCTTGAGGTAGAACTATTCCCAGGTTTTTGAGGAAACCACCAAATTTATTTCCAAAGTGGTTGTACAAGTTTGCACTCCCAGCAACAATAGAGGAGTGTCCCTCTTGCTCCACATACTAGAAACCATGTGTTATCTCTTAAATTTTTGATCTTAGCCATAATGATGGGTATAAGACAGAACTTCACAGTTGTTTTAATTTGCATTTCCCTGATGACTAAGGACTTTGAACATTTCTGTGTGCTTCCTGGCCATTTGAGATTCCTCTGTTGAATATTCTCTGCATAGCTCTGTACCCCATTTTTAATTGGGCTACTGGGTTTTTTGATGTCTAGTTTCTTGAGTTCTTACAAATTTTGGTTACTAGCCCTCTGTTAAATGTAGAGTTGGTGAGGATCTTTTCCCAATCTGTCGGCTGCTATTTTGTCCTATTGAGAGTGTCCTTTGCCTTACAAAAGCTTTTCAGTTTTATGAGGTCCCATTTATCAATTGCTGACCTTCAAGCTTGAGACATTGGTGTTCTGTTTAGAAATTTGCTACCTGTACCAATGTGGTCAAAGGAATTTCCTACGTTCTCGTCTATGAGATTTAGTGTATCCAGTATTATATGAATTTCACAAGCAAATTGATGGAACTTGAGAATATCATCCTGAGTGAGGTAACACAGTCTCAGAAGGATATGCATGGTATGTATTCACTTATAAGTAGATATTAAGTATAAAATACAAGAAACCCATTGTATACTCCAAAGACCCAAAGAAGCTAAGCAAGAAGGAAGGCATGGGTGAGGATGCTTGAATCTCATTTAGAAGAGGAGTATAAAATAGTCATGAGGGGCAGATGGAGGGAGAGAACTGGGTGAGAGAAGAATGAGGAAGGGAATGGGTGGGGGGAGTTGGGATCTGGTGTGAGAAGGGACAAAAGCAGTCCTCAAGTGGCCATGAAAATGAATGGAATTCTGCAACAGATAGTGATGTGGATGGGGGGACATCTTCAGGATGGGGCAGAGACCTCAGAAAAGGGAGAGACCCAAGAACCAATGGGGGTTATCTTAGCTGTGACTCACTATACTGGAGACATAGAACCTGCATAATCTTCCTCCTGTAAACAGGCAGAAACCCCAGTGGAGCAATAGGGAAACCAACCTATCCACAAAACTTTTGACCCAAAATTTACCCTGTCAACAAGAAATTCAAGGATGAGATGTAGCACAGATTAAGGGAATCAACAACCAATTACCTAACCAACTTGAGACTGGGCAAGCACCAATTGCTGACACTATTAATGGTACACTGTTATACTTGCTGACAGATACTATGCATGTCTGTCCTCTGAGAGACTCTACCAAGGAGTTTACTAACACAGATGCAGATGCCAACAGGTAAACAGTACATGGAGCTTGAGAACTCTTATGGAAGAGTCAGGGAAAAAACTGGGGACCCTGAAGGTGATAGGAACTCCACAGGGAGAACAAAAGAATCAACAAACCTGGAGCCTTGGGCCTTTTAGAGACTGAACTACCAACCAAAGACATAGGCTAGAACTAGGCCTCCCTACACCTATGTATCAGATGTACAGCTAGATTTTCATGTGGGTCCTGAACAACTGGAGCAGGGGCTATCCCAAATGCTGTTGCCTATACATGGGATATGTTCTTCTAGCTGGACTGTCTTGTCTGGCCTTGGTGGGAGAGGATGTGCCTAAGCCTACAAAGACTTGATGTGCCAAGGTAGGCACCACAAGTACCTGCTCAGAGGAGAAGGGGAAGGGGAATGGGAGAAAGATTGTGGGAAGAGGTGACCTGATTGGGAGGGGGACAGTGAGCAGGATATAAGGTGAATACAGTTAACTCAGTCATTCTGGGTTTCTGACGGGGTTGAAGACTTATAGTCTCATAGCCAATCCCAGCCATTTACTTTGAGAGAAAAGATTTGAGAGGATGGTTTTCAGCTGACATTCATTCTAAAGCCAGGTTCAAAACTAAGTCTTTTAGTAAGAAGAGATGACAGAGGTTCTGGTTAGTCAACAAAATGATGTACTGGGTATTAGGTCCATCTTGTATCTTACTGATTCAAGTTGGTATAGTTATGCTTTAATTATATTTTGAGAGAAAAGATTTATTTTAACAGGAAGGGTGATATGTAGGAGGAGCTAAGGTGGGAGGAATAAGGAGAGGAAGAGGAGGAGTAAGGAGAGGAGAAAGAGACAAGGAGCTAGATAAGAGAGAGAGAGAGAGAGAGAGAGAGAGAAACATCATGAAGGCGGATGTTTGCGTGTCTCCGCCAGTCAAAGATAGTTTATATATCTAGGTTGGGTATTGGGTTACACTTCTGATTTTATGGGCATCTTGTTATTGAGCATTATCAAACTTATAAAGCCCTTGATTAACATTTTAAAAAATGTATAAATGCCGGGCAGTGGTGGTGCATGCCTTTAATCCCAGCACTTGGGAGGCAGAGGCAGGCAGATTTCTGAGTTCGAGGCCAGCCTGGTCTACAGTGTGAGTTCCAGGACAGCCAGGGATACACAGAGAAACCCTGTCTCAAAAAAAAACAAAAAAAAATGTATAAAAGCAAAAAGGAGGAGGGGGATGGGATAGGGGTTTTCTAGGGAGAGGAAATGGGAAAAGGGAATGGCCTCTGAAACATAAGTAAAATATCCAATAAAAAATAAATAAAAATTGTAAAAAATAATTAATTAATTGATTAAAAATAAATTTCTATGAAAAATTCTATGTTTTTGCGTTTTAACTTCTTTTTTTGTCTTTCTTTTTATTTTATTGAATATTTTATTTACATTTCAGATACCAACCCCTTTCCCCATTTCCCCTCTCTAGAAAACCCCTATCCCATGCCCCCTTTTCCATTTTGCTTTTATACAATTTTTTAAAATGTTAATCAAAGACTTTATAAGTATGGTAATGCTCAATCAGAAGTGTAACCTACTACCCAACTAGCTATGTAAACTATCTTTGACTGGTGGAGACATGTGAACTTCTGCCTCCATGCCCCCTCTCTCTTTCTCTCTCCTTTTCTCTCTCATTACCTAGCTTCTCATCTACTTCATCTTCTCCTCTCCTTACTCCATCTTTTCCTCTCGGTGCTCCTTCCCCCTTAGCTCTTCCTACATATTACCCTTCCTGTTAAAATAAAACTTTTCTCACAGAATACAATCAGAGCATAATTATTCCTATTTGTACCAGTGAGGTACAAGATAGTCTTAATACCCAGTCCCTCCTCTTTTTGACTAACCAGAATCTCTGTCGTCTCTCTTGACTAAAACCCTTAATTTGCGTTTTAACTTCTTTAAGAGTCCACTAGAATTCAGACTTATAGTTATCTACTGTTGTTAAGATATTTTCCCTCCAAATTGTGCCCTCTTCACCAAGGTTTCTAAAAACCTTAAAGGAAAATATGATTAAAATAAGAATAAATTTCTTTAGGTTTTAATCAACATTTCCACAAACAAATTAAACAGTACAAAATATAACTTTCTACCTTATTATTGATAAGCTTTTGTAGAGGTAGTTTGTTAACCCAATCTGTGCTCCTGATAGTTCGCACAAGAGCTATCTGGATGCAGGAATGAAACACACACACACACACGCACACGCACACGCACACGCACACACACGCACGCGCACGCACACGCACACACACACATACACACACACACACACACACTAGTTAACTTTAATATGCCTTGGATAGCTCAAAGGCTGGGCAGTTCTAATCCTTTCTGTGCCAAGCAAGCACTCCCCTCTGGCATTCCAGAGTTAACATCTTTTAAAATCTTTATTTCACCTCTGCTACCCCAAACTCAATTGAGGAAGTGGCCACTAGAACCACTTACCCAAATTCCTGCATGACTGTTCCTGTCTCCCAAGCCCAGTAATTCTAAAGGTCCTGCTTCTGTCTGTCCTGCCCAGACATTGGCTGCTGGTATCTGAGCCAACTGGCATCAAAGTCCCTCAGTGTCTTAAGTGCAGTTCCTCATATAAGAAGTTTTGGGGACATTATAACACAACATTTTAATACAAACAGCATGAGGTTAAACACACTTCAAGCTTCAGCTAGAAAATAACTAATTTATTTTCTATAGAAGTGAAAAGCTTAAGAAATGTCAATATCTCTATGTATATGAATATGTGTATATATACATAGCCCATCTCATCTGCTACAATTGATATGATCTAAAAGTTTGAAAGTACACATTTCAAATTTTGGAGAAATAATGTACCGTGATCCTCATTTCAGTAGTGCACTTGAACTGTATTCTTGAAAATCTTTTTTCTTTGTTAAAGAGCAGTCAAAACAAAGTCATAATCTAGAAATTGTTACCACAAGCAACAGATTAAAAAGCCATCAGACAGATGGCTTATCTAAGTGAAATAAAATGTACAAAATATACAATTATAATAATTAAACATATTTTATTTGCTGAAAAGCTCATTAAAACTACATTTTAGCAAACTTGCTTGTATTATTTCTACTGGATTACATGCCAATTAAATGAATGAAATGATTCTGAAAAACATATTCTTCTATTCAAAAAAGAGCTAACTTGTTTTAAAATATTAACAGTAGTATTATTTATGTATTTATTTTCAAGAATTTCTGGAAATAATTTTGTTGGCTCATGTAATTGAAATGACTGGGAGGTACTCTCTGATAAATTTACAGAGAAAAATGTCAACACAGTAATTATGCATTCTTGTGCTAATCTTAGGGAATGCAAACACAAACCCAAAAGTGTTATTGGAGGAGGATAAACAGCCAGGTTAACTATAACCTGAAAAGTTGCAGTTTTCTTTGTAATTAATGTTTATAATTCCCACAACAATTATGAAAAATAATTTAAAATTACTAGCGCTCAAACTCTGTGCTAAACAACCAACAGGTCAGTACCCTTAATTTAATAATCTTCAAATTTTAAGTATACATAGAAATTAACTTTTTGTAGGACTAATAAGAGAGGTTGATTGGTCTTTTATTGAAAGTAAAGCTGATTTTGGAATTGAAGATAAATTCTACAATTTCTCTCAAACATAGGACAACTAATATTTATTTTTATTTGTTTAGATGGATCTAACAAGCAAAATAATTCTATAAGGTTATATATATTAACATATTTCATGTATTATTACTTAAAGTAAGAGAAATTCCTTACATGTGTTACCACTGGAAACATTCAAATCCCATTAGCTCAGTCTTCAAGTCAACAAGAAAGCAGTCCAAACATAATATAATTTAAGCAAGACTTACAATAATTAAGTCAAAATGAAATACACAAATTAACATATTTCCTAAAGAGCATTCAGAATGTATCTGATTGCCTCATTCACTGTTGCTTTGGCATATACAAGAAAACATTGAAACTAAGTTGTGTCATTTGAGGATTTCTAACACTATGAACAAGCCACACCACACCATTACATTTTATTTACAAGTAAGAAATGAGCACTTGGGTTACATTTTTTTAATTGTCTTCTTTTAGTTACCATGTATGTATAGATTTGAGATTTTATTGTTTAATTTATTTTTAATTTTGTTTGGGGACAGACACTAGGTATTGGGCCAGAGTCTTTTGTATGCTAACCAAACACTCTAGGATTTTCCCATATCTCCAATCACCTATTTTCACTTGGGGACAGCATCTTATAAAGTTGGCCAGTTTGGCTTTGAAATCAGCCTTTAGCATGTAATTTGAATTTGTAATCCTTTTGCCTGAGATTACAAGCCTCTGCCATGAGGACTGGCTTGTATGATTTTATTATGATAGGCCTTTGTTGATTTTCTGGTTTATAGTATAGTTATGTTGTTGTTGACAAAGACTTTAAATAAGCATTCCTGTTCACTTGAAGCTTGATTTTGGTAAGCTGGGTCTCACTATAGCCATTACTTTGGAATTTGTTTTCCATCTGAACAGAACTGAAACTTCCTGATCTGCCGAGAGCCCAATTCATTTTCGACATGCTTCATGGTCTGGCTTCTCTATATTGCTAACACCATGGTAGTCAAGACTGCAGTTACATATTACTAGAGTGCCTATCCTATTAATGACTACTTTAACACTAAGTATCCAAACCTGTCTTTGACTCCCAGGATAAAAGTATGAGTAACATTACATAGCAATAAATAACAACAATCTACAAATGTGAAAACATTCTCTTGTGAACACTGGCCCCTATACTTTCTATGGAGACTCTCAAGTTTTCTTCTGAGTTTCATCTTTAAAGTCAACATTATATTATCTCCAGTTAATCTTAACCTATCACTAAAGTAATAACAATATTGATACAGAATATCTTAAGTTGTCAGATAAAGTGTTAATCAGCTGATCTAATTTTCAATGTAGCTAATCAAAATGATATTACCTGAAGTTTTTTTGAACTCTTCCCAATCACAGGACCAATATTCTAAACTGTACTATTAATATTTTAACAGTCCTGTCAAATTAATTTATAATAAAGTTTCTGCTATAAGGTATTGGTTTAATGAGTTAAAGTAGATATTTATATTAATTAATTTATACCTTGTTTTATTTGCATGAATTTATCTTTTATTAAATCAATTAAGTAGTTCTTAAAGAGTATGACAACCTATTAATGAATAAAAAAAAATCTTGAAAATATCTAGCAAAATTGATTTAAATCACTTTTTTCCTAATCTACTTTTATACTTACATTCTGAAAAATGAATGAGATGTTTTTCCAGTACTGGGATTAAAATTTAGTATTGGAAGTCTCACTGTACTAAAAGGTACTCTTCCACTGAGAGTTCTTCTTAGTCTTGGTCCATATTTACCATTTTTTATACTTGCTCCCATTAGATTATCCAGGTAGACTTGACCCTTACTTATTCCTGTCTCAGTCTCATAAGTAGGTGTTATTATAGGCCTGTGTTATAGGGCACTACTAAAAAGAGCTGATTTGAAACATAAGCCTGCATCTATATTCTTCACTTCTCTTTTTGCTTTTAATTTCAGTTACTAAAATGAAGACTTTTTTATGGAAGTCATAATGGCTCAAGACATACTGAAAAAAGAATAGAGCAAAAAAATCTGATATCTTTATCTATACAGAAAGGACTATTTTCATTAATATTTTATCATATTCCTAGGAAACAACAATATTCTGTTAATAAAACAGTTTGTAAGTGTTCTCTCTTCTCTGAATATTATCATAATTACATACTATTAATTTGTCCCACATCAGTAAAGCTCAGGCAAAATGTTTGTATTTTATGCTACTTTGACTTCTGTGCCTCACAGAACCTCCTCTGATACAACCCTCCTCTTTGATTGTTGTACATTCTTTTTATTTTACAAAGTGTGTTCACACTGAGAGAAAATCTGGACTTAAATACAGTCATATTATAAAACTAAAGGTACCCTGTTGAATGATTTGAGATAACTTAGAAAAGTTATCTGAATCTTCATGTTCTCCCACAGATGGTCAGTTATAATTATCTGTAAAGAAATAGCATATTTTTCTAATTTTTACAAGGTCTCACATGTATGTTTTACAGTGATTTTTAGCAAATTGCAACATTTCTTTCAAGAGGAAAACTCACTAAGACTCAGGAAATATATAAAGCCCATATGGCTCAGGAAGTAAAGAAAACTCACAAATTACAGGAGCTCCTGAAACACAAAAGTTTCACATGGTTCTTCCATAAGGATTTTTGTGTAGTAATAGTTGTTGGGAAACAAAGGCTCAATCAGCCAACCTGTCCACATGTCTTGTGGAAATCATGGAATACAGCTTTTATGGGTCTTTACTCATGTTTGAGTGAATTCTTTGATGATACACTTGCCTTAGAGTCTTACATGCTTCTGTAAGTAATTCAATAAACACACAGTCGCACAGACAACACTTTGGTGGAATTATTTCATTGTTCTGTTGTTGGTGTCCTATCTGGAGTATATAGATTTTCCCCACATCTCCCTAGGAAATGTTATCAAACAAAAATTAAGAAATTTGATAAGCAAAATAATTCCACATGAGTTTAAACAATAATGTAAAATGTAATAATTTATAAAACATTATTTTTTAGATAGAGAAAGGGAGGGAAAAGAGAGGGAAAGAGACAGAGAGAGAGAGAGAGAGAGAGAGAGACAGAGAGAGACAGAGAGAGACAGAGAGAGACAGAGAGAGATTCCAGACATGTACTACACTGGAAACATTCAACTCCCATTAGCTCAGTCTTAGAGTCAGCAAGAAAGTAGTTTAAACATAATATCATTTAAGGAAGCCCTACAATAATCAAGTAAAAATAAATACATTGATCTCAATTTAATGAGTTTAATTAGAAATTCATATCATCATTAAGTTATTCCTGACTCTACTCCTTGCTCTCATTATTCACATCCTAAAACATTATTAATGTCTACCCAACTCATTCTATTACAACTACTTTTATTTAGGTCCAAATATTTTCTGACTTTAGATATTTTGAACAACACTGGATTAACCCTTTACATTAGATTCCTGGATTCTGATAAGCCAGTTTACGTTCTCACATTGTACTTAGCATGCTATCCTTGCCCTGTTAATTCCTCGCACTCAATATTGACATGAATATACCATATTTTTCTAGGCCTTCATGATCATCTTGGGATGTTTCCTTCCAAGGTTTGGCACCCTCCACTTTCATTCTCTGTCCCATGTATTGGCTTTCCAGTCTTAACTCAAATATAATGAGCTTATATTCTGGCTTGTGTCACTGCTGTGTACCTCTAAGTTTGTAATACTTCTTTATATCTCTGTTTAGCATGAGTCACATAGATTTATATTGCTGTATTGATGCTTTTGTCCCATTGAGCAGCTTAAAGAAAGGGACTCTTTTAGTTAGATTACACTAATGCATTCTTCCCAACTCTCCTTGGGAGTTGATTTAAAAATCTATACTTCATGAATTTTTATATCCTCAAGTCCTATTTAAAAAATATTCTGGTAGTTGCCCATAAATTCAGCACACCTTTATCTTAAAATATTTCAATAATTTTCCAATTGTTTGCTTTATCTACCAAAATGGAAATACTTGTTCTGCACTGTTAAGAAAATAGTGACAAAAGTATTTCTGCACTTTCAGTTCAGATATAATTTTTCTAAATATTTGGATTATCACTTGTCTGCCTGCTCACGTATAGAACTATGTGTTCTCTTGTACGGTGAAACAAGTGGGACATGGAAGAATAATGAATAACTTACCACTAGGAGAACTATGTAAGATTTACGTGGTTTAAGAACTTACTTAACCCAGTATTATTTCTTTCTCTGTTACTGAAAAGAAAAAAAAAAAGATCCTGAAAATTTGACATCAGAAAAATAATTATTTCTAAAGTCTTCATGTGGTGTTACAGTTGAAGGCTTTCTAATTGATAATTAAAATTCAACATTGTGTTAAGATTATCAATTCTACTTATAAAAGCAAACAATCATAAAAAAATAGAAAATATAAAGAAGATTAACTACTTGAATGCTTACTTCCATGGCACTAAGTCTGCTCTAGTCATTGAGTGACAAGGAGTGCAGAAAGTGTTCCATAACAAAAATTAGAATGTTGCATGTGCTCTTCATCACCCATCCCCAAATCTTTCCCAGACTCCGGCAATGTTAATATCCCATAAAACAATTCCTTAGTATATGTTCTTGCATCCCAACCTGAATCCAGCAATAAGCCATTTGATGTTAATGTCAAGTGAATGGACTCATGTTATATGAGTATTTGACCTTCAGTTAGTGGATTTGGAAGTTATGAAAACGTTAAGATATCCAGCCTTGTTGTAGAAAATTACATAACAGAAAGTTGACTGTGAGGGTTCAATAGCCTTGGCCAACTTCCTGTGTATACACAAAACTATGGGCAGATAGCTTACTGTCCTTATCACCATGCTTTTAATGACCGCTGCTTTCCATTTTCTGCTTGGATGGATAGGCTCCCCAACTTCTTCAGTCATAGCATAAAGTAAACTCTTTTCTCAGTAAGTTGTTTTGTTCACAGTATTTTATGACAGTGACAGAAAAATTACTGGTACAACATGGAGAATATGTGTTGCCTTTTTATGGCCTACCTATCATCTACACTTCAAAACCCTGTCAAATACTATGCTGCTTTCCACGTTGGTAATTTTGTCCTTTAGGAAAACATTAAATAAATGAACCTGAACACTGCAAATGGATTTTAGATTGGATAATTTTGTTCAGTAAAATTCCCTCAAGATTTATGTAAGTTGTTACAGATGTTGAGAGGCACTTCCTATATTTCCTTTTATTGATGAGATTATTCTATGGCATAGACACCACAATCTGTTCAACTGACCACCCATTTAATAACATATGATTGTTCAGGGGACATTATGCAAACAATATGCTATAAATATGAACATATGAATTTTGTGTACATGTAAATGATTTCTCGGTGGTAAATACTGCCCAAGAAGCAGCATTCGGGGTATATATTAAAGACGTATTTAGTTTTGTAAGAAACTGCCAGATGAAGTCTTGTATGTGCATCAATAGTAGGTCAGTTATGTGGCATGTGTGTTCCCTTGGGTTTGATCCCTCATCCACAGATGAAAATGGAAAGAAACTGACAAACAGTTTTATAAAGTGACTGTAGAGTTTTAAAATTCAAACCAGCAGTATATAAATATTTTACTTTTTCTATTTCTTTGCCTATATTTTATGTTGTTTTAAAGCATTCTGCTGAGTGTGTATGATTGTCTCATTTTTGTTTTAATTTCTAACTCCCTTATGGATAATGAGGTTGAACATACTTTTACATGTCTTCTACTCTCAATATATCCTCTAATAAAGTAACATTTTATTAATTTAATTCTTTTTCTAAATAGATTATTTGAATTTTTACAGAGTTTAAATCTTCTTGTTCTTCATTATAATTGATCATTTGTCAGATATATAGTGTGTGCTACATATCTGCTTTCTGTTTTGTTTTTGTTGTTGAGGTTTTTTTTTTTTTTTTTTAGACCGAGTCTCACTATGTAGCCCTGGCTGTGACCCTGGCTGTGTTCTCTGGGAGTGTGAACTTCCTAATATATAAAACAAGGATAATAATTTTTTTCTGCTTTGTATATTTTACAAGGAACTCCAATAGGTAGATAGTAGAATCAAGTGACAGAATTTTAAAGGGTGGTATTCCATGTGGTGGTAGTGTTCACGTCTCCTATCAAGTCATCTGTACATAAAAGTGCATACTGTACAAGCATTATATTTACATTGTATGGGCCATCCAGATTAAAAACATGAAATTTAAGTGCCTAAAATATATTGGGAGGGGGAAATTTATAATTTTACATAATTATCAGCCATATAATATACTAGACTACAATAGTTACACAATTTTCCTGTCTAATCAAAAACTTCTAATGTTAAAACTCATCTATTATAAAATAGATCATAATCTAATAATAAAAGGCTGGTTCAAAAGTCTCTGCATGGAATATTGTACTTTTATTCAGATTGTTTTAATTATGCTTATCATATGAAGAACCATGAGTTATAAGACAGACAAAGCAATAAACTTACTTCTAATATGAAAGTAATACTTGGAAAGTTACAGTGGTACTCCCTGAGAGGCTGTGCCAGAGCCTGAGCAATACAGATGCAGATACACACAGCCAACCAATAGACTGAGCTCAGGAACCCCAATCGAGGAGTTAGGGGAAGGACTAAAGGAGCAGAAGGGGTCTACAATCCCACAGGAAGAACAACAATATTAACCAACCAGATCCCCCACTAAAGCTCCCATGGACTAAACCACTAATCAAAGAGTACATATGGAGAGACCCATGGCTCTAGCTGCATATGTAGCAGAGGATGGCCTTATTTGACATCAATGTGAGGGGAGCCCCTTGGTCCTGTGGAGGCTTGATGTCCCAGCATAGGGGAGTGCTAGAGTGGTGAGGTGTGAGTTGATAGGTAGATGGATGGGAGAGCACCCTCATAGATGCAGAAGGAGGGGAAGAGGATAGGGGGGTTCTGGAGGGGAAACTGGAACAGGAGATAATATTTGAAATGTAAATAAATAAAATAACCAATAGAAAAGGAAAAACAAAACTAAAAATAAAATCAAATTGCTTAATGTTATAACATAAAATATAACATCTCCAGTGCTTTAAGATTAAATTTCTATAGTGAGCACAGGCTGAAGTTATAAATCTATCATGAGCAATATGCTTTTATAGATTACCTCTACTTAAGCCAGAATGTGTCATCTTACTTATCTGGAACTGATAAGTCTGAACGGAGTCACTAACTGTTGAAGTCAGAAAAATCCATTGGAATGTCTGTCTATGCAGACTGCCCACAACTGTTTCAACATGAATTGTCTGAACACTGAAAGAACAAATCCATTTTTAAAGTTGTATTAGTCAATCCCACTTTACAACAGTAGAAATATCCCAAACAGCTTTACATAAGCAGTGCAGTTTACACCAGTTACGTGTAGATCCCATTGATTTACAACAAAAATAATACTTGGCTAGAATTTCAAATAAATCCTCAGATATTTTCTTAGAAGATATGAAACTGTAATTTTAGGAAAATATATTTTTAATTTATTTTATGAATGTACTAAAACACAGAATGGAGCACATTACATTTCAATAACCTGGAATCGAACCTACAACAGCAGTGTTAAAATAAGATCTTTCACTCCATGGGACCTTTCCACATTCATAGCCAAGGACCAATAGGTGTCACATGTCATATATTTAATGAAAGATGCTCAAGTCCAGTTTTATAAGGCAGGGGCATTTGATGTAAGTGTTGAAAGTATTATGGGTTGGAAGGCTTGTGTTATAAATCCCACCATTGTTGTATTCTAACCTCAAATACAAAAGCTTTTAGACCCTTTAAAATTTCTTGAGGAACACAAAAAATAATGTCTACGTATGTAAGAAATATTCTTTTATGAAACCATTCTGGTATAGAGTTCTGAAGGATTGTTAGCAATATTTTCATGCCAACTGGAATTTTTGAGGCAGTTATACGTTGTGTTTAAAAAAAAAAAAGATGAGTGTAGTCTTGAAATATCAATGCCAAAAGAGGTGCTGGATAAATATTCCCTAGAAAAAGCCAGATTCTGCAAACATTTCTCAAAACTGAAGAAGGTAATAATTTTGAAAGAGCTTTCTGGGAGATGATTCAACTTCCATTCAAGAAAAGTATTCAGAGGAATGGAGTGATAGCAACAGATGTGGTAGATTTCTAGATTTGCAGGGACAAATGTTATATTGAGTATCCAGTAAAAAAAAAAATGCTTCTTAAACCAGTGAAAATGTGGTTAAAAGTTTGAATAAAGACATCTGTGGAAAGCATGATTCTTCCTGCTCCAATGGGTCATAGTATGCAATAACAAACAATTATTTATCTTCACTACTTGAAATCATAAAGATCATTTATTTTACTCATGCAACATTGATGCTTGGCTTAGTGTTGGTCGTAGGCATCCTCTTCTCATTGAAAGTTCAGTGGCTTATGCTAAGGAATGCCCATCACGGTGAAAGTCACTGACTGTGATATCAGAAGAAAAAGGAAGAATGTTGAAATATCACTGAATGCTAGTCTGTTCACAATTTCTTGGTTAAAACTAGTCATACAGTCTCACTGCACACAGGCCTTCAGACAGTTCAATTATACTACAGCCAGATAAGTGTTATGCCATTTCTACATACTAATCTATCCTCAGATAATACAAAGAATCACTTTAGAAAGAGAATTTATCAGACTCAGGGAAAGCAGGTTGCATTTCCGTCAAGCCAGCCATACTAAAGATTTACCTTTTCTTGATTTCTGAGGTTCTATAACATAAAAGTCTAGTGAAGGAAGCATGAGAGCCAACTGGGAAGTAAGTACAGCAGCAGTTGATGAGATTCCCTTTTTCCAAGTACAAATGACAAGCAAAAGACTAAAAGAACTAAGCTTGAGGAAACTGTCTTTATTAAATGATCTTGGGATTTACCAGATGAGTGTTATATAACAGGGTACTATATGAAAACTGGCAAAAATCATATTTTCTATAATAAAATTAAATAAAATATTACCTCAATGATTCATAATCAAGAATCTATGTAGACACATCGTGTAGCTTTGAATTAATAGAGGGGCAAACAAGAAAAACCAAGGTTGCCTAAATTAGAAGCATGTGTGGTAGAAACAGGAAGACTACCACCACCAAGTTCAAGGATAACACTGAACTACTTAATAAGATGTTTTCAGAGTCAGTTTTCAAGCACAGGTATGAGAATTTATAAATGATGTTTCAGGAGAATATAAAGTCAAAACAAAAGTAATTGAAAGAACAATCCTTTAGGACAAATCTAAATCAAAGCAGAATTATGAAGACACCTTCAGAAAAAACAGAGTGAAATAACACAAACAGCCAGAAGAGTCTCAGATGATAAGTAACTATTACTGAAATGGCAAGACATTTCATAATGTCACTCAACAACCCAGGAGTTTACTCAAGACAACACATAAAATCAAAATTAGAGATAAACATACTGGAAGAAACTGATATAAGTCAAAAACACCTTGGAGAATATATATATTTAAAAGTACCAATAATCTTAGCCAAAATGCCCAACAGTGGGAAATAGAACTTGAAGAGACTCCACCTTCAGTAGATATGCAGGCCCTAATGGAAGGATGGGATCACAAATCTACCTTCAAAATTTTTGACCCAGAAATTTTCCTGTCTGAAAGAAATACAGAGATAAAAATAGTTCAGAGATTGAGAGACAGGCCATACAGTGACATGCCCAACTTGGGATCCATCTCATGGGTGGGGACCAAACTCTGACACTGTTACTGGTGCCATGTTGTGCTTGAACACAGGAGCCTAGCATGGATGTCTTCTGAGAGGCTCTACCAGCAGCTGACCAAGAGAAGGGTATCACTGCCAAAAGTGGACTGAGGTCAGGATCCCTATGAAAAAGTTTTAGAGTCAGGATTGAAGGAGCTGAACGGGATGGTAACCTCATAGAAAGACCAACAGTTTCAACTAATGTGGACTCCTAAAACCTCCAAGAGTCTAAGTCCCCAACCAAAGAGCATACATGGGCTGGTCTGTGACTCTGGAATATATACAGCAGAGAACTGCCCTGTCTGGCCTCACTGGGAGAAGATGGGCCTAATCCTGAAGAGACTTGATGCCCCAGGGAAGGGGAATGTGAAAGGAGGTGAGGTAGGGTGGGATGGTAAGGGGAGGGGAGGTGGGGTTGGGGGGTGGGGGGTAGCATAGGTAGAAGAGCACCTCATCAGAGACAAAAGGGAGGGGTGAAGAACTCTTGCAGTGGGCCTCTGAAAGAAGGGCAACATTTGAAATGTAAATAAATAAAATGATTTTTAAAAATGCCCTAATTTTCAATGTAGATTGTCTATAATTTAAAAATGGGCAAATCAGTAGTAGTAACTCAACAATTTCTAATCTAGGTAGAGACGAACGTACAACAGTTACAACTATATCTTTACATGCTAATCGTGAGGTTTATATTATTATTCTTGTTTCATAACCACTAAATTAAAGTTTAATCAAAATCTGGTGAAATTATGTTATAAAAATGCGATGAAAATCTACCAGGGTACACATCTCAGGTTTACTGCTTTCCTATTGATTTTCTTTTCAAATCTTCCATTTATCATACAAAGTGACAAACGTAATTGTACCTAAGATTGTTTTATTATTGCCCTTATTTATGTACTTAATACAGGAACAACTTCATTTATACAAGTATTAAATATACAGTTGTACTTTATACCAGTGCCCTGGCCCAGCGCCAGGCACTCTATGTCCAGTGTGCAGAGCAGAAAAGCCTATGCTCCTTCTATTATATCTTTGGAAACTAACACCTCTGCAGAGTGTATTGGGGATGAAATTCAGTTACTAGTAATCAATTGTAGACTCAAAATTTGATATCATATTTTTAATCTTTATTTCTTATATCCTACATTCTTTTGATCAGAAAAAATATCAATGTGGTTTAGACATAACAAAATTCAGTCTTTTCAAGATCACATGACAAAATTGAGAAATATTTTTACATTAGTTTTTGAAAGATAATGAATAAAATGGAATTATTACCTTCCTGTTTCATATACTTTAGAAATATGTTCAGGACAATTATAATAATTAGTAATAAGAACAGCATAATGTATGCATATATAAAACAAGCTTATAGTAATGTTTAGTTGCTTTAAAGCTTCTAAAATGGTTTTCTGGTGTCAAGAGGCTGGTTTTCAAAGAACGAATATGAATTTCCAATGCGATCTAGGAACAAGTCTCTTTTACTTGTCTGAATGCCAAAGTGCAAGGCCTTGGAGACATATGTAAAAAAAAAAATGAGCAATTTTTCTTAACAAGATCTAGAGTGTTAATTTTAAATACTGCTTCCAAGTGTAAATCTTAAGTATAAATTATTAATAAAATTAGCTATCACTTTTCTCCCATAAAGCAATCAGTACAATTGGAGTATCTCTGCTCTTTCTTAAAATGGGCAAAGCTACAGAATAGGCAAATGTTCTATCTTTTTTCCCACAGAATGCCAATAACTTTCATGTTTTCTACCATGGCTCCTGAAAAAACATCTGGTTACCATCTATATTCTAAAGGTTTAAACTGAAACCATTAACTTCTATTGAATCAAACCTCACACATTCCCTTGAGCTTTTTGTCAGTCATTAAAACCTCTTTGTTCAAACAATGCTTTTATCTTTATTCTTCTATTCTTCACAAGATCTACAGCCAGGGTGATCCAAATGGATGATCATCCAATCTGCCTCCTTCTATCGAGTATTTACTTAAATCTAAGTATTTTATAGGTTACATAAGCACCAGAATTTGTATTATTTCACATTTATTTCATTCTTATCTATACGTGGTTGAAGTATAACCGAAGATATATCATATTTTTATTATAGTTTCTCACCAGTCTACATTTCTATTGCAAATTTATCCAGTCCCTTGTAAAGGGAAAGTTAAATGCAAAGCTAACAACATATACAAATATTTTCTTGTAACTTAAGCCCATCACTAACATGGAAATATGCTTTAGAATACTTCTCAGTGTATGCACTCAGTAAGTTTGAGAGAAAAAAGAGAAAATATACACACTAATTTATTTAGGCAGTATGAAGTTTCATTTATAGAAAAATTAAAATTAACTACTTAAACAATGTATGAAATAATCTAATATAGGCCTTAATATTTGAAGATAATATTCAAGATATATCAAACAATTACTAATAAATAATATTTTAGATGAAATGTATTCGCTAGAAGAGTAATAATATAAGCAATTAAAGTGAATCATGAAAAAGATTCAACAGGAAGGACCTGCATCCAGTATGCTTGCAGTTAGCTATGTCTCTGTATGTAACATGGGTCTCACATGCTTTTATTGCTATTGCTAACCTAACAACAACAACACAGAAATGCTTTCAGCAATATCCATCAGAAAGCACAGGGGGAGGGAGGGAGGGGTAGAAGAAAGGAGAGAGGGAGAGAGGGACCTGGGTGGGAAAGGGGACAAGGAGGGGAAGAGGGGAACATGATCAGGTAATGGGTGAGGGGAAATGACTGAAGCCCTGAGGGCCAGCAGAAAGAATGGAAACAGGAAACCTCAAGAGGTAGGAGGTGGGGGGACCCTCTAGTATGTACCATAGACCTGGGATGTGACAGACTCTCAGGACTCAAAGCAGGGGACCTTAGATGAAATGCCCTACAATGGGGAGAGGGAACTTGTAGAGCCCACCTCCAGCAGAAAGACAGAGCATCAAGTGAGAGAGGTGGTTGCTATCCCAACAGTAAAAAAACACTGACCCAGAATTGTTCCTGTCTGAAAGAACTGTGGGGCCAAAATGAAAATGAGCCTGAGGAAAAGGAGATCCAGTGACAGGCACAAAGTGGGATCCAGCTCAAGGGAATGCCCCAAAGCCAAAGACTATTACTGAGGCTATGGAGTACTCACAAAAAGAGACCTATCATGACGGCCCTCTAAAAGACCTAACACGCAGCTGAAAGAATTAGATGTAGATATTGACACCCAACCAATGGACACAAGTTGCTGACCCCTGTGGTTGAATTAGATAAAAGCTGGAAGAAGCTGAGGAGGAGGGCAACCATATAGGAGGACTAGCAGTCTCAATTAAACTGCACCCCTTAGATCTCTCAGATACTTGATCACTAACCAGGCAACATACACCAGCTGATGTGAGGCTGACAACACATATACAGCAGAGGACTTCCGGGTCTGGACTTGGTTAGATAAGATGTACCTCATCCCCAAGAGGCTTGAGGTTCCAGGGAATGGGGAGGTCTGGTGAGGTGGGATGAGGACATCCTCATGGAGACTAGGGTAGAGGAGGAGATATGGGATGAGGAACAGTCAGAGGGTGGACCAGGAAGTAAATAAAATCTAGAGTGAAAAAAAAAAAAGAAAGAAGAAGTAAAATAAGAAAGCCAGTCATTCCAACAACACTAACGTGTGATTTTGAAGAGAACACTGCTATTACCTGAGAGAATAACATGTACTGGTAACTCTCTGTTGGTGGGGAAATCTTATAAGCCACTCCCCTGCCCCCAAATGAATCACTATGGAAAAATCAGTTTTCTCTGGGGACAACCTCTCTGATAATTTATCCAGTCCTAAGAGTACACCACTAAACATGCATACATAGGAGCAAAACTATCTTATCATTTCTATTGCTGGGGTGGAACATCATTACCAAAAGTAACCTGTAGAAGAAAGGATTTACTTCAGTTCATATTCCCACACCATAGTCCATCACTAAAGGAAGTCAAGGCAGGAACTCAAACAGGGAGGAACCTGGAGGCAGGAGCCGATGCAGAAAATAGGGACTGGTGTAGCTTGTTGGCTTGCTCTTCATAGCGTGCTCAGTCTGATGTCCTATAGCACCCAGGAGCACAAGCCTAGAGGTGGTGCCACTTACAGTGAACTTGACCCTGTCACACCAACCTTCAATTTAAAAAATATAGCACTATATTCCCACTAGTGGAAAGTTTTTCAACTGAAGCGCTATTTTTCAAAATGATCTAGCTTGTGACAAATTGAAATAATACTAGCCAACATGCACATTAATTTGATTCAGTAGGTTGTATTTGTGTGTGTGTTTGTGTGTGTGTGTGTGTGTGTGTGTGTGTGTGTGTGTGTGTAATCATAGTCACTGAAGATATTTTTTGAAGAGGTCATGAGTTTGAGGTCGGAGGAACACTGGAGAAGCTGGAGTAGAAAGGGGGGAATGTAAATGATATAAAACCAAAACTACATAAAGTTTTCAAAGATAAACATTAAATAATTAAACATTAGAAAAAACAAGAAAATTGATACTCAGCATCCATCTTCTCTCATTTTCTAGCTTCCGGGTTTAGAGATCTTGCTTCCACCTCATAGCCCCCTGTTCTCACTTCTGCTATGCTCCTTCTTACCCCGCCCCATGCCTACAAGTAAGGGAACCCCAGCTGCTTTACTTTGTAAGTTGTACATCTATGTAATATTTGCTTAGCATGAAAATCTATACAGAAGAAAAGGATTTTTATTAAATTAAATGAATTAAGGATCTAATGTAAGCGATGCAAGTTCATAGTGTGAAGAGTAATGTTTCTCATCCTAATAGGACTTGGAGGATAAAGAAAATTTTTTCAAATAAAAAACATGTGTAAAATAGTAGATAATAATTTGATGTGGTAGTACATCTAAAATAGTCTTTGAGTTTCTTAGATATGAGAGGGAACAAGTTGACGGAGAAAAGACAATAGTCTTTTTTATAAGTAGCTTGCTGTATGCTCACCAGTTTTCAGCTATATCTTTGAGAAATGTTGCTGCAGCTCTCTCAATCATCATGAATCAGACTACATGGTTGGACTTTGTTCCTTTCATTCAGCAAACACAATCTTTCATTATGCGTCAAGGTTCTTTCCGTTAGCTCTATTATTGCAATAGGGAATAAGCATGTTTTGTTTGTTGTTTTTGTTTGGTTTGGTTTTACTTTTTTATCTTGGAGTTTAACACAAATGAATTTCATATTAGGTACCCGACATATTAATACACTTTATATGAATTATGGTTCTAAAACCATAATATTTTCACCACAATATGTCTTAGAGAGTTCTCCATGATGGCATTTATTGGCTATACCATTCATTGTCTCCTAAACTAAGTACCTTTGTGTAGGTTCTGTAAACCTTGACTATCTCTGCTGGGCATGTGAATCTCCTCCCTTTCAAGTTTTCATGCTGAGTTTGGTGGTTCTACCTTTTCCCTTCAATGTACCTGTGCTTTTCATTCTTTTTTCTCCTCTTACATTATTGCCTACTTTCCAAGATCAGAGGAAAGACATTTTTGGATTTAATATAATGTTTCCAAGTATTGTATTAACTCTACATTTATTTTAGCTTTTTAAATCAACTTTAGAAACCCTCTTTACTAGTCTCACTTTGATAAGATTATTTTCCAAAACATAGTATCAGAACTGAGGATGTAATCTCAATGGCAGAACACTTGCCTCAGATGAGTTAAAGTCATGCATTTAATTCCCAGAACACTTAATTAATGAGAAAATTGATTTTCTCAAATATTTTTATAATATATTTATGAAGGCTGTATATTGTTTTATACCTGCCTGTATTGTGAACATTTTATTTTTTCTTTAATGTAATGCCAACATTCCATTTCTATAATAAATTAACTTGGTAATGACATTTTTATCTCTTTCAATCTTAGTGTAAAAGGTTTGTATTTTTTATACCTATACATATTCATACATTCTTCACCACAATCCAGGGGCAGGATAGATTCAACCACACTAACATCATCCTTATGCTCATTTCTCTGCCGTCTCCCAAGTGTCAAACACAACTATCAGTTTATATAGATATATTTTTCTGTATCTTTTATATACGCAAAACCATATAATAGACTTTTAAAAAATGTTCTTAAGGTAATAAACTGGATTAACAGTTTTCTAAAATGTAAACTGTCTTTATTTTATTTCTTTTCACTGCTGAGTACTTTTCCACAATATAGATTTTCGCTATATATTTGAGAACACTTTTGTTTAGTAAGGTGTTATGCAAAACCTCAATGTCTTTAGAAATTATGAAGCCATTTATGCTACTCATTACATCTTGTGTATAAATAATGGATCACAGAAGACTCAGGCAAGCTTCTCTGAGGGCCTTTTGTTCAAAAGAAACTTAAAGCCAATATTTAGAAACATTTGTAATTGTATATATAGTTAAGTAATAATTACAAAAATTGTACTCCAGAGAGAATAGCAGTTCATAATGACATCAGTTTATAAACATATATTTCAACTCCAGAACAATATATATGTTTTCAAATATATATATATATATATATATATATATATATATATATATATATATATTTCCAATTCTTTAGCCTTACTATTATATTTTTATAATATATATATGTATATATAATGAATATGTATATATAGAGAGAGAGATTTCCAATTCTTTAGCCTTATTACTGTGTTTATTTGCATTTTTAAAATGAGTAGTAAGGCCATAGATTTAAATTATACCCCATATTTGTCTTCTCAATAAACACCCTCCATAAAAGTTTTATAGAATACTCTTACTTTATCCTATGCTTAATTGCCTAATGGCACAGGCTTATTTTTTATTTTGCTCTATAGAGACTTGTGGATAACAAATACTTATCACGCATTTAACAAGCCTATGAATAACAAATACTTAACAAGTGTTTTCTTAACTTGATGGTAATCTACTTGGTTTTGATCAACGTATGTTTTCTCTATTAAAGGAGATGAAGGAAGGGGACTGGACCGGAAAGGGGACAGGATGGGTGGAAGAGTGGAACAGGATCTGGTATTGGGTGGGAGAAAAGAACTGAAACCCTGGGGTCCAGCAGAAAGAATAGAAACAGTCAACAATGGGAGGTGAGAGTTAAGGAGATCCTCTAGAATGTACCAGGGACTTGGGAGGTCAGAGATTCTCAGGATTCAAAGGGAGGGACCTTAGATGAAAGGCCATACAGTGGGGAGAGGGAACTTGGAGAGCCAGCAGAAAGATAGGGCACCAACTGAAGGAGAGGGTTGCCATCCCGCAGTGAAAACTCTGACCCATAATTGCTCTTGTCTGAAAGAACTGCAGGAATGAAAATGGAGAAGAGCCTGAGGAAAAGAAGGTCTAGTGAGAGACCCAAAGTAGGTCAATGGGAAGCTTTAAGGCCTGACAATATTACTGAGGCTATGAAGTGCTCACAAAATGGAACCTACCATGACTGCCCTCTGAAAGACCCAACAAGCAGCTGAAAGAGTCAGATGCAGATATTTGAACCCAACCAGTGGTTAGAAGCTGCTGACATCTATGGTTAAATTAGATAAAAGCTGAAAGAAGCTGAGGAGGAGGGTGACAGTGTAGGAGGACCAGCAGTCTCAATTAACCTAGACCCCAGAGATCTCTCAGATATTGGGCCGCTATCCAGGCAGCATATAACAGCTGTTATGGGCCCCCAATACATATACAGCAGAGAATTACTGGGTCTTGGTTCAATCAAAGATGATGCACCTAACCCTCAAGGGACTGGAAACCTTAGGGAGTTTAGAGGTCTTGTGGGGTGGAGGTTGGGGGTGGAGACCTCATTGAGGAGACAGGGGATGGGGAGCAGGTATGGAATGAGAATCAGTCAGAGGGTAGACAGAGAGGGGGATAAAATCTGGAGTATAAACAAAAGATTAATTTTTTTAAAAAATAAAAAAATGGTGATAGACACTTGTATGGAAGTGTGGAAAGAAAGACACTTCTTCAATGTTGTTCAGAGTGCAAAGTCATATAATCACTATGAAAATAAGTGTGGAGTTCCCTCAAAGCTAGAAATACATCTACTATACTATCCAGCTAAACTACACTTGAACATTTCCCTAAAGGTCATCATATCCTACTTAAGAGATGACGACTCAACCCTGTTTATGGATGCTAAATTTCCAATATCCAGGGAATGCAAATAGCCTGGGAATGTATCAAAAAATGAGTGGATAATAAAAATGTAGTTTAAACAATGAAATATTATTCACCTGTAAAGAAAAATAAAATTATGTTAATCACTGTTAATTAAATCAATGGAGCTAGAAATAATATATTGTGATGCTAATTTTGAATTTGCAGAGATATACATTTATTTTGGCATACCCATAGAAGAGAGGGAACTAACAAGTACTCATGAGGAAGAAATTTCAAAAGGAGACTAATAGTGTAGGCCGTACGAAGAGGGAAAGAGAATACTGCACCAGAGAAGGTAAAATGGGGTGGTGAGGGCACGGTAGAGAAAGGAATATTGGAGATGTAATTAACACTAAAGACTTTGGAAAGTGACATTCAGAAACTTACTGCAGAAGCTTCCTAAGATATACATGTTTGTTTATAAATGAGATTTAATTGGACTTTCTATTTAAGAGAGACAATGCCTCTCCTCCACAACACAGACTTTCATACAAGCCAGTACCAGGTAGGATTTATTTCTGACCTGTTGAATAGTGTGGTTGAATACTTTCTCAAACACTAAAGGTTCTTGCTTTTGGTGATTGCCAGAACTTGATGGTAAGACACTATTCTTGAATATTCTAAATCCTTTAGCAATAGAACATAGAGAAATCAAGCTGATACTTCCCAGAGAACTTCATTCCTAAAAACTAGTTAAAGTGGAAACTTAAGGGTTCTTTAGAAAGTCAGTTGGATGGTGTTTTGCTGGGGCAAACTCATGAAGGGATGCTTTGTTAAAGTGGACATAGTGTGAAAGGCTAAGGCAGACTCCTGAAGGAACATTTCACTGAAGCAGACACAGGAGGATATTCTGCTAAAGCAAGCATGTGAGAGAACATGTGATGAAAGATTCTTTTGCTAACCACACACTCATTGGTCTGCTTTACATTGCACAATTGAGCTGCATTTGTCAGGATGGCATAAGAAACAACACCAAAAATCTTCTGATGTACTGCAGTTTGTTGCCACTTCTGAGGACTTAGGCTGTTTGGATGCACTTGCTGAGGCAAGGTATGTGCTGAGGCAAGGCATATGAAGGACGTGGTGTTTGGAGGTATAAATAGGACTCCAAGCAATGATCAAGACAGAGCTTGGCTTGCTGGATCTTCACTGATCTTCACTTCACAGGGACAAGTGTTCCTGTTGGTCCCTACTGCTGACTGGAGCCAAAGCTGAAGCCTGGCTATCTCTGCTAGGGCAAATCACCACTGTTGCTAACCTGACTCTATAGAACTGGACAGCTCATGTATCCTTGAAGTTTTTTGAGTGGATCAAGTTGCCACTGCCTGCAAACCTGTGAATTGAACTGCCGATTTCTGGACAACACAGAAGGTATTTGCTCCAAAGAACCTTTCTAAACAGGTCCATTTCCTGGTATTCTCTCCTTTCTACTACCTCTGGTGGGTGGTAGGCTACAAGG
Source organism: Rhabdomys pumilio (assembly GCA_030674055.1). Lineage (NCBI taxonomy): Eukaryota > Metazoa > Chordata > Mammalia > Rodentia > Muridae > Rhabdomys > Rhabdomys pumilio. Next base: position 100,927,565 of record JANHMN010000004.1, on the reverse strand, counting down.
AAGGTTAAAGTATTTAAGAACCATCATTAAAAATAAGACTTGAAAAAATTAAAGTTGAAACTAGTCTTCATAGATGTCGGGAGTCTATGCATAATACCAGAGGAAAAAAGTGATATGTTCTGAACTTCTAGTTGTAAACACCATGAGTAACAATAATGCCAGGTAATATAAGCCTACTTGCCAATACAAACAACACCCTTATGGTAGTAAACAATTGATTTCTGATTGGGTGTCAATCTACAAGATGGAACTCATGCCTGGTACCTTTAACTACAAGAATATCTAGGCCTGCTATTCACCTAAATGGACAACATAATAAACTCCCCTCCCGTCTCACTTCTTACCTTTATAAACTGCATCTCTAAACCCTCACCAGAGAAATTTCTCTTTGAAGTAGATGGTGATTAATATAAAAAGTCATAACTGGTCAGCATGCAAGGACTAAGAGTCTAAAATATTCAACTGTACATTGGACATCTACATAATACCCTTCTTTAATTCCCAAAATGCTCAGCAGTCATCTTAGAAGAGGGTACAGAAAGAAAGAAAACAGTGAAAGGAAATAGATGCCAAGGCAGACCCCCATTTTTTAGACAGGGACAAGGACCATTGCACATATGACTTCATAAAGGCTGAGATTGCTTGCTTAAGACCTGCACTAAATCAAGCATTCTAAAATCCCAAAAAGGATTGAAGATGCTCTTATGAAGTCTTACTCCTACGGAGGAGCTATTGACAGTCTACGGTTTTCAGCTTTTGTTCAGACATGTGGTACTTGAGAGACCAGTTTTGTTCCAGGTGATAGTAGAACACCCACGCACATATAGGCAGCATTAAAGGGACTCCACGGATTTAACCAACCAAACAAGGAACATATGAAATTAGAAGAAGAAAAGAAAGCTGATAAGTATGAAATTAAAGAGAACAGAATGGGCTAGATTTGACCCAAATATATATTTGAAATTCTCAAACAATAAAAGAATCATAAATAACATTATTATTTTTCAGATATAAAATAGAAAATACATTAAAATCACTAATTGTTTATATATTAATTGATATAAATAAAACCAACTGAGACTAAGCATAGGGTTTCATGATTATATACAAGAGTGTTGGGCCATGGAAGAGTATCCTGGTTCTTGGTCTGTGGGTTCAGCCATGTCCCCAGAACCCAGGCTCCTGACATGAGGCCTAATCTCTGGTTCCACCTTTACCATTCAGTCACGGTACACAGGTGGGCATGATAAACAGCCCCCAGGCCCTTGAGAGATTTACATACTAATGAGGTACCTGAAAACCAGAGGGTGGAGCCAACTAAGCATTCCTCCCCAGCCCTTCCCCCCCCCCCCCTGCTTTTTCCCTCTCCCCTTTTTCACTCAGGCATGGCCTGGGTTTTTGTGGGGTATGAATCCAGATCCATCCACCATCCACCATGCCAATAAACTGGTTTTGGAAACCCAAGGACTTCCTCATGTGTTGGGGCCGTGCCGTGAGGAACAGTGAGGAACAGTGAGGAACCATGGAGAGGCTTTTAGTTAAGGAGCAGCCGGGGCCTAACTTCCAGCTGGAGGAACCCAGATCGTTCCACAGCATGGCAGGAGGAACTGTGGGTTCCCCAGCCATATTTTCCCACACAAGAGAATATGTATAAAATGAACTATACCTGATGTGATCTATAATCATAAGCAGGTTCTAGTCATTGTATATCTTAATATAAACCAATATCTTTCTGCTCCTCAGTATGTACACACATTCATGTGCCTGTGTACTGTGAAAAATATATGTATGTGTGTATGTGTGTGTGTGTGTGTGTGTGTGTGTGTGTTGTGTGTATAAAAATTATTAGGATAATAAAGGCACCTCCCTTTTGAGAAATGAAGCCCACTGTTTCAAAATCAACATTTCCCAAAAGGCACTGTTGCTGTCTCCCAAGGCACACTGGGAGCAATACACTTTTTATGCTTATTATTTCCTTTCATGCTGGCTACTAGATAGATACCTTGCTGCTAACCATAGTTACATTATATTAAAATGAAACTGTATGAAGACACAAAATCCTCTTATGCAGTCCAATTTAGAATCCATTTCACAAACTCTGTAGTGCCATATCTAGAAGTTAGAATGTGCTGGGAATTGTAAATTTCTGCCATGCTGAAATTCGGTTATTAATTTTGTAATGATGATAATTCTCTCTTTATAGATAGATTGATAGTATGTTCTATTATTGGAAACAAAATGCAATTTGTTTTGTAGCCTAGAGTCTTAGGCTTGCATTTAGACTTACTCATTTTATAATGAAAATAAACTCATATTGACAGTGAATTCAAAGCTCAAAAGAAGGAAATAATATTTGACTTACAATTACAGCTAGGCTGTGCTTAATATTAACCAGTGAATTCACCTAAGATACACAATAAATTGTATTTCAGTTACAAATCATAGTGGTTTTCATAATTTTACAAAGGACTATATAGTTATTTCAATAAAGTTTCAGAATTTTATTTAAATGTAAAAATCAAAATACTAGTTTCTTGCTAACTCACTTAATGAAATAAAGACTTAGCACTAACATTACAGGCACCAAAATCACTAAAATGAAATAGGACAGAGGGGATATTAATTCCCTAAAAACTAAAATGTTACATGAGGCTCAAGTTTTTTGTGTTATAGATTAAGCTACTGAATGGAAGTTCACAAGGTAAATATTTCATAGGCATGTACAACACACACACACACACACACACACACACATACATATACATTTATACGTATGCTAGGATGGAATTAAAGTTTCTCAAAAGTTCAGAACAGATGCACTCACTGCCAACTGCCAATGGTAAACTGCTCAGGATGAATAGGGCACATTTAGATACACTGGATGTAAGTCACCGGAAATAGAAACACACACACACAAGCTCCATAGCAGCCCATTCATGCCCATTGCCTATTCATCCTTCTTTGCTTCCCAGAAGTAAAGCCAAGAGAGCTGATGCCAGATGAAAAAGGCATCTAAATCTCTACCACCTTAATTCAAAATGAATTAAGATCTACTCACTGTAAAACATCTAGGAAGTATTTCATTGTGAAAAATATCGTTTTACATATAAACCAAAAATTTGAAATTACAAAGGTGAGTTCAGGGGAAAGGCAAGCCTGAGACACAGGACTTAACTGTCTGTGCTCTTATCCTTTTACTTACTTAACAAACATCGTTTACAAATTCCTTGGTTTTTTTTTCTTTTAGGATACATATTGTTTTTTGTTTAACTAGATTTTAAAGTTCGCAATGCTGAAGTAACCCCTAAGCAATAAAAGGATGTGGCTTGGTGAGGTATCGTCTCACCACTTCATAAACAGGTTAGATTGGGGCCTTTAAAATGAGGCAAATGTTTCTGTAAAGTCAGAAAACTGATAGTCCTTTCTATCAAACATTCTGCCTTTGCATAGAAACCGACCAGATTGGAGAATCAGTACCTGACAAGTCTGTCTGCATACAGTAACTGCTTCTCCTTGTACTGCAGGAAAACATTTCCACCTAGAGTCCTTTCCCAGAATATCTGGAGACCAAATGAAATCAACCATAATGACTACCGGAGCCAAATAATAATCAGTTTTTAATTGAAGCATCAAGCCAATTAATTTGTGACAACTTCCTATCAGTTCTTATTCCACACATGAAGTTTTCTAGGACCCAGGCCATTTTCAGCTCCAGAGCATCTCTGGAAGAATTTAGTATTTGGTCTTTTCTAAAATCCCCTTTACTAGGGAGAAAGTATTTTAGAGACAGCGCCTTGAGACTTAATTTGAGATCACAAAGTAGAATCACTTGTTTGATTCAATAAAATTTTATGAAACACAAGGCATTTTAAACCTGAAACACATTTCTCATAATTAGAAAAAAAAATCTTTTGCTTTTTGGTATGTTTCAAAATCCTAATTGAACACAAAATTTTAATTTGCTTTGGTTAAGAATACAGATACATGCTTTGTGGCTGCCTGTGCAGATAACTATATAAATTAGTAACAATAACTGTTTTATCCTCATAAAATTTCTAAGGCAATATATTTTAAGAACTAACCTTCTGCCTCCCCCCTCACTGGGGACTGTGGTAAGATATTTATTCTTGCTTCCTTTGAAAATCTTTATATAAATTTGCCCAGATGACAGTGTGTAAGGAACACTCTGTAATATAAAGCATCAATACATTTTCTAGCTTCCATTGACATTAAATTACAAGTGTTATGTAAAAATTAACTTCCATATTTAGATCAATCAATAGGTATATAATGGATGCTTTCCACATGAATGATAACCAAACCACTTCATCATCAATAGGCAGTGGCTTCACTTAAGAACTTTAAGGTGAAAATACCTGGCACTCTCCCAACACATATAAGCTGGCTTTCAGCAAGAGCTTCAGTATTGTCTGCCTCACACTTTAGCTGTATTGAAAATAATAATCTCTAATAGAGATGTTGAGAGCACCCTGAGAAAGATCTCTATTTTAAATGCTAATCATTGCTTCTTAGTTCTGAAAACATTCTTTTCTCATTTTCATCTTGTGGAGCAGTAGCTCATATCTGGGTCTTGGCTTGTATTCATTATTCCTAGAATTCAACGATCCATCTTTCCCCCTATTTTTTGAGTATTATTCCATAAGAGGGCTAATATCTCAAGAGTTATAATCACCCTTAGTACACCCTAAAATTGCATTAGAGTAGAAAAGGACCACATGTGGTAAACAAAAACTTCACACAGCACCCTGGAGAATGTATTTTCAGCCCTCTGACAGAAATAGGGTATTCTCACCAAGTATGCACAATATCTTAAATATTTATTTACTTTTTGTGGGGCTTATACGCTGCAGTCCAATAGATTCAGTGTCCACCATAGCCAAGTGAGTACTTAACACAGAGATTTGTGTTTTGAGACTACTAGAAAATGTCAAAAGCACTGTGAAATGTGAAGAATCTTGCTTCCACAAATAATGTGAACCCAAGACCCTTTCCCAACAACCCGCCCCCACCTCCTCCAGTGCCTTAACTTCACCCTTCTTCTTCCCCTTGATGTTCTGTCAATGAATTCCTATTCATCCTCCACCTTCTCTCCAAGTCCTACAGCAGCTTTTCTTGGCTCAGAGTCAGTCCCTTGGGCAAGAAGCTCAGTAAAATGCTGAATGGGGCGACTTCACAAGCAGGTGAAGAGGAAAGGGGAGGGAGAGCAGAGGGTGTGGTGCTCTCTTTTCTTCACCACACCCCATCCCTGGGATTTTGCACTCTGGTACACCTCAGCTCAGAAGGAACCTAGTAGATTGCTGAGCTCCAAGCAATTAGTGACGGCCAGCCACTGGGCACTCTCTGCCAACAAAATTATATTAAGTAGAAAAAATATTTTAAAAATACACACAAAACTTGCCTTTAAAGGAAGCAAATGTCCAGAGTAGCAGGAGGAAAAAAAGGGGGATTAGTTCGAATGTACAATTCCCAGAAAGCCACAGAGAAAAGGGAAAGGCACCTTAGACAGGGACCTCACGGACTGCCTCCCACCATTCCCTGGTTGCCATCTGTGTACTAGCCTGAGAATTTCCCAAGACCTTGGGTTGGGTTGGAAGGAGAGAGAGGTTTTACCTCCTGGGGCTGCCCTCAGGGCGCTGACTATGGTCGCATCCAGAAGTGGCTCTGGCTCCCTGCACCGCTTTCCAGAGCACAGCCTGGGTTCCGACTCGCCTCCCGGAGACGGGGCGCCCAGCTGGGTGGTGCGCGGGGACTCGGGTTCACGTCTTCTACCCAGGCTGGGTTGGACCCCCTATGCCGCGCCGCCTAGGCCACCCGGCTCGCTCTTCGAGCAGTCCCTCCGCCGCCCGGCGCCCCCACACCCACCGGCTCCGCCGCGCCCGCTGGGAGCCTCTAGCGGAGGCCAAGCGAACCGCAGCCTACCCGCGGCGCCCCGGCTCCGACGCCCGCTGCAAGGAGCGGACCCCGGCGCGGAATGCACTTCCTGAGCCCTGCATCCCACCCGCCTGCTTCATTTTCACCTGCCACCCAATTCACTGCCAAGACCCGGGCCCACAGCACCCCATCGCTAGGATGGGATGAGTTGAGGAGCTAGAGAAACACCTCACCAGAACAGAAAATAAAAACAAAACAAGAGCCAAGCCTAGATGTACATCAGCCTGGACAGAAGACCCAGTTCCAGATGCAGATCCTAATAGGTATCCAAAAGTGTGAAGATAGGACACTCCCTTTTGCCGACCGGGTTCTCAACCATCTGCACCGGCTGGTCTTCCACTTGCCAGCCCGGAGCCATTCACACGGGTTGAGTGACAACAGCCCGGGGGGGGCAGGGGGGGTCGGTGTAACTTACCTTAACCCCCCACCGCATCCCAGCATCTATTTTAAGTTATTCTCTCTGGAGATTCAAGCAGCTGGGTTGCAGTCTCTTACCTTGACATGTTGTTCATGCCCCTTCGTGTCCTTAAAATCCAAAGCCAAGGAGGATGAAGCTCATAGGAGTCCCGGGGCTTCTTTCAGGCGTCCTCCTGCCTCAGCTCTATCAGCTTTTTCTTTTCAAAAGGGGTCAGGGAGGAAATGACGGTTCTAAAGCGCTGGCAGCCTAGGTGTCCCCAAATCCTCACGCCTGTGGCGACTGATACAGGGACAACCTTGGATGGCCGTGGAAACCTCCCCTGTCCCCGCTCAGGCAACTTGGCTGCGGATCCAGTTTTCTTCAGTGACCCCACAAATGCGTTGGGTAGCTAAGCTGTAACTGCCTTCAGGAGCCGGGGCTCCTCTCTGATTCTCGCCACCGCACCACCTCCCCCTGCTCCCGCCAAGTGGGGAGAAAACCTGCGCTCAGGCGGGTTCGATGCGGAGCAGGTGCTGGCAGCAGAGCCACGCCGAGGATCGCCCTCCTCCCCGGCGTCTTGGCTCCAGCCGTTGCGCCTAAGCGTCTGCGCCAAGGAAACTTTGAGTGGAGGCCGCAAAGCCAAGGGATGGGTGGTGGAAGGCCGGGTGAGGCGGCTGAGGAGCTGGGAAAGAGGGGCACTGGGCGGGCGGCGGGCTGCTGGGTCCCGGCGGCCACACTCAGCGCGCGGACTGCGCGCACACACGCCCGGCTCACACGCACCGCTCACACGCACACCCCCGCGCGCGCGCACCAACACGCACGCCCAGCCTCGCGATCGCGGCCCCAGGCCACAGGCGAGAGTCAGAAGAGAGCCTTCACCAGGGGTTCTCAGAATGGGAAGGTTGGCGACAACGTTCCTTCTCTCCAGTTAAAGGAGTACTCTAGTCCGTTTTTGTCACCACCCAGCTCCCCGCCCTGTCTCGAGTCTCCACTTCTAGCTGTTCCCTGTGGTCAGCTGTTCCCTGTGGTCAGTTCAGGTACCCTGAACCCGGAGATAGCAGGACTTCAGATACTTCCCATCACCACCCTTCCGGGGCACCAGCGTCCCTTCTTCAGTGGAGAATTGAAGTTCCTGCAGCACCTTATTAAGGAGCAGGGGGCTCCTTGACATCTTTTTAATGGAGGCGCCTGGACATCATTTCTTGAAAAGAATCTTGCAACATTCCCTTGTGCCCATTCCCTGGTGTAACTTTGTCTCAAAGAGCTCCCGAAGTTCACTTAGATGCTTTTGCAAAGAACTGCTCAGGGTCTTGTGTTGAGCAGCTTTTGAATGAGGAATAATTTCAGGTTTTATGCTTTTATTGAAAACTGGATGGTAGTGAGAGAAAGACTCATCTGGAGACCGGGGGAGTGGGGGGAGGGGGATTAGGGCGCGGGGAGCGGCGCTGGAGATTCAGCTCATTTAGTTTTCTTTCCAATATTTTTTGGCAATAGAGGTTGTGGCGTAGGTCTCCTAATAGCTCCTACTGCAACTTACTCTGTGTTTAAGGCAGGAATCCCTGGTTACTGCACAGCTGGGCCCGCTAAACCGGATAGTCTTTACTCTGTGAAGAAGTCAAAGATCCGCCAAAAGTCCCTGCGTAGAATCCGTCCTGTGGAAGTTTGTCTTGCTTGGACTGAAGAGCAGGAAAACATTACTAACGGGAAAATGGCAAGTAAAGTTTTGCCACGACGGTTTCTTGATCGTTTTAATTTGTTCTTTTATTTGGAACCCTGATTTTTCTTTATACTCCACGTTCAAGTTCAGCGAAGCTTTGCTGCAATTATTCCGCTTTCCGAGTACTGAAAAAGCTGAGTGACTGCAGGTTTCTCTTCCGAAAGAAACGTCTTACCGAAATCTCTGTGGATAGAGACAGAAAAGTGATTTGGCACAGAGATGGCGCTAGGACCCTTTGCAGGAGGGATGTGCGCCACTCCCCCCACTGTTTCTACAAGAGCATCTTCTCTCAAGATCCAGGGTATTTTTGAGTGGTCCTTTCCCAGTTGAGTTAGAAGCTGGCTGGCTGAGAATAAGAAAATACAGTATTTGAGTGCTTGGAGGAGGAACTGTAGTTTGCGATAGTGGAAGGGACGAGGATTTTGAGCAAAAGAAGAAATTTGTGTTGGTAGGAGCTGCAACAACGCTATTCATTGCCTGAGTAGCAAAGCAAGTCAAGGTAAGCATCAAGGAACAACCGTGCAGTATGCAGGGCCCGTCGTCATTCTGAAATCATGGGTGCAGTCTGAGTTTATTGAGTGAGTCAGCGTTGAATCCTGTGTGAGACAACCAGGCAGAATCACTTCCTGAGATTCTTCCTGAGTTTGGGGATGATGGATCCACGGAAATTGCCCCCTCGGAAGGAACAAACCACAAGCTATTTGCTCTGCTGCTTAAGGAACAGCACTGACAGAGTCTGCATGTTTGAGTTCATTGCTGACTTGCCTTCTTTTGCAGTGAAGGGAAAAGCTAGAAGTTAACCCACCCGGGGAGCCTAGGTGAAGGAAGCATGAAATCGGTAGCAATGCTAAGCAGTTCAAAATAAAAATTCAACTAATTTAGATTTGATATGCTAGGGTGTGATTTGAACACCAACATTTCAGCAGCGTTTTAAGTGAGGGATGTTAAGATGGTTTTGAACTTGCTGTTATCTATGCATTGTATTCTTGTCATAAGGTTTGGTACTTTTCTGAACTGTAATTGTTTTCTTTCTTTAATAAGTGACTGTTGTGGATACTGAATTGGGGCTAAAGATTATAATGAACAGTTTCCAACAAAAGGCAATCCTTTCATTGTATAGCTCTTTCAATTAACAAAACTGAAAATGGACTACAAAGAGCAAATGATTCATTCCTTTGTTGGGCATACAGCTCTTCAGAAAGCTTCTGGCCTGGGATAGTCTTCCTGGCTACTGTTGACATGCAAACTGTTGCTAATTCCTCTTTTCAAAAATGAAGAAGGTCATTTACATGCACACTAAGTGGATTGTTCCAAGGGTGTCACATAGTGCCAGAGACTCCAAGGAGAGTAGTATTTTTATTTGTCTTGAGTTTGGGATTGCAGGATGAGTGAGGAGCAGCGATAATCAAAGAGCAGAGTATTTTTGACAAACATTTAAGCACCTGCAGCCACTTGAAAAACCTGCATCTTTACTGCCTGCCTCCAATAAACATTCGTTCATCCCTCCTGTGAAAATAAAATTTCTGCAATAGCCTGGATTGTTGAAAAACTAAGCACACCTGTTATTCTTTATGCAAAATGAAAGGAAATAAAAGTCACAACCTTTTCTCTTCACCCATCGACTTTCACATTTCACTTTAATGGGAGAAAGGACAAACAAGAAAAGCCAACCTCTGGTTTAGAAGTTACACTATCTCTTATATACTATGTTAAACATCTAAATATCTATCTGCAGAATTGAAGAAAAGGGCTGAAAGTCAAAGGCACCATCAGATCCTACAGAATCCAACTCCAGATTATAGCTACGACATACTTCTAGTGTTTGTGTATTCACATTCTTTGAAAAGTGAAATTAGTGTTCTGCATAGATGTGTGTGTTTCAATGTAGCCTGACTTGTAGTTTTCATTCTTCAAGATTGTTGTATTTTGTGTTTACTCCCCCAGGAGCAGAGCAGTTATTGTATTAAGATATGGCTTTGTTACATATTAAAAATATTCCTTGATTACTAATATATCCTACAGCATTCTGTACAAGGAAAGCAAGGATTGTGGACTGTGTGTTATGGTTTGGGTTTCTAGTAAATAATCTCATTCAGAACAAACCTGGTAATAAGGGAGTGACAACTAAATGTTTTGCCATGTGATTTGAGTACATCAATTCAATGATGCTCTGTGTTCGTTGATGACAAAGATACTGATGCTTATGCAAATTTGCCAAAGGAAGCAATCTATTTTGTCATAAATAAGTAAGCATGAAACCTATACCCACTCTATTTTGAAACCTGCACTTTTAAGTGTCTTGCTCATTTCAATCATTGAGGAACAAACTTATTTGGTTATTTGGGGTAAAAGGGGACCACTGCATTATATTTATAGTTAGACTATGGTGCTACGGGGAAAAGATGGATGCAGAATAAAATGGTATGACCATTTACAATAAGCTTTATTTTAGGCAATTTCCTTTGTTCCTTATTTGTGCCATAAGAATATTGATAGAGTTAACTTTTTCCTTTTCCAACTACAAACATGATTCTGCTTTCTTGCCATTATTCCCCACAGAATATGAAGTGCTGAGATGTTAATTGAAGAAATTAAGGCTCAAGCCACCATGGGTTTACAGTTATGAGTAATTTTCATTGTTTCTTTTAATCTTGTTATCCATATGTAGAAATGTAGAAGGGAATTCTATTATACATCTTCAGTTATGGAAATAAATTATAAAAAGGTGGGTATAATGATGGCTCAGTGGTTAGCTAAAGCCTCACAGAATCCGAGGTCCTCTTCTGGCATCCATGCATACCTGAAATCATTTGCTGATACACACACTCACACATACACACATACACACACTCACACACACACACACACTCACTCACACACACATACACACACACACAAACACTTAAACAAACAATAAACCTTTTTAGAAAGAAAAATCTAGAAATGTACTATTTGGTGCATATAGTTGGAAGCATTGTATTATACCCTGAAATTTTTATTGAAGATCAATCTCATGTAAAGTTTTGCTACCACAATATTTAAAAGATAACGTTAAAGAGATTCAAAACACATATAGCATTGAATTTAAACTGACATGTGACTATTCTACAAAAACATGTAGTTGTCATTCCCAGGGGCATATATTATGAACTATTCTTTAAATATATATTACCATAGTATCATTGCATTACATTTATATTTAGACTATGCTGCTACAGGCAAAAGATGAAGAAGTTGTCATATTTATTAATGTCTTTGTGGAATACTTAGGTGAAAATAGACAGATGCAGAAAGGTGTTTTCCTCAAATATTAATAAAAACCCTCTGGAGCTGTAGAATAGAAGACAAAATATGTGAAGGCAGAGATGAGATGTTTACTTAATTTGGGTATGTTTGGAAGTTTTACCATATATATGAGTATGAGATAAATGCAAACTGTCCTACAGATATCTATCTCCTTAGCTATCTAATTGTTGATATATATCTACAATATCTTGCATTTATCTCATCTTGCTTCTTTAAGAACATCTTGCGATTATTTCATTCTTTATAACTATAAAAGAAAGCTTTTCATTGTGGCTTGTAATATATTTTTTATTTACTCTTTTAATACACACACACACACACACACACACACACACACACACACACAACTTTGGGACAAGTGAGGGAAATATCCAGGCTTGGGCTACTATAACAAAAATGTTATGCCCTGGGTACCCTTGGCATCAGAAAATTATTTCTCACAATTCTAATAGCTAGACATCTAAGATCAGTGTTCTAGTTTTATTACTGGTGAAGGCTATTTTTTTTTGACTTAAAAACAGTGCCTCTGAAAGTGTGTCCCTGAATGCTCTTCCTTCAGTGTGTTTAAACAGAGTCCTTTATTCCTCCTGAGAGAACCAATTGGATCATGGGATATAGCCCTCTTTACTTCCCTAAGGCTTCATTTCCAAGTACCATGATATCAGAGGCTGTGTTTTAAATGTGCTTGCTTAAGGAGGGCACACTTCAGCATTTCAGAGAGAGGAACATTCTGTCTTTAACATCAGGCAAGCCTAACCCTTGCTAGTTAGACCTTCTCTGAGAAAAGAGACTGATCATGTTCACTGAGAGGAAGAACTCTGTCATTGCAACATCTTTAACAGGGTGTCTCTGGTTTAAGATTATAATAATGCATGGCTTCTTGGTTAGTGGCAGCATAGTATCACTGTCTATCTCAGAGTTATCAAATGAAGATGCGTTCACTCTGTGTGGAGTATGCACACCTTACTTGGAGACACATTGTAGGCAAAAACCTAAAGTTTGTTCTTAGCCTCTTGTCTATATCCTTGAAGTTATTCAGTTTACATTTGATGCTGCTTATGGTGTCCCTATGAATTTAAGTCTCATTTGAATATTTCAGTCTTGCAAAAAAGCTCAGAATTTGTTGATTTCATTCACATAATAGCCACCCATTACTGAACACCTATACATTCCGAAAATTTAAGAAAACAAGGCTTGGTTCTTTTAATTTATAACAAACGTATTATCTTCATTTGATAAGTGAGAAAACAGTTACAGACAAATCAAGTAATTCTGTCAAAGAAATTAAGCTGCTTACATAGTTCTGAAGTTTGAACTTTCACTAAGTCAATTGAGAGCCCAGAGCTTTAACCGTCACAAGGATCTGTATTAAGTAGAAGACTGGTAGAATGAAAATTTGTATTTTGGAATAAAAACAGCACATGGCTCCTGACAAACATGCAGAGGAGTAGATATAAATGTCAGTAATAGTAACTGTCTTCCCTCTGTGCCTCCCACTGTGCTAATTGCAGAGTATGCATTGTTCTATTTGACTTCACTGCAGCCTCCTAAATTAGTCAGTATTATTACCATTCCAATTATCAAGACTGATAAAATCATTCCTAAAAGTCCCATTGCTTTTCAACACAGACAATTTGAACACAACACCTATTGATTTTATTCCTATTGCTGCACTAACTTAAAATTAAACTATTACCTTACACCACAATGTGTGTTTACATCTAAATCATTTGCTTAAAATTCAGTTCCCTTGGCCCTCTGCAGCTCTCTCCTACATTTTTCCACACCTGATCCTGCTCCCTCTTCCCTTCCTCCTCCTCACTCCCAGCCATGTTCCTTTCTCCCTTTGCCTCCTAAGACTACTTTGTTCCCCCTTCCAAGTGATATTCAGGCATCCTCACTTGGACCTTTCTTCTTGTTTAACTCCTTTGTGTCTTTGGGCTGTATCATGGGTATTCTATGATTTATGGCCACTTATCAGTGAGTATATACCATGCCTGTACTTTTGGGTGTGGGTTACCTCACTCAGGATGATATTTCCTAGTTCCATCCATTTACCTGTAAAATTCATGATGTCCTTGTTTTTAATAGTTGAATAGTATCCCAATGTATAAATAAACCACATTTTCTGTATCCATTTTTCATTTGAGGGACATCTGGGATGTATCCAGTTTCTGGCTATCGTGAATAAACCTTCTAAGAACTTATTGGAGCACATGTTCTTGTGGTATGGTAGAGCATCTTTTGGGTATATGCCCAGGAGTAGTATAACTGGGTCTTCAGGTAGAACTATTTCCAATTTTCTGAGACACTACCAAATTGATTTCCAGAGTGATTGTACAAGTTTGCACTCCCACCAGTAACAGAGAGTGTTCCTCTTTCTTCACATCCTCACCAATATGTGCTGTCATCTTTTTTTACAAAAGATCGGATAATTTATATTATTTATATTTCAGATGTTATCCCCTTTCCCCATCTCCCCGACAGAAAACTCCTATTCCATTCCCCTTCCTCCTGCTTCTATGAGGGTGTGCCCCCACCCATCTTGATCTTAGCTATTCTGCTCAGTGTAAGGTACAATCTCAGGGTCCTTTTGATTTGCATTTTTTGATGACTAAGCATGTTGAACATTTCTTTAAGTGCTTCTCAGCCACTGTAGATTCCTCTGTTGAGAATTTTCTGTTTAGATCTGTATTTAATTGGGTTATTTGGTTTTTAGGAGTCTAACTTCTTGAGTTCTTCATATATCTTGGATATTAACTCTCTCTGGGGTATAAAGTTAGTGAAGATATTTTCCCAATCTATATGCAGCTGATTTCTCCTAATGGCAGTTTGTGTTCTTTACCTTACAGAAGTTCCTTAGTTTTAAGAGGTCCCACTTATCAATTGTTGATCTTAGAGTCTTGAGCCATTGGTTCTGTTCAGAAAACGGTCTCTTGTGCCAGTGATTTCAAGGCTATTTCTCACTTGCTCTTCTGCAGAACCTCTAGGAAGTCCCAGAAACTTGGATGGGAGAGTCTCCCAGGAGTCACTGTGGGCGACTTTAGCCTAAATGCTCAACAGTTGTGGACGTGGAATCTGAAGAGGCTACCTCCTACAGCAAGGCAGGACCTCAAGTGGCAGGATAAGGACATCAGCACACCCACAAAACCATCTAAAAGAAATACAGATACAAAGATGGAACAGATACTGAAGGAATGGTCAATCAATAACCATCCCAATTTAAGACCTATCCCATGGGCAAGGACCAATCCTTGACACTATTAATGATACTCTGTTATGCTAACAAACAATTATGCCATAATTCTTCTCTACCCAGAGGCTCTACTCAGCAGCTGATGGAAGCAGATACAAATACACAGATCCAAACATTGGACAGAGGTCAGTTACCCTTATGGAAGTGTTTGGAGAATGATGGAAGGCCATGAAAGGGAGAGGAACCCAACAGGAAAACCAAAGCTTTAATTAATCTGCACTACTAGGAGCTCTCAGAGACTGAGCTACCAACCAAAGACCATATACAGGATTAACCTAGGGCAAATACGTAGCAGAGGGTTTCTTTCTCTGGCCTCAGTGGGAGAGGATATGCCTAATTCTGCAGACACTTCATGAGCCAGGGCATGTATGTGGGAATATCAGGGAGGGTGTTACCCTCTCAGAAGCGAAGGGTAGAGGAGATGAGAAGAGGAATCTTTGAGAGGAGATGGGGAAGGGGGAATGTTTGGGGAAATAAATAAATAACAAAAAATTTTAGTTCTCATTCTACTGTTTTGATACAGAGGACATTCTGCAACAAAGTAAGTACAATCCAATTGGAAAGTTGGAACAAATGCTTTTTGTACAGTTGAAACATTTGCTTGAGAAAACATTCATATACCAGTGATTTGTTGTTTGCCATCATCTTATAGTGCCCTGGCGACTGTTATGTGCCTTTATTTATTTATTTATTTGTTTATTTACTTACTTACTTATTTTTAACATATGTGAGTACACGGTTGCTGTCTTCAGACAGACTAGAAGAGGGCATCGAATCCCATTACAGATGGTATTAAGCCACCATGTGTTTGCTGAAAATTGATTTCAGCACCTTCAGAAGATCAGTCAGTGCTCTTAACTGCTGAGCCATCTCTTCAGTCCCTGCCATTTTTATAAAAGGAAAGAAATGAGACAAGGTAAAATGATCAGAAAAATATGAATGCCCTTTTTCTTTCATGATGACTTCAGATGTTATTTCTTATTCTGAAGACATGCTTCTTGTCTCCAATCATCAGTCTGTCTTAAGTCATCACTTAAAACTTTAAGATGCCATTATCTATCACACATTAGTGAAATGTAATAACTTATAGAGAGACTTTACTTCTAACTCTGGTGTAGCAACAATAATCATAAAAAAATGACAACCATGAGTTGGAGAACAATATGAAGGCGCACTCAGGAGGGATCAAAGGTGGAGGCTATACAGGGAGCTAAAGGGAGAAATGAAGGAATGATATAATTGAATTTTAGCTAATGAAACAGAAATGAAAACATTTTTTTAAGTCTCCATTAGTGTTTATTACACTAGAGTTGTCGTGGTGGGGCTCTGTTAATCAACTAACATGCCAGAGTTAAAATTTAAAAACTCATTCCAAGTGTGTCCCTGAGTAATGGTTAGCCTGGAGAATCTAGAACTAAATATCCTTGGTTTGAATCCTGGCCCTAGTTTTTTCAGATTTTCAAACTCCAAAAAATGATAATCAAGAATGATATAAAAATAAATATATGACCACTTATTAGGGGTTGGTTGTGTTATCTGAAGGCCCAGTTGTAGCAGTCTGGGCCACCAGCCTCTGCTTTTGTCATGACGTGGTTGTATCCTTTACATGTGATACTCAGTAGAAAGAAGCAAGTTGAACTATTGGGTAATAGATCATTAATGGAAATATGAAACCTCCATCTCTCTTTTCATTCTCTTTGCTTGATAGGTAACAGGAAGAGTCATCCTCGGTTACATACTCCCACCATGATATGCTATGTGTTCATGTGCTGGAATCAAGTCAAGTAAAACCATGAGGTTGTTTATCTCATTGTCATAGTGAAGAAAAGTTGAACCACACAGCTCTCTAAGTCATCTGATCATCTAATCATCTGATCATACACTTTAATAGACATAAAAATAGGGCTAGGTTTTAAGAAGGGAATTACAGAAAATGTAACCTAGGTAAATATCTTCTAATAAGAATCATAATGAAAAAATGACAGAATTATAAATATATAAAAATAAGCACAAAAACTTGTTCAATTTATTCTGAAAAGTGGGACTAGGGAAGAGGGGAGAGCAGCTAATATTTATGTAAAAGCAGAAAAGCAGACAGGTGTTAATCTGAAGTGTAATTAAGCAACGAGTAATCTGCAGTACCTCAGAGTGTAACTGTCTTTAGAGACATGACTTATAACAGTACAAAACGAAAGGAGGCTTTTAGCATGAGACAAATCTAATCAGATGTATTTTTATGAATAAAGTATTTTATGTGTGCAAAGGTTATATTCGCTCACATAAAAAAAAAAAAAAGATTAAGTCTTGTGAAGGTTCAGCAAGTGGGCAGCTCTTTTCCACCAAGAAGAGAAGCATTGGAAGAAAGCATTTTACTGGAGTCTTAATCTTTCAGAAGTGTGAGAAATGAATTCTGTTGTTTAATTCACCCCTGTGGTGTTTTGACATCTCTAACAAGTTGACACATAAGGAAAGAAAGAATCCATGGTCCTGGAGAAGTCATCTACAAGCTGGCTTGACAAGCTGGTGTAAGGTCATGTTATGGGAAGAATACTAACAGAGCAAAGTGGGCCAGTTAGTGAAGAAAGACTTCACTGGAAATATAGCAGCCAATGTAGGTGAAGAAAAGTGTTGAAATTCCAGAGAAAAGGCAAGGTAGAAATAATAGGACCTCTACATCATTACAGAGTCTAGGGACTGACCACACATGTGTAGTTTATTTAGAAAAGGATAGAAACTTCTTTCTGAGATAAAAGGGAATGGTAAGAAAGGACTCTCCCATTTAGGTTTTTATTTTGGAATTGTGGTAAGTGATTTAGGTAGCGTTGTATACAAGCATAACTGCATACAGGTCACATAAGCATTAGAAAAGAGTGCTTTCTAAGTACAAGTATAAATATGGAGAATAGAGAGTCCCGAGACTGAACTTATTACTGAAAGCTAGAGCTGAATTCTCAAGGATGAGGTATTTGAGAATTTATTATTGAGTACTAAAAGAGAAAATGAGCAGAAATAAAATGAGTCAAGCTTTCTGGGACGATTTCAAGGTGTACTCATTCACAGAGAGCAAACAACATGGGCAGTGACTGTGAAAGCATACAAAACCGAGTTCATGAGGAAACTCAATTTTAATGAAATGACAAGAGATCTAAATTTGGGAATATTATGAAATTGTGATGATCTGATTACATCAGGAATCCAAATATTCTGTGTGTCACAGGTTGGTAACAATTAGGTTCCACTGTGAGAAAGTCATGACTTATAGTACATAATACATTGTTTTCTAAGAATCTGGAATGAGAGGCTCAGAGTTTTTATATAAATTTTGTTGTTTATCCATGATACATTACACATTGTGGATATAAAATGTGTGCCTATTCTTCCCGAGGTCTTTTGTGATGGAAAAAGCATATGGCCAGGCCCTACTCAAGATTATGTTATCCAAATCCCCCAAAATATGAGGTATATGACATTAGACTCCACAGCTTACTGAGGAGCTCTACACAGGAGGTAGTTCCTGGGAAAGGGTAAGTTATTTTTTTTTTAATTGAGCATATATCCACTGTAGGATTCTCATGTCTCGGGGGATTCCATGCCCACACACCTATGCCAATAGGGCCTCAGTAACTGGTATCAGTAGGTTTAAAAAAATTAACTTGGGAAGGAGCATGTTGAGGGGATATAGGGAAATTTGGGAGTGGTACATTTGATCATCATTCATGGAATACACAAATAACATTTTCAAAAAATAAAAATTTCAAAACCAAAAATAAGTGTGCAGAGATTTCAGTCACCAAAGAGAATAGACTGAAAAGAAAACTTCAACAATGTCCCACTCAGCACTTGTGCCAGCAGCATATCTTCACCCAGACGTTAGTCATTTGGTCACTAGACCTAAAAGACAGGATGAAGGAACTGCTCTTTTAGTCATATGGCAAACTTCCCAGATTATAATTAGAGATTCCTTTTTGTGATCTAAGGAAAACATAAATGTAAAGCTAGAAGCTGTCTATGTTAGTGCTTATCTTTTACTTAAATTCATTTTCTCAAAATTGTTTCAATCTTGTTTTGTCCTTAAATTTCTATAGAAATGTATACATTTTGTGTTTATTTGTTGTTATCAACATTTTCTTTTCACTAAAATTTAATCTTGACTAAATAGTGTCAAATGTCAACATGAGAGTATGTATTATTGTGTTTCTTTAGTTCTGTACACACATAAATGTAAAAGCATAGATTTTGAAATATTTCATAAAGTAGTTTATATTAATAATGTAGCCTACCATGTAAATTAAGAAATTGTCATGCAACAAAGCCCTACAATATATTTGATGATAATATAAAATATCCCCAAAATAAATTTGAAAATGACAGCTTTCAAATATTTTAACCAGTCAAGGGTTTCACAATTTTTCTAATGTTCTTATATGCATGGAATTATCTCCCCTAATAGAATATACTTCTTTATAAATGTTTGCAAACTATTAATACAAATTCAATAATAAAGAATCAAACATCATAAAAAATTTCATGGTAAATTCAAATGTTGTATAACATATCTCAGCCCTCTGCCAAAGGACATTAGTTTTTCTCAAGAATTACAAATATTAAGAAGACAAAGTACAGTTTCTATTCCAAGAAGTGCACTGATAGTCAGATGAACGTGCATCTTTCTGAATGAATGCCAGCTCACAAGTGCTCTAAGTGTAGAGATGAAACAGTATAGTACTAGACTCTGTTTTAAAGTATGCTGACATATTACAAGACAGTAATGACCCACTTTTCCAAATAACTTACTAAAAGAAAAATAGCACCTGGTGAAATGGTTGTTAATGTTTTATACATAGTGTTCCAGATGGAAATTTTTTTATTGATTAATGGTTAGTTAATATCATTAAATGAATACTGAATAGTTTCATGTGTAAAAGTAATAGATGCATAGAGGGTGATGCTGATCTCCTATGCTCACTGCTCAAGTTATAAACAATCAGAGAAAAATATCTTTTGTGCATTATAGGTAATTTGTTAAATTGCTAAAGATCAATAAGTTATTAAATTTTAGATGAATTATTAATGAAAGAGACTGGGATTTCCTTTTTTTTTCATTAAAATATTAACAATAAAAGAACTTAACACCTTTAAGAGTACTGAGTTTTTTCTACTAAGAATTATTTCTGACATAGAAGGAAGTATATAAGTATGACCAACTATGTAAAATACAGAATAGTCTTAAGTATCCAAAATCCATTAACCATTATTGTATTTAGTTTTGTTAATCAGATGTACTTAAGGAGTATACTTTGATACTTTGCTAGATATGGACATGAATGAATCCTACACCAAAACAAATTAATATATCCTTACGTAGCCATACATTCAAATAATTAATATTTTATGACAAGAATGACCAGAATCTTTTGTTATGATTACAAATTTTTATTCATATCAGAGCAGTTGGCAGCCACGAGGGGATGAGAAACTCATTTTCTGAACGTATGTTTGGATGTTGTGCAGCTCAGTAGCACAGTGCTTGTGCAGAAGAGATCCTGGCCTGCATTCGATCCCCAGTCCTACAGAAACTTTGTAAGTATGCAAGTTGTAATTATATTAGATGAACATATATTTAATGTATGTAATAATATAACCTGCATTTAATATGATTCAATTGTATTAGTCATGCTTCTTTAAAAAATACAGTAGAATGGTCAAATGGTTCAGAGGGTAAAATTACTTTTCTCTAAACTTGACAAACTGAGTTTGGTCTCATGAGTCACATGGTACAAAGAGAGAGCTAGATTTCACAATTTGTCCTTTGTCTTCCTCATGCTTTGCTAACACACACACACACACACACACACACACACACACACACACACACAGAAAGAGAGAGAGAGAGAGAGAGAGAGAGAGAGAGAGACAACTGTAATAAAATATTTATACTGCACTGTGCTTCTCTGACAGCTGTATAAATTATGTGGCAAAACCATATACGTTTATATTTGATATAAACATATATTTTAATTAATACAGAATTGTACATGTATAGGACCATAGGTTTTAAAGAGTGTTATCAATATTATTTATTAGTAATATTCATTAATAATTAAGTAACTCATTTTTTTATGCATGGATTATTTTGGTATATCTATCACTTAAGTAATTTCCTAAGGACACAATAATCTTTCATAAATATATTTTCCATAACAAACAGAATCTAGAATATAATTTACAACTAAATACTTACATTTCTATTCTGTGATGAAACCATCTTATTTTCGCCAACACTATTGACTAGTATGTTGATAATTTTTATATTTAGTCTATGTTTGCAAATCTTTGAAAAGATAATCTGCTCTATGTATTTGATGAGTTTCAGATTTTTCATGTGTTTTTAAACTGCATTGTTCATGCATTCCTTTTTTGTTTCTTTTTCCTTTGCCCACTCCTTGTGAATATACCTAATCCATCATTTTCCCTATGATAGGTGTTACTGTTTGTTTGTTTGTTTGTTTTTTACTTAATTAATGCATTTCATTTCATGCACAAATAGAATTGCTGCACCAGTTTCAATTCCTTTCCAAACTCTTTGTAAAAATACACTTGTCTAGAAACAACACATGAACTTTTATGTGGTTATACATCATCTCCAATATAAGATTACTGTCAGACTTTTTATATTGTGATGAGAAAGAAGATATAAACAGGATTTTAGAAGGTAATTACCTTTTCAATATCTCTACTCAGTTATGTTTCTTAGCATCTAAGTACATTCTTGTTTTCTCCTTTGAGAAACGCTTACACATAGCTCTTGTCTGTTTTTAATGAGCTGTTGGTATTCATGTTAATATTTGTATAAGTTCTTTACATATCATCAACATTGTTTGCCAGCACAAATGGAAAACAATCTTATTTATAAATGTTTCAATGTCTTTTTTTATTTCTATTTATGCTTAATCTCTTGTTACTCTGAAAAGAGCTGTATAAAATGATGCAGGTTTTAAAAGAAACTAAACACTAAATGTGGCAGATTCTCCTTCACCATTCTCAGAAGAAACCAATGCAACATCAAATAGTCTGATATTATGTATTTCATTTACCAGAGAGATTATAAAAGAAAGATCAGTACCAGAATAGCCAAAAATCAATCATTTCCAATTGGCAGTTCCAGCAAGAAATATGCATATGAGCAAAATATCAATGATTGAATCTGTAGTTTCAGAAAAGAGTTAATGCTATACTAAGTCATGCAATAACTATTTTGATAAAACATTCTTAGAAAAGAGGTATTTATTCTATAACACAGCAGAATACTGCTACTGTTATTGCTTGTTAAACTAATTACATTCCCCGAGTACTTCTATCACATACAGTAAAATTTGAAGATAGCATTGGTGAATTTGTGCTGTTTAAACACACAAACATTAGGATGTTACATATTTTATCTCTTTCTTTTGAAATATGCAATCTCTCTGTCTCACGACAATTACTTTGCTCAATAGTGTTGCAGAATTCTCTTTACTAAGCAGTGGTTATTCGTATTTTATGCAAATATTGAACCTTTGTGTACATCTCCACTGTTTTCTATGCCCTCAAACACTGTTTTTTTATCTACATGTTTAATGTTAGTTTCATTATTAACTACATGTTCAAATAACTTATAAACTTATAAACTAAGCACTACATCCTAGGTTTTTAAAATATGGGCTTGAAAGTTCTCATTATTTTATTTTTCTTCTTAACTGCAATAATGTAATATCTATCCCACTTCTTGAAAATTATTTAGTAGAATTCAACAACTTCTTTTTAAATTTTATTTTTAAAAGACCAGGATCTCACTAAGTAGCCCCTGGAGTCAATTTTCCTGCCTTTGTGTCCCCAGGGCTGGGCTGTCATATAGGCATAACCATGATTGTTTTGCTTTATTTTATCTAAAGATAATATGCATTGCTACAGGATAGTTTCCACAAAAATCCTTATAGCATATTAGTTGCTTATTGAATATTTAAATATCTTCTGATTTTTAAGTCAAGTTTATATTTAATTTTTGTGTTCTAATATAGGTATGAATTATATTTTATTCAATTTAACATGAAATCTTTACAAAAATCTTACAATTACATTTCTCACCATTGTCTTCAATTATATAATCAGCTCTGTTGATAGGATAAATCTGAGTCTTGGTTGGTGATGTCCCATGCCATGGTTCATGTGACTAATATGTATGTGGATATAATAATTTATGATCCACCCAGGCTGGAAAGACCTTCAATTTTCATGCCTTATCATTTTAACCCTTGAGTATCTTAAGTCAGAAAAGATATATTTTTTTGTTTTTGTTTTATAAATTATTATACATTTAAGTATACTGGTGGAGCTCTTAAATGGTTGGGAAGGGAAGGTGGAATTCATTTTTCTGGCTCAATTTATTTTTAAATAAGAGGCTCACTTATCAGGGAAGAATATAAACAATAGAAATTCTGTTTCTCCCTCCCTCCCTAAACACTTTTTTGGTTTGAGATGATGAAATTGTTTTGCCAGGAAAAGTTTGTAAACCCCCAAAAGACCACCAAGAAGCCGATTCTGATGCAATCACAAGTTGAAGCTTGGGCTACACCATTCCTGATGCAAGAGAACAGAAGGCGGCCCCAGTCTAGTTTTAGGCAAGCATTTATAAAGATCAGAAGAGGGTATCTAGCTTGGTACACACTGATTTGGGAGCCACTATGGGTTTTACCGTAATTTGGCTTGTGCTGGAAGCCAAACCATAAACTTCTGCTTTCCTCCTGATTGGTGATTGTTAGGAAGTGAAATGTCAGGGGCAGGCTTGTAACCTGGAGGTGCAGATTTGTTGGGGTTTAATCTAGAAAGTGGTTCTCGAGGCAGGTCTTGGGTAGCCAGGATACTAGTGCTATGTACTGGTTGGTCTGTTAGTTAACTTAAGTTCAACCTTAGGTCATGTTCTCTGAGATGGAATCTGAATCCAAAAAATTTGGTCTCTCAAAATATTATCTTTATTCAAAGTTTCCACAGTAATGTATCGAACCTGTTTGTTTACAACAAAGCATTAAGCCAATAGAAGGGCTCTACTAAACTAAATTATGTCTCTGACTTTTGCCCTTCTTTATTAAGATTTCATTAAGGACTGTGATGAAAACTGATGAAGGATACAGGTGTCAGGTCTCTTAAATCTGGAAACCACTGACAAGACAACCAGAAAATCAAGAATGAAAGTGATCAGCTAACCTCTTTGATCCTGCAAAATATCAACAATAATCCTAAATCAGCCTGTCTGCTATAAAGACCACAAGGAGAGGAATGCCATTGCAATCCTTTCACTGGAGGAAACACATGTGTTTACTTTGGTCTATGATTTGATATGGTTACAACACATTTAACGTAGGCTTGAATAGTTCCAAAAAAATAGATTCAGGTTTATATGAAGAGATATCCAAATAAAATATGATGGTAACATAAATATAAATCTGTGAACAGGAAGCTAGCCAACCTTATACCATGCCATATATAGCAGTGTTGAGGAGACCCAACGTTATCAAGAATAGGACTCATGCACAATGTAAATAAAATATGGCCATAACTCATGTTCTAAAACTCATTATGTTTCCTTGGAACATATAGTTTTATTATCATAGTGTTAACCACCATGAAATATTTCTTAAATTTATTTTCTTCTAAGGTATTTGGTCACTTTAAGTGATTACTAACACTCCTTTAAGCCCTTCACACCAAACAAGCAAAAACGAGTGTAAGACGAGATGATTATATAGACAGTAATAAGTGGCCTGTGCTCTCTTCCACAGGGAGAATCTAGTAGCCAGTTTTCAATGGCACCTGCAAAGGAAGTCTCCATATCCTACACTCCAGATTTAAAGAGGCCTTGAGATCAGTTAAATACGTCTTGAAAAAAAAAATGTACACTTGCTTTCATTCTAACCCTAGACTATGGTGTCATCACTAAGTTCTCACACTTGGGGCTCATTTTCTTCCTGCTGTATGCCACTCATTCACATAAACATGTATCTGGATAAAATGTAAAACCTTGAAACCATATTACACCACGTCTACACCTATTTCATCAACTTATAGCTAAGATAACCTTCATTTTATGCACCAATATTGCTAGGTTCTTATTCCACAGCCTGGTGTAATTATTTCAAAATCTTTTTGTCTCAATGCCTCACTTATATGCTCTAAATAGAACTCTTTCCCTTTGCAAATAACACTTCTATTACCAACCCTACATCATTCTATATAACTTTTAAATTAAATGATTTTTCTAATATGTATTTGATGATCTTGATCTATTCCACACAATAGAATTTAAGATACAAAGTTCAGAGACTTTGATTCTTGTTTTTTTATATAAAATTTAATTTATTCTATAGAATTAACTAAATAAAAAATCATTGCTTCAAAATTGTAATGTCACCCTGATGACACTGTTACTGCTAATTGGTATGTTTCAGAAACAAAAATATGCAAATATGGTTCTTCAAGTCATAAGCAGTCAATATGACATGGTCTATTAAAAATAGATGTAAAAACAAAACAGGTGTTTACAATTCACACTGCAACAAATTGCCAAGATACAGATGCAGTATTTCAGCAGTTTAATAATTGTATAGATCTTCAATCAGCAGAAGAGAAAAGATAGTAAGATGTAGCCTCATTGTGTCATCACTTTAGTCCAGGAGCCGAGCTGCATAGTGCATACTGACCAGATGCTTTCCCAGCTCATTATTTCAGGATGGAAGACTTAACCTGCCTAAATATAAATAGGTATGCCACTAGGTGTACAAAATCATTATTGAAACCTCATCCATGCAGTTTCTCAAACTAAACAATGTACAAATTAATAATTTGATACAGAAATTTGACTAATGCATTATATCAAGAATAAAAGCCCTAAAATACTATACTGTGGGTGGTTTAGATTTTCTCAAAGATAAAAAGAGCTTTGCATATTTTATTACCAAATATGGTTGGCTATGTGATTATCCACACTTAGTATAAAAGAGGAAAAGGCAGCAAAGAAGGCAACCTCCAATACAGAGAACCCTAGTGTTTCATAGTGAAATGGAAAACAATACTCATAGGTTCCTACCCAAGCACTGTACTTTAAATTGCTGTATTGAGCAGTTTCTCTGTGTAGGGTTTCCTTGTTTTGTTTGTTTTGCCTGAGGAGCACACAAATTCTATTTTCCTTAGCATATAAATGGTTAGACTTATTAAATTGGTAACATGTATATCCAACATAGCCCTCATTTTGATGAGATAAACAATTTAAGAACAAGAAAGAAGGAAAAAAGGTCAAAGGACTCTGAGTGGTCTAGCAATCTAATGGTGCCTTATGATATTAGATTCCACTAGAGTCAGGCCACTTGAATGCCTGAGTTGAGTATCTTGCTGTCGTTTGGTAATTTATTTGATAACAGCAAGTATGTCTTCTAGATCCTAAGGAACATGCAGTGTCGATATCAGTGATCATTCAGAAAAAGAGATTGGTAAGTATATGTGTTTATGGGTCTCCCATCATCACATACAGATAATAATTAAGTTTTGCTGTTTGTTTTCTACCCAAGCATCCCTAGTTACTAGTTTTAAGTTAACAGATACTCAAAAATCTGGGAACAATCAACTGAGAAACTTATACAAGGGGCCAGGCTCGTCCATTTTTGATTCCAAATTCTTTTCAAATAAATCATTAAAAACTCCACACAAGCAACAACAGCATTTATAGTATCCATGGAATCTAACTGCAAGATTTAGATAAATGTGATATTTATGTACCTGGGTAGTAGGGATGAAATTTCTTAAAGAGACAACTGATTGTCATCCTTCTCTTTTGCTTTGTTGCAAATGATAATTTGATTTCTCAGTCATATATTTTAAAAGTCTAAAGGGAGCATAAGTATATAATCTTTATTTCAGGAAAAGGGGCTATACAATGCCCATGTAGAAGAAACGTATGTTTTTGTAATAGTTAATTTTTATATTATCTGATATGCCTATTTAAAAATATTCTAATTACTCTTTTGTTTACATATCACATGGCAGTGTTCCTCTGCAATAAAGCATGTATTCTGTATTAGTTTCCCTGTATAAAAATCGAAAACAAAATTTGTTAAGCAATATATGATTATGTTATTGTTTTGTCAAACTGATGTAGGAAGAATGAGATAAGTGCATTTTTTTTTCTCATTATACCCGTGGTTAACTTCTCATCTACAGAAAGCCATTGGGAAATCTAGAATATATACAAATTCAACTGTGATATTGTCAGTCTTTCCTGGGAAACCTGGAAGACTCCATTTTCCATTACAGGGGCTGTTTCTTAAACAACTCTAGGAAACTCCATTTTCCATTACAGGGGCTGTTTTTTTAAACATCTCTAGGAAAGTGGGGTCTTAAAGATGCCCAACTTTTGAAAAGTAAAGATCTACTGACTATCTGTGTTGGTAAAACTTTAACCCAGTCCAGACATGTCGGACTTACTTTTTAATAGATCCTTTCCTTGCTAGGAGTTGACAGTTATACTTTGTGTCGTTTGAGATCAGTTTCAATTGCGTTTCTGTAACATTGTGTATACTCTAGTAAACAGACTAAGACTTTGCTTAGAGAAGTCAAGATTGAATACAGATTTCCTGATTGCTACACTGATTTGTCTCTATGATTACACTATAATTTTGAACACAAATAGTCACTTAGCAATCCTCTTTTGGACAAAGAAGTCATCTGACTTAAGTGGCTACTTAGAAGTCAATGTGTATGTGCTTGTTATAGAGTGTATATGGTAAGTATGCCAGCTCTCACATTCATCAAGTTGAGCATAGTGCTAAGACAACATGGATCTAGTGTTTGACATTAAATTTTGCTGTTCTCTGTCATCAATGGTCTGAGTTTTCTCCACTGTAAGAAATAAAGAGAAAAAAAGGGACTTCCATAATTATTAATGCTCTGTTTTTAACACTGTGCAATTATTCTTCATAACATGAACTCAAGAACAAATTTTTAGGAAATAAATTACTTTTAATCAGGTATGATCAAAAATCTTCTGAACACTAGCTTCCAACTTTGACTGTTACAAACCTCTCTTTTATATTGAAATTCTTTTCTCTCAGAATTCCAATTTTGTATCACAGCTGGAGCAGCTTTGTGGTATGAGGTCAACAGGTGCCCAGATTCTGTGGTTGTTCTGTGAGTTAAAGTTAATGTTTTCTTAAAATAGGATAAACTATTTTGATTACAGCAGAGTACTAAAAGATAACAGAGCTTTGAAATTTGTCTCTAAAGACTTTGACATATTAAATTCCTTGAGGAATAAAAAAAAGTAGTTTGCAAACACTCTTACCCCAACACAGAGATTTTAATTATGTTTAATTCGTCTTGATTATGCCAATATTTTAAATGAAAATTAGAAGCAAACATTCATGAAGACTTGAGAAAAGGGCTACTTAATTCATAAATTTGTTCTGTTCTAGAACACTGTTGCTTTTCAGAAAAGATAATACCGGGTAATATTTTTAGATTCAGAATCACTAATCTTAAAATAATGTGTGAAAACAATATTTGGTTTAGTGGTGAGAATTCAGGACATAGTGAGGAAAATCCTGAGTTTGAGGTCATTGATAATTTAAACAATGCTTAATGAAGCATTCTTTAATTTGAATTTAATTGCATATAGTACCATCCAATTTATAAGGCTGTGCCAAGGGGTAAACAGGAACAATGTGTACCAATTCTTAAAAAAACAAACCTAACAGTGGTACTGGGTTACTGGGTGATATTTTTGATGTGGTTAAGTAGATTCAAAGAGGACACAGGGTGTTCTTTAAAAGCTTCTTGGATATGAAAGCAAATGCAAATTAAACACTCTTGGTTATCATCAATATCCTTTATAAAATAGAGTATTCTAATGATGAGTTTAAACATAAATAAATACAAAAGAGTCATTTTTCCTTTATGAACTACAGTAGGTAAGTTGATGCTTAGAGGTATTTGGACCAATGTTTTTGGTTAGTATTTGACATTCCTGACTAGCAGAAATTATCATTTTCAGAAAGAAAATAACCATCGTATTGGAAGAGCACCATTGTATTTGGGATGCTTGCTAATACACTAGTCAAAGTGTTCTACTGCTACCTACTTTGGTTTTGATGCAGCCACTGATTTGCTTCAGAATTACATTATGACCTTGTCTGGCTATGCCTCCCTTTCTCCTACAGAAAATTGCTGGGTGGGAGTTTAATACATTCAAGTGTGATTTCTAATTCAATGTTTCTTCAGTTTATGAATCATGGCATTTACTGAAATCTCATAAATTACAGTTAGTTTTAAACATGTGCATGTATAAATAAAGATTTTAAAGCTCTTGTTCTTTGCAATGTTCCAACTTTATAATGTTTGAATTTATAGAAACACATAAAGTACATGCTAAGACTGAATTATATAACAGAGACCTGGCTGAAAGATAATGTTGCCATGAAAATCGTAATCTTCTTAGAACCAATTACTAAAGAGCAAAAAGCCCTAGTCTTCGGCTAAATCTTTTCCTTTTTATATCACACGTTAAATGTTAATTTCTAACTCTCCCTGTTACTATATTTGGAGAAAGGGTCTGTGAGACATAATAAATGTTAAGGTAGGCAATTTTAAAAGGGTTATTTTATTAAAGTCAAAGTCATGAAGGACTACAAGGAAATATTTTCTTCTGAGCACAAGCGGGGAGCTGCACAGCAATTGTGACAGCATATGCAAGACCGGTACAAGCCTAAGCCAGAACAAATCTCAGCATGGAAAGACAAACTGGGCACACAATCCAACACAAGCCATGGAAGTTTTGGTCACTGTCAGACTCTAGGAAAACTAGAGACAGTCTTTTGTAAGAATATTGCCCCTAATTAGTTGATCTCTTTTCAGTGGAAGGCCACACACACATTCAAGAATATCTGGTACATCAAATTGGCTTGGGAAGAAGATTTTTTAAAAAACACACAAAACTGGGTGGATAGAGAAGGTGACTTGGGGTAGAGTTAGGAGTGATCAAAATAAACTGTGTGACACATTCAAAGAATTAGTAAATATGCATCTCATATATACGAGAGAGAGAGAGAGAGAGAGAGAGAGAGAGAGAGAAAGAGAGAGAGAGAGAGAGAGATTTCTCATCATTTGAAGTGAAACTGAATCAGATGGAATCTTGATCTTGAGCTTCTAAATACTTAGTACTTTTAAGAAAATACTTTATTTGTCACACTCAGGAGGCAGAGAGAATCAGATCTGAGTTTGAAGCCAACATTATCTACAGAACAGGTTTCAAGATAGCCAAGGTTACAGAGAGAAACTCTGTAGGAGTTTCTAAGGAAAAAAAGAAAGAAAGGAAGGAAAGGAGAGAGAGAGACAGAGAGAGAGACAGAGACAGAGAGACAGAGAGAGAGACAGAGAGAGAGAGACAGAGAGAGAGAGAGAGATGAACCTCTGTTTTAACACTTCCATTTGAAAACATAAAGCTCCAGTCATGCTTGCCTTCATTGTTTGTTTTACCAAATTTCATTTTACTTTTTATATCTTTGTACCTTTAACACAAACATGAGCAAGAAAACTACATATCCTACATTTCCCCCCCCCTTTACCCTTAATAGTAAAAGAATAATTGTTTAAATTATTCTGCCTGCTATTTCCTTTCTCCTTTTTCCTCTGTCTTTGTTTCTTTAATCCATATCCCATATACATAACAATTTATATTACTGCTTGTTTTAATAAGAGACTACAAACTTTGCTACAAAATGATCTCCAAATGAAATTTTTAACATGCATGTCTTATAATAAAAAATTGTGGTTATCATGGATAGCTTGGCTTTTATTATTTTAAATACTTTATTTTTAATTAAATATATTTTTCCATTTTCTCTCTTTCCGTTATCACACCCCATATCCCCCACTCTTCCTCTGTGTATCTATCTAAATATTAAAGTGTTCTCATCCTTCAAATAATAACAAAGACGAAAACATCAATATGTGCATGAGATATTGTCTTAAATGATTTACTTATTAGGCTAATATTGAGAAATTTAATATGGCAAAAGCAGAAGGAAGAAATCCTGGATTCTGCAATTCATACTACTCATAACATAAGGTCGTCAACACATCCCACCACACAACAGTGCCAACAGCCATGAATAAAGCTATAGAAGCTAAGAACTCCAAAAGCAGTGCCTTTGTAAGCACACAAGCCACTTTTTTTTCCTTTGTGAGGTCTTCTCACAAATTATAAACAGTTTTGTGCAGTTTTTTTCTTCTGCTTAGTCTCCTTTATCTGTTAATTCCTTCTAAGTTATATATATTTTCTTCCCATTCATTAAAGAGAAAATTTCTTATGAGCATATATGCCAAATTTTTAGTACTTCATTATTTTAGTAGCACTTGGTTGATGGTAACAAATTATTTTTTTAATTCTTTCATTTTACAGGATGAAGGATGTAACTCAGAGCCTCATCACATGGTTGGCAAACACTATATATTAAATGAATCTATCTTAATAAATTGCAGAGACCTGAAAATAATTCTTTCCTTAGAAAATGAAATTATGACCTATGAAACCATTTAATTTATGAAAATCAGATTATGTAACTCATTTGCCATCTTTGCCTATTTTGTTTTTGTGTTCCAAGTAAATAAACAATGCGATGATAAGGAATAAACTATATCATTGGATTTTATCTTTGAAATTTCACACTACTTGGCAAATTTTTTTATTTATTTTTATTTTTTTTTGTTGGATATTTTATTTACATTTCAGATGTCATCCCCTTTCCCCATTTCCGCTCCCTAGAAAACCCCTATCCCATGCCCCCTTTTCCTTTTTGCTTTTATACAATTTTTTAAAATGTTAATCAAAGGCTTTATAAGTTTGGTAATGCTCAATCAGAAGCATAACCCAATACCCAACCTAGATATATCAACTATCTTTGACTGGTGGAGACATGTGAACATCTGCCTCCATGTCCCCCCCCTCTCTCTCATCACCTAGCTTCTCCTGTCCTTCTTCTCCTCCTCTCCTTACTCCTTCTCTTCCTCTCTGTACTCCTCCCATCTGAGCTCCTCCTACATATCACCCTTCCTGTTAAAATAAAACTTTTCTCTTAAAATACAATTAGAGCATAATTATGCCGATTTGTACCAGTGAGGTACAAGATAGTCCTAATACCCAGTCCATCGTTTTGCTGACTAACCAGAACGACAAATTTTAATTATGTTGAAAATATTCAAATATGCCCTTGTTGTATGAGAAGAGTTTTTTTGAGGAGATGTAACATGTAACATACATGTACTCAGCTCACAGAGAACCAATGGGTGATCAAAGAATCAATACCAGTAAAGGCTAGTTTGAAAAACCAATGAGTTTTACTGGGGTTACTTACAGGAATATGGATGAGGAGTTATTTACAGGACAGAAATGATGCAAAGACACCTGCATCACCAAAGCCCACTCTAACATGAGTGATAGGTAGCTAACAAAGCCGGAACCTCAGCACACACTGCACAGCTTGCAGGTAGATCAATAGGAGGGAGAGCATTCTTTCCAGGTGCCTCACTTTGTCTAAACATCTTCCAATCAGCTCAGCTAGTTGCTGCTTCCAAGCAGTTTGCCAGCTCTAAGGCTTCTACGTTGCTTTGTTTGTCTGAGAGCTTCTTTGCAGCTTGGCTCTGCCCTTCTGAGAGGGACTCTTCAGCTTTTATTACTGACTCTGGCAGGGAGGGTCCTAATGAATTTGGTCAGCTTCATGAACCTCACAAAGCTCTTTTGAGTTGCTTACCTTCCTACTTAAGAAGCTTTCCATCAGAGTGGAATGGTTAAACATTGGAGGAAACTGT
This sequence comes from Rhabdomys pumilio, assembly GCA_030674055.1. Classification (NCBI taxonomy): domain Eukaryota; kingdom Metazoa; phylum Chordata; class Mammalia; order Rodentia; family Muridae; genus Rhabdomys; species Rhabdomys pumilio. Next base: position 100,895,051 of record JANHMN010000004.1, on the reverse strand, counting down.
TGAGCAATAATTCTAAAACAACAAAATTAAGAGTTGAAGTAAAAGCCACTACTTTTACAATAAGCTACTTTTGACAGTCTATATGGTTTTAAGACTAACAATCTAAACAGGAGTTACAACTTTAGACAATTTAAGATTTAGATGTTTCAATAAAATGAGCTGTTATGTTTGACCACATGTCCATGGGTCTAAAAGGCAAGCATGCTATTGAAGGAACTCAGGGAGTTTAGTGAGCTTCTATTTTATTTGTGTCCACGCATGTGAATCTGTATGTTTACCTGTGACTATAAGTATGTATGTGAGTGCATGCAGACGTGCATGGGTACACTTGGAGTACTGAATCCCTTAAAGCTAGAGTTACTGGAAATTGTGAGCCTGGTATGGGTTCTGGGAGCTCAACTTCATTTCTCTGCAAGTGTATTACCTGCTTCTAACCTCTAAGACATTCTCCAGGTCCTATTTGGACTCTCAGAAAGGATGACAATGTGTCCAACCAATACTAGATCAAGTTCTGGCCCCTAAATTCATCTACTTTCTTTGTTTATAACCATTTATATAATCATTTTTATTTAATTTTAAGTAAAAGACATTGTACTTTCAAGTTTACAATAAGGATCCTACTTATGTAAATAGAAATTACATGAGAAATAAAGTATTTTAATAATGCTTGTACACTCATTGAGACTTCCTAAATGCATTCATGAAGAAATACACTGATAATAAAAATAGTTAAGAATCACGAACTGGTCAAGACACGATAAAATGTAACCATAAAATCTACAATACCAATGGATACACGTACAACAGGACTGTACAGCTAAGGCACAGGAGACATCATAGAAAAGGAACAGAAAGATTGTAGGAACCCCAAGAGCAGGACACTTGCTACTAGATAGTATCTGACAGATATGACAAGCACTACACACATAAATATTAACAATATTGTTGTCTAAATAAGACCTTTATAGTGATAACAAATTGACATCTTAGTGTGGATGAGGGAAATTGGCCAAGTTCAACCCTAAAAGCTATAGGTATTCCGTGAACCTTAAAAGAAGGAATGCATGTACATAACACCAGGGCTACATTGACTCAGTGATGTGTGTGTTTGTGTGTATGTGGGTGTGTGTGTGTGAATTAATTATAGAAAAAGTTGTCATGAATTTGAGAAGCACTAAGAGGCATAGCAGGAGATGGAAATGTGAGAGATAAGAGTGAAAATAATGTAAACACAATACTTACACATGCAATTTTCAAATTTTTGAAAAAAATAAAAAAGGAATTTAAATATTTAATTACTTTATTTATTTTACACTTTGATTTTGATGTCTTTTCCTATTTGTACTTTAGGTCCATTCTATTTATAAAATTAATAGGTTAGTACATGTGACTGCAACATGTTATTGGTGCAGTAATTAGATTTAGAACATGATTTATGTAAATAATGTACAGCCTCTTCAAACTAATCCCACATATAGCCTAAGTAAGTGGCATACATTTGATTTGTTTTACACAAGAAGAGTCTGCTTATGGAAACTAAAAATCACACCCCTCTGCTCTTGTATACTTTTGGGAAAAATTGAGTTGTTTCACAAACTTCATAAAAACGTGAAGATTAGCTCATTAATGTATATTTTATCAAACATTTATTTTTGTTTTAAGAACTACTCTGTGGCACTTAATAGTTACTATCACAAGTTCTCAGATATAGAGAAAACTATGTATGTAAGAATATTCAAATATTCCAGGATGGAATATTGAGAGTATGTGATCAGAAATCACATCTCACAGGTGCTGAAGGTGGGAAGAGAACTAAGTGTCACAGGTAGTGAAAGTGTCCTTTTTTATGTAGCAGGGGTTCAGGAGGATTCATCTATTCATTATCTAATTAGAGCCTTCAAATATCATAGAAGGCCTGTGCTTTCTACTCCTGGCTAAGGCTTAAGGATGATGGAAACAGAATTTCATGTGATAATATTTAGAATTATATATCATTTACATCAGTCCCAAGGCCCTTTTATCTCATGGAAATGTGACACTACTGATTTTAGTAGATTTCTTAGAATGCAATGAAAGACTGCTTTTCCTCCCTAGATGATGTAACTTATAATTTCAAAGTTCTATCAAATACACATGATTTAATTTGGAGTTTAACACTTACTATGTTCTAATCTTGAAATAATTGTTGCACATATTGCAAATTGTACAGGAAATATGAATCAGTATCTTAATGCTAAGGAGGATGTTTAAATAGCTTTAATATTCTTCTTTAATTTCCCAATTGTTTATATGAAACACTGATATATTTCTGCTGCTTGGTGACTCCTTAAACATAAAAATATCACCAAGTGCTGGCTTCAGACTTCCCATGCTTGTCTCTCCTTGTGAGCTCTGCTGAAAGAATTCACACAAGACACACAGAACAGTGTAGAAAATAGTTGATTATTGTAGAAGACAAATGTGGGAAATGTCTGAAAAGCCCCTGATCAACATGCATGCTAAGAATTCTTCATAATCCTTCTAATGTTTCTAGGGTAGACCTCTGTCCCCAGAGGCATTTTGCTGCCCAGGTACTTGACAGGACTATAGGAATTAACTCTTATGGAAGGGAGCACTGGCATGTATTTATCCTTTATTAGAAATATGTGATATAAATAATAATAGAATAATCATCAAGTTAGTTTATATTATGTGTCCAGAACAGACTCTGAAACTCTGACCAATTATTTGACTAATAATTGGAGTTTGTTAATTATATTTTATCTTGTGTGCTCTTGTTTAAGGTGAGCATTAGTTACCTGACCAAAGTCTCATATAACCTAGGCCTTGGACTCCAACTCAAATATGTAGTCAAGGCTGGCCTTAAACTTCAGATACTCCTGGCTCTATCTCTAATGCACTGGGTATATAGGTTTTTGCCACCAAACCCAGCTCAGTTCCTCATTTTATTTGTTGCTGATACCATGGTGGTATACACTTTCCATAACCTTTTTCATTTGTTACCATCTAACAGAAGGAGGTCATTTTTAGTGTCCTTGCTGTGACAGAAGAGAATGATTCATTTGGATTCTTTGGAGTATATTTGTGTGTGTGTGTGTGTGTGTGTGTGTGTGTGTATGTGTGTGTGTGTGTGTGTGTTTGTGTGTGTGTGTGTTTGTGTGTGTCTGTGTTTGTTTGTGTGTGTGTGTGAGAGAGAGAGAGAAAGAGAGAGAGAGAGAGAGAGAGAGAGAGAGAGAGAGAGAGAGAGACTATGTCTGTGTTTTTTGAATGCTGTCTTAGTCTTATGATCATGTCACTTATCGATGGGAATATGTCCAAATATGTACTAAAATGTGTATTGATCACTATATAATGACAACAGAGCACACCTTCAGTATCTGCTGGAACATGACATATAGATGAGTTTTTTGATATGAACTTTTCTTTCTTTCAGAAAATAGTCATTATGAATAGTGGGGCTGCTAATGGCATAACCCAGGATCCTGATTTACAGTGAACTTATGTATACTAACAGTGAGGATTTCTAGTAACTATATTAATCAGTAATAGTGGTTTATTATCCTGTTTAAATGTTTTTGTATTGTCTGACAATTTAGTAGGTTTATTCACACCAGAACTAACATAAACGTGAGTAATGCTTTCTGCTGTCACATTCTGGTAGCAATGATAGCACACAGCAATAGGAGTTTTGAGCTCCACTATAATTTTATGGGAAACAATCTTGCATGTGGTCCATCACTGACTGAAACATTAAGTGGTGCATGACTATTGCTTATTTTGGTTTATAAATTTCTTTTTGTCTTACATGTCTCAGGTCTACAGGATGGCCGCTCACATAGCAGAGCAGTGCTACATCCAGGCAATCTCACATTGTCCATCAAATTTTAACTCCTCTAAGAGTCTTGCTCTATGTTTTTAATTATTTCTAAAAAGCTTCAACCCAAAATTTAGCCTATTACAAGAAATGCAGGGATGGGGGATAGAGCAGAAACTGAGGGAATGGCCAACCAATAACCAGCCCAACTTGAGACCCATCCCATGGGCAAGCAACCATCATTAACACTGTTAATGATACTCTGTTTTGCTTGCAGACAGGAGGATATTGTTCTCTGAGAGGCTCCACCCACAAGCTGAATCAGACAGGTACAAACACCCACAGCCAAATAGTGTATGGTGCTTGGAACTCTTATGAAAGAATAGGAGAAAGGATTTGGAGGCCCAGAAGGGGATAGGAATTCCACAGGAACAGCAACAGTGTCAACTAACCTGAACCCCACAGGCTAGATGTATGCCTCCCCACTCATATGTAGCAGATGTGTAGCTTGGCCTTCATGTGCGTCCTGAACAACTGGAATGGGGGCTATCCCAATAGCTGTAATTGGGATATGTTCTACAAGTTGGGCTGCCTTGTCTGGTCTCAGTGTGATAGGAAGCACCTAACTTCACAAAGGCTTGAAGTGCATTCAATTGCGGGGTCTGGTGGTGTTTACCCAGAGGATATCATGAGATTTTCAGGAAAATGGATGGAACTAAAAATTATCATCCCAAGTGAGATAACTCAGATCCAAAAGGATGTGGATGGTATGTACTCACAAATAAGTGGATATTAGCCTCCAAAGTATGAATACCTAGGATACAACCCACAGAACTTAAGAAGCTTAACAAGCAGAAAGGTCAAGTGAGGATGCTTCAATTTCACTTAGAGGAAGAAAATAATCACAGGAGTCAGAGGGTAGGAGGAACTTGGGTGGGAGAGGGGAGGGTGGAAAGGGAAACATGATAAGTTATAGAGGTATTGGAACATGAGAGAAGCCCAGAGGGCCAGAAGAATGAATGGAAATATGCAACCTCAGAAGATGGGATGTAAAGAGACCTGGACAGTACCAGAGACCTGGGAGGTGAGAGACTCTCAAGACTCAATGGGAGATGAAATACCCAACAGTAGGGATTGAGAACTCAAAGAGACCAACTCCAGTAGATAGACAGAGCCTCAGGAGGAGGGACGGGTTACAAACCCACATTCAATTTTTGTTTTACCCAGAAGTGTTTTTGTCTAAAATAACTGCAGGCACAGAAATGGAGAAGAGACTGAGGGAAAGGCAATCCAGTAACTGTCCCAACTTGTGATCTATCTCATGGGAGGGCACCAAGGCCTGACACTACTACTGATGCTATGATGTGCTTAAATACAGGAGCCTAGCATGGCGGTCCTCTGAGAGGCCCAACCAGCAGCTTACTGAGATAGATGCAGATATTTACACCTGACCATTGGACTGATGTTGGGGATCCCTGTGGTTGAATTAGGGGAAGGATGGAAGAAGCAAAAGAGGAGGGTGAGAAATGCATAGTATGGGTTCAGTGAGAGACTTGGGGCCCCAGGGAGGGGGAAGCATGGTGGTGGCACATCACCCTCTCAGAGACTACAGAGGGAGGGAGGAATGAGATGAGGAACTGTGGGATGTGGGAACAAGAGTGGGAGGCAATGGATGGATTGCAATTAAGTAAATAACAAAAAGCGAATAAAATTGAATTGAATTTAAAAATTAATTTCTTTATTCCTTTCAATGCACTCTCATGATAAAAAACCCACACCTAAATGCTGAGTGTGTTAGGTGAAAGATTACCTTTCTAGTACCAGAACTGAGTAACATCTAGTAGTATTCAAAGTAATAACACTTTGGTTGGTGGTTTAGTCCCTGGGAGCTCTGGAGGGTCTGCTTGGTTGATATTGTTGTTCTTTCTATGGGGTTGCAAAACCCTTCAGTTCCTACAGTCCTTGTACTAACTTCCCCCATTGGGGTCCCCACCATCAGTCCAATGTTTATCTATGTATATTCTCATCTGTACTGGTCTTCCACTGGCAGAGCCTCTCAGGGGACAGCTATACCAGGCTCCTGTCATCAAGCACTTGTCAGTAAGTACTTTTAGGCATCAGCAATAGTGTCTGGGTTTGGTGACTGTATATGGGATGAATCCCTAGGTGGGCAGTCTCTGGATGGCTTTTCCTTCAGTTTCTGCTCCATTCTTTATCCTTGCATTTCCTTTTGACAGGAGGAATTCTGGGTTAATATTTTTCAGGTGGGTGGGTGGCTCCATCTCTGAACAGGGGGTGGGGGGGGCATGCCTATCCACTTTGTATGGTCTCCACAGGTTCTATCTCCCCTTTGTTGGATATTTCAGCTAATAACCTCCCTTTTGGGTTCTGAGAACCTCTTGGGTCCCTAGTATCTGGGTCTTTCTAGTGGTTACCCCCAGGTTCCCCTCACCCACTGCTACACACCTACATTCAAATTCCTGATTCGATGTACTTCTTCCTAATCTCCTCACATATCTGAACTGGTCTCCCTTTTTACCTCCCCCTTTTCCCTCCCTCCCATATCTCTCTCTCCTTCTACTTCCCAGAGATTACTCTCTTCCTGCTACTGAGTGGGACTGTAACATCCACACTTTGGTGTGATCTTATTTCTTCTTGGGTTCCATATGGTCTGTGAGTTTTATCATGGGTATTCTGAGCTTCCTTTTGGCTAATATTCACTTATCAGTGAGTCCATACCATGTGTGTTCTTTTGTGACTGAGTTACCTAACTAAGGATGATATTTTCTAGTTCCATGTATTTGCATGCAAATTTCATGAAATCATTATTTTTAATAGCTGAGTAGTACTTCAGGGTGTAAATGTACATTTTCTGTATCCATTCCTCTGTTGATGGACATCTGGGTTGTTTCCAGCTTCTGGCTATTATAAATAAGGCTGCTATGAACACATCACAAGTGGTCCTACTTTTTCTTTTCTTGGAGTAGAGACTGAAGGAATTTTTTTTATTTGTTAGTATATTTACATTTCAAATGTTACCTCCCTTCTCGATTTCTTCTCTGAAAACTCCCTATCCCACCCCTCCTTCCAACCCACCACCCTAGCATTCCCCTACACTGGGGCATCAAGTCTTCACAGGACCAAGGGGCTCCCCTCCTGTTGATGTCAGACAAGGGCATCCTCTGCTACATATACAGCTGGACCATGGGTTCCTCCATGTGTATTCTTTGGTTGGTGGTTTAGTTCCTGGGAGCTCTGGGGTGTCTGGTTGGTTGATATTGTTCTTTCTATAGGGTGGCAAACCCCTTCAGCTCGTTTAGTATTTAGTCCTTTTTAGTCTACTAACTCCTCCACTGGGGTTTCCTTGTTCAGTCCAATGATTGGCTGCAAGCATCCCTATCTGTATCAGTACGGCTCTGGGTGAGCCTCTCAGGAGACAGCTATACCAGGCTCCTTTCAACAAGCATTTCTTGACATCAGCCATAGTGTCTGGGTTTGGAGGCTGCAAATGTGATGGATTCCCAGGTGAAGCAGTCTCTGGGTGGCCTTTCCTTCAGCATCTGCTCCACTCTTTGTCCCCATATTTTCTTTGGACAGAAGCAATTCTGGGTTTGTATGTGGAAAAATGAAAATAGACCCATATTTGTCCCCTTGCACAAAGCTCAAGTCCAAGTGGGTCAAGAACCTCAACATAAAACCAGAGACACTGAATCTAATAGAATAGAAAGGGTGAAAGAGCCTTGAATTTATTGGCAAAGGGGAAATTTCCTAATCATAAATCCAGTGGCTCATGCTCTAAGATCAATATATGGGACTTCATGAAAACTGGAAAGCTTCTGTATGGCAAAGAACATAGTCAACAAGAGAAATTGGCAATGTACAGATTGGAAAAAAATTCACTAAACCTACATCTGATAGAGGGCTAATATCCAAAATATATAAAGAACTTAAGAAAAAAAAAACCCAATCAAAAAATGGGGTAGAGAACTAAACTGAGAATTCACAACAGAGAAATCTCAAATGGCTGAAAAGCACCTAAAGAAATGTTCAAAGTCCTTAGTGATTAGAGAAATGTAAATCAGAATGAGCCCGAGATTCCATCTCACACCAATCAGAATGGTTAAGATCTGTTGGTTGTCATTTTGTCCTATTGATAGTGTCCTTTGCCTTACAGAAGCTTTGCAACTTTATGAGGTCCCATTTGTCAATTCTTGATCTGAGACAATAAGCCATTGGGGATCTGTTCAGAAACTTTTCCCCTGTGCCTAGGTATTCGAGGGTCTTCCCCACCTTCTCTTCTATTAGTTTTTGTGTATCTGGTTTTATGTGAAGGTCTTATATCAACTTGGACTTGAGATTTGCACAAGGAAATAGGAATGGATCAATTTGCATTCTTCTACATGCTGACCTCCAGTTGAACCAGCACCATTTGTTGAAAATGCTGTCCTTTTTCACCTGGACAGTTTTAGCTCCTTTGTCAAAGATCAAGTGACCATAGGTGTGTGGGTTAATTTCTGGATGTTCAATTCTATTCCATTGATCTTCCTGCCTGTCTCTGTACCAATATGTGCAGCTTTTGTTACTATAGCTCTGTAGTACAGCTTGAGGTCAGGGATGGTGATTCCCCCTGAAGTTCTCTTATTGCTGAGAATAATTCTCTTATCCTGGGTTTTTTGTTATTCCAAGTGAATTTGCAAATTGCTTTTTCTATCTCTATGAAGAATTATTTGGAATTTTGATGGGGATTGCACTGAATCTGTAGATTGCTTTTGGTAAGATGGCCATTTTTACTATATTAATCCTGTCAATCCACGAGCATGGGAGATATTTCCATATTCTGAGATCTTCAATTTCTTTCTTCAGAGACTTGAAGTTCTTGTCATACAGATCTTTCACTTGCTTGGTTAGATTCACTTCAAGATATTTTATATTATTTGTGACTATTGTGAAGGGTGTCATTTCCCTAATTTCATTCTCAGCCTGTTTATCCTTCGAGTAGAGGAATGCTACTGATTTGTTTGAGTTGATTTTATATCCAGCCACTTTGCTGAAGTTGTTTATCAGGTTTAGGAGTGTCTCTGGTGGAAGTTTTAGGGTCTCTGAAGTATAGTATCATATCATCTGCAAACAGTGAAATTCTGACTTCCAATTCCACCTGGATATCCATCCCATATGCAGTCACCAAAGGTAGATGCTGATGTGGATTTCAGGAAGTGCAGCCTGACAAGAGCCTGATATAGCTGTCTCCTTAGAGGTCTGCCAAAGTCTGGCATATTCAGAAGCAGATGCTCACAGCTAACCACTGATCTGACCAAGCGTTTCCCAGTGGAGAAGTTAGAGAGAAGACTGAAGGAGCTGAAAGGGTTTGTGGTGCCATGAGGAAAGCAACAATGCCAACCAACCAGAGCTCCCCAGGGTCTAAACCACCAGCCTGGGAGCACATAGGGAGGGACCCATGACTCCATCTGTATATGTAGGGGGGAATGGCCTTGTCGGGCATAGGTGGGAGTGGAGATGCTTGGTCCCATGAAGACTGAACACTGAGTGGGGGGGGGGGAATCGGAGTGTGGGGAGATGGGAGTAGGGGTGTAGGTGGGGACATATCCTCATAGAAGCAGGAGGAGGGGGGATAAGAATGTCCTGGATGGAGGGGGAATGGGGTAAAGGGATAAACTCTGAAATATAAATATAATATCCAATAAAAAAAAAAGGAGGACATCCTGAGTTTTACTGGCAAATGGATGGAACTAGAAAATATCATTCTGAGTGAGGTAACTCAGACCCAAAAGTAGATGCATGGTATGTACTCACTAACATGTGGCTATCAGCTTAAAAAAGGACAGAATCCCCAAGATACAGTCCACAGAACTCAAAAAGATCAACAAGCTGAAAGGCCCTAGTGAGGATACCTCAATCCCACTTGGGAGGGAAAAGAAATCAATCACAAGTGGGGAGGGATGGAGGGACCTGAGTGAAAAAGGAGACTGGGTTTCGGGAGGGGAAATGATCTGGTATTGGGAGGGGGAAAATGACTGAAACACTGAGTGTCAGGGACAACTCTATCAATGTTGGAACCTGCACTGCCAAAAGCCTTGGGGACTAACTTGTTCACTGCCCCAAGCAGCTCCGGGTCGGGGTTCAGCAAGAGAGAGAGTGAGGATGGACACGAAGAATGGAGACCAGACAGAGTGTGATTCAATCTCGTTTATTCTTCAGTCTCTCTTCCTAGTCCCTAGTTCCTAGTCCCTAGTGCCTCCAAGTTCCAAGTTACTCCTTCCAAGTGCTAAGTGCCTAATGTCTAATTCCAAGTTCTTCCTCCAAGTGCCAAGTGCCTAATACCTAATACCTAATAACTAACTCTGTTCCAAGTTGTACTCGTGTCAAGTAATCTGTTGTCTGGTAATTTCTTCTGTCTGCCTCTCGCCTTTTATATGTCTCACTTTTAAGCCATGCCTCTAAGTCATGCCCTTAAGTCATGCCCTTAGGTAATGGCCTTAGGTCTTATCTCTAAACCACACCTTAATCACTCCCTTAAATCTCAGCTCTAAATCACACCTTTAAGTCTCACACACCAAAGGGAAGATCCTGGGTATCTAAAGCAAGATGTTATCAGAGTGTGCTCAGCTGTTGTAGGCTATTGTAATCAAGTCTCTTCTCAGGGTATATGGCTCAAGATGGCTGCAAGGGTGATATCCCCCTTCTGTTGGCTCCCCACACCTGAGGGCCAGCAAAAAGAATGGAAACAGGCAACCTCAGGAGGTAAGAGGTGGGGGGACCCTCCAGAATGTACCAGAGACCTGGAAGGTGAATTGGATTCAAAGTGAGAAACCTTAGATAAAATGCCCTACAGTGGGGAGAGGGAACTTGTAGAGCCCACCTCTAACAGAAAGACAGGGTTTCAAGTGAAGAATGGGGTTGCCATGCTACAGTCAAAACTCTGACCCATTATTGTTCCTGTCTAAAAGAACTGAAAGGATGGAAATGGAGAGGAGCCTGAGGAAAAGGAGGTCCAGTGACAGGCACAAAGTGGGATCCAGCTCAAAGGGAGGACCCAAGGCCTGACACTATTACTGAGACTATGGAGAGCACACAAAAAGGGACCTATCCTGACTGCCCTCCTAAAGATCCAAAAAACAGCTGAAAGAGTCAGATGCAGATATTTGCACCCAACTGAATGACAGAAGCTGCTGACCTCTGTGGTTGAGTTAGGGAAAAACTGGAAGAAGCTGAGGAGGAGGGTGACTCTGTAGAACTACCAGCAGTCTCAATTAACATGGATCTTTGAGATTTCTCAGAAACTGAACCACCAGCCAGTCACCAGCTGATATGAGGCCTCCAACACATATACAGCAGAAGACTCCTGGGTCTGGATTCAGTTAGAGAAGACTCACCTAACCCTCAATAGACTGGAGGCCTCAGGAAGTTTAAACGTCTGGTTGGGCAGAGAGCAGAGGGGTGGGGACATCCTTGTGGAGACAAGGAAGTGGGTAGAAGGTATGAGATGTGGAATAGTCAGAGGGTAGACAGGGAGGAGAATAAAATCTGGAGTGTCAAAAAAAAAGATGAAATAAAAAAATTTTGAGAAGGGTGGTTGTTTACCCCATCCCTCAACTGGGACCTGTGCCTAAACACTGGATATGGTTTCTATAAATTCTCTCTCCCCTTAGCTGGGTATTTCAGATAATGTCATTTCAGATAATGTCATAATGTCTATGGTCCTGGGAGCCTCTTTCTTTCATGGTATCTGTGATTTCTCTTTGGCTACCCCCAGTTCTTTATCCTCCATTGCTACACAGCTCTGCTTAATATCTTGACCCTCTATACATCTCCCCTGTCTTCTCCTACACCTGGTCCTGCCACACCCCTCTTTTTTCTTGCCAGTTTTTGTTGGTGCACACAGGTAGGATTTACTGAAGGAGGCTAAGTCAGGAAGATCAGGAGGTCGAGGCCAGCCTGACCTACATTTTCTTTAGTCCTATCTGCTAATAGGCAAATACTGTTTACATATAAACAACATGCAACCTGTTAGGTTTCAACTGCAGAGTAGTAAGTGACTCTTTCTAAAGAATGGCAGAAACTATCATACCAGTCTTCTGTATCCACATAGGAGCTCTAGATAAATTCATCTTATATAATTACAAGTTCACAACCTTGGACTTACTCTCCTATTCTCCTTCCCATCACCTCTGTAACTAAAGAAGATGCTACAATTTGTAACCCAAATGAATATGGGTAATATTATAAAAAGTGAGATAAGTCAATGAAAAAAATATTGCATGATCTCAAATCTGAGACCTAACTGAAGTCACTGAGTTCTTGAAAAGAAAACAAAGTATGGAATCAGGAATGGGGAAGTAAATAAGGAAGCAGTGTTGGCATCAAATAATTCAGGTATCGCTCATTGTTGATGGTGCTGAAAGCCAAGACTATGATTTGAAATAATACAAGTATTTCAAGAATATCTCTCTCACACACATACATACACGTTTTATATTCAAACTTATATTATTTGCATTTTTGAAACTGAAATGATTGTCATAGTGAAGTTCAACTAATCACATGAACAGAGTTTATGAAGTGCTTCTATCCCAAGTCTCACCAACAGTCAACAAAATTGAAAATATGTGTCCTTAAATAAATGTGTATGAATAATGACAGATCTTCTGAAAACCTGGAAATAACAGAAAAGTGTAGAAACAAGTTAGCCTAGCATACAAAGAATGTTTTAGTTGTCTGACAGAAAAAAATTAAAAGCATTGTGAATAATTTTGTGTTCTGGTTGGCCTTCAGGACTGAGGGAAAGGGGGGTTGGCATTCATATTTGTTGCAAGGTTTTCATTGCTAAACCATGTTCCTTGCTACTTTATTCTGAATGCTGATAAATAGGAAATAGATTAGATGTCCATAAATGGATGAAAGGATAAAGAACACGTGATATATTTACATGATGGAATATTACTCAGCCATAAAAAAATGAAACAAAAATTTGCAGGTGAATTAATTGCACTAGAAAAATGTTCTTGAGTGAGGTGCCACTAACACCATTCCTAAAACAAGGCAAATATCCTATGTATGTCCTTGGATGTGGATATTAGTTGTTACAATTTTGATAAGCAGGCTCTTATCCATATAACCACAGGGGTCAAATACAGAGAAAGGAACTGGGTGTGTTGGATCTCCCTTGGAAAAAGAAATGACATAGAGGGATGACTAGGAGGAGGGCTGAAATGGGAATATCAAATAGTGAGAGGAGGGGAGAGCAGAGGAGAATTGGGGGAGCATCAGTTGACACTAAGGGCCAGTTGAGAGGTTCTATAAGGACATAATATAGTAGAAGCTTCCTAATGTATGCATATAAGAAAGATATCTAAATGAAATAGCCAAGTTGTAGGGAGACAGAATTTTTTAATAGAAGATTTGTCCTGCAGTAGATGGGAACAAATTTAGAGACCCACAGCCAGAGAGAGAGAGAGAGAGAGAGAGAGAGAGAGAGAGAGAGAGAGAG
>JANHMN010000004.1:100833990-100867771 GCA_030674055.1 Rhabdomys pumilio | reverse complement strand
CTCACTGTCACTGAATTTATTTTCTTGTAGGTTTATTTTTTTTCCTTTCCTCTAACAAATCCAACTCCTCACAAGTCTTGCCATGGTTGCTTTTGGATTACCTAGGTACACCATATTGTCTACTTTTCTCTTTGTTTTGTTATTCCATCTGGAGTAGTTTAGCTCCTTCCAAATACAGTTTACATGTCATTCTAAAATATTCGGATGAACCAGAGGGTCTCATCTTTTCTTTTTCCACTTTGCCTGAAAAATTAAAGGTTAACACAGAAGAAAACATCATTTTTATATATAGTGCAATTTCTATCTTATCAGGAAAGTTGTTTCTGGGAACACCATCTGGCCTCCGTTTTGTTTCTCATTGTGTGAGGTGGTGGGCTGTGAGAAGCAGCTGGGCGCTTGGTCGAGCAAAAGCCTGGAACTCTAGACCTTTATTGGACAGCAGGAGTTTGGCTCCGCTCCCTGCCCTTGTTTTTGTTTGTTTGTTTGTTTTTGTTTTGTTTTGTTTTGTTTTTTCATTTAGCTTCAGCCCTCCACTTAACCTCCCACAGAGAGGTCTATGGCCATCAGTCACTAGGGACAGGCCTCAGGCCTTAGAGAGATTTACATACTAGTGAGATGCCTGAAGACCAGAGGGTGGAGCCAATTAAGCATTCTTCCCTAGTCCCTCCCCACTTTCTCCTTCCATATTTAACTCAGGTCTGTCCTGAGTTTCACAGGGGTGCACATCCAGACTCAACCATCATCTGTCATGCCAATAAACCCGTTTTGGAAACCCAAGGACTTTGTCATTGGAGCTGTGCCATGAGGAACTGTGGAGAAGCCTTTAATGAGCCACTGTAGCCACAGCGCTGTGCCTAACTTCCATTGGAGGAACCCCCTGTGTTCCCAGCCACCCTACCCACATCATTGCTCCCAGCAAAGGCAACCAACTGCTTATGATTCTGTCTGACATGTGTTGCTGCTTTCAAATATGTAATTCATTGTTGAATCCAACAGTTGTTTTGATTGTGTCTCCATACTTACGTAGTGAACTCCATTCAAGAAGGAAGCACACCACCTCATACTATATAAAGAAAGATAGCCACCCTTGGGTTCCTGGAAAGGATGCTCCATCCTCTAGTGGCTCAGACATGGCTTCATGTTTTATTACTCAGTCACTCACTTACTCAGTGTTACCCATGGTCATCACTGTTGCTACATCCTAAAATATAGCTGTATCAGAATATCCCTTACAGATGCTCCATGCTCAGATGGATCAGCTTCAGTTTCATCCCTTATTGTCTATCACACGGACCAGGCACTGCTCCTCTCCAGTATGACTTTGTTTCTTTTCAATTGTTATCCAAGTATTAATTGTGTTGCATGATTTTTCAGGGAAGATATGAATTAGCAGACCATGCACGAACAACTAGCAATGTAGTTGCTGAGCATGATTTTAGGTACTGTGAAAAAAAAAATAGTCTTTTTAGGTGTTGGTAACATATAGATTAGTATGTTGCATTAAGAGGAGGCAAATTTTAAATTTGGAAAAAAAATCATAGTGCTTTTTGTTCAACATGTTGTAATTTGAAAATTTGAAAATAAATGCATTATTTTCTAATTTTCTCAAAAACGTTGAGTAGTACATCAACACAGGTGTGAAGAATCAAGTTTTCAGTAAAAAATCATTGATCGAAGAATGTTCTAGAGTTCTCTCCTAGAAGGATGCACTCATATTCAATATTTGCATATTTAAAAGTGAAATGTCCTCTTAATAAAACACTCAATAAAGTGACTCTTATTTTTTCTTCTTCTGAAAGAAAAATCTCATGAAGACTCCAGGTAATTTCTCATGACACAGAATGCCATCATTGCCTTATGTTTTACCAGAGAACTGCCAGCATTTTTCCCTGAATATCATACTTGAAAGGCTTCTGTGTCTCACTCCCTAGGGTTTTCCTGAAATGCTATAGCATAATTTTTCTTTATACCATCCTCTATCTGCTGAAGAATGGTAAACACACAAAAACATTGTTATTGTTAATTATCAATGATTACATTCTTTAGTTTGTGGAATACAGTAACCTTGTAGACAGATTATGTATTGCCGTGTGCGCGCGTGTGTGTGTGTGTGTGTGTGTGTGTGTGTGTGTGTGTGTGCGTGTTTTCCAGGAACAGACATATAAACTTTAAAGTTGAAACTGCAGTAATCATTCAAGTGTGTCATTTTCTTTGATGATGAATATAGGCTAAGAACTAATATAGTATAACCTATTGCACTTCTACACAGGATACTTCTGCAGACAGGAGATTAATAGAGAAGGCTGATGGAAATTCAAACTATTTATTGAGACTTAAAACGGTTCCTTCTTGCTTCTTCCTGCGTTTTTTTGCAAATATTCTCTAAATTCCCTTCCAGTGGAAGAATGAAAAATGCAAAAATTTTAATATTGAAATCAAGAAATTAAAATGGTAATTGCTGGCGTCTCTGCAACCATAATGGCCAGCAGAGTAATGATCTGGGAGAGACCTAATAGTAGTTGTGTACAACACACCTAAGTAACCAGTGATGGTTCAAAATAAATCTGACCCAAAGAATTTTGTTTGTCTATTTGCTTTATTGGTTTTTTTTTTGGGGGGGGGGGAGAGTGGATTGATCACAGAACAATTTGTTGAAAAACTTCCTGGTGATAAATAACTCAATCTGTGTAAACTATAAAATGTAAGACATCTTACATCACACATCTTTTTAAAGTACATGTGACATCTTGCATAAAGATCAGCCTGATAAATTGGCAAACTCATAATTAAAGATATGAGAAAGGATCATTTGGCCTCAGCCACACAGACATCATGAATCTAAGCAGGCTATTAATCATGTCCCTTTCTAGCCTTCTGGGCAGAACATGGGTCATGTATTTGTCTCTTTGAAGAGACAACTCCGTGTGCTTACCTGTGAACATGGAGACCTCTGTGCCTGAGAAGGAGAGGTCTGTATTATGTGGTAGGAACAAATAGACGAGACATGTAAATGGTTGTGTAGGTTGGATTTTAACAGTTTTCATATCTACTGACAGTAAACAGGTGCTCTGCTTTCTTCATATCCACACAGGCTTTTGTTGTCATTTGGTTTTGGGAGTGTTTTGTTTTATATCCTTTCCCGACTGGGTTAAGATTAAATCTTAAAATAGTTTGAATTTGCATAGAACTGATGGAGAAGAATGATGAAATTAAAAAAAAAAGTTTTGCAGCCATGTCCATTTATTCTTTTAAGAAGTTTCTCTTTAGATTCTTGCCCAAAATTTTGATTTGGGTCATTTGATTTTGTGGTTTACAGTTTTGCTTCCAGTTCTTTGTATATTCAAGACACCAAACTTCTGCCACATACAGTATGAGTAAAGATATTTTTCACATTCCTTATGCTGGTTCTTTATGGAAATGATGATGTCCTTTTCTGAACAGTAGTCTTTTAAGTTTCATGAAGTACCATTTTTCAATTGTTGCTTTTAATGCCTGTACTACTGAGGGTGAATATCTTGTTCAGAAAATTTCTTCCTGTGCCTCTAAACTGAATCATCTTTCTTATTCCCTCCTCTAAGAGATTCAAGATATCTAGATATATCATATTTTCATAGTCAAGTCCTGGATCCTGGTAAAATCAACTTACTTTGTACTGCCATGAAAATTTTCTTTGTAGTTTGGTTACTCAGACTGATAAGTGTGGCCTAGTCTTTTGTCTTCTTCTCTAATGTGCTACAGGCATTAAGAAACCCCAGCTTTTACACTTTTTATTTTTTCATCTGTTTATCACATTCCCAATAATGAAATTCATTAATAAATCTCCTATCAGTAGCATAGAATCTTATATCTGTTAGCGTTTTGACGATTGATTCTACCTCCTTGCATGAAGTTGTGGTTTTGTCCACCAAGAAGGTTATGAATAATTTAAATTCCAGGCTTTTTCTCAGTTCTGACATCTATTGTTTCAGTATAAATGTCTGTGATACGGGTGATGAACAGTATATGGCATAGGAAGCTTATCAGTAATCAATATTTGTGAATAAAGGGAAAACAGATTGTGAAGTGTGGGTAAAATGTCTGGAAAACACAGAGAGTTCCTCCAGGTTGGAAGTTAGGCATGGCTACTGTTGCTCCACAGTTCCTCATGGCGTGGCCCCAATGACACGAGAAAATCCATGGGTTTTTACAGGCTTTAATGTCATGGTAGATGGTGGATGGATCTGGATGCACCCCCTCCAAAAAAAAAAAAAACCTCAGAGCAGACCTGAGTTAAATAGAGAGGGAAAGATGGGGCAGGGGCTGGAGAGGAATGCTTAATTGGCTCCACCCTCTGGCCTTCAGGTACCTCATTAGTTTGTAAATCTCTCTAGGGCCTGAGGCCTGTTAATCACCCCCTCTACCTATGCCCTATGTAACTGAAGGGTGCAGGTTGAATGGAGATTAGACCTCATGTCAGGAGCCTAGGTTCTGAGGGCATGGCTGAACACCCACAACCCAAGAACCAAGATATCCTTTCATGGTCCGAAAGTGAACATTAGTGATCAGAATGGGAATAGGCATAGAGACCCCCAAAGATCTTCATAATCCTATGAGGAGCTTTGACTTTGTGGGTGGATTAGGGCTTATCTGAGTAATTTCATGTCAGGATAACTAGACCCTGAAGGTGAAGGATGTAGCCAGCTTCCAGCTGTATCCTGGTCCTGGGCAGCAATGTACTCTATTGGAAGAATGTGTGGTGAAGTATCATGTCTACTACACAGGCAGAAAACATCTACTAAAAAGTTGCTTCTACCTGTAGTGTTTTGTGAGAAGCTACAAGATACAAATACAGACTAGAAACTACCTTAATGCTTAAAAACCTTAGCTAAAAAGTCATCTAAATGTTTCCCCAACAACATACTCTTTTCTTTAAGATGTGCAAAGATGACATTATACCACATTGAAGAAAGCACCCTTTTAACAATTTGTTCAGAAAACATCTGTTTTCTTTCAGATGACAAAAAATATTATAAGTTAGAAAACACTGATTACAACACCACAGTCTCTTCTGGTATGCCTAGCCTTTCTGCCAGTCTGACCACTATTCCCAGACACCATCTTTAAGGATGGTCTTATGTTCTTTTCTTAAAGGTAGGTTACAGGCATCATGTCTCAGGAGGGCTGTTGGTTGCATACCTCCTTTGGAAGTTTGCATGGTGCCTTCTGGTTCCATGAAAACAAAATTTCAAGGAGGAGGCACTCAGGTCATTTCCACCTAAGGAGTTTCCGGGCTCTATTTCTGAAGTGCTTGGTGCTTCAACAATAGGGATTTAATTTCCACCTCTGTGGAACAACCAAGGTCAACAACAAAAAGCTGGGTTTTGACAGGCTGAGTCAGTTCTGACCAGTGACTCTCAAAAGGAATTCTCAAGTCTGGTATTAGGGGTTTGTTGGATTGTTTGTTTGTTTGTTTGTTTTGGGTTTATTTTTGACTCATGAAGGAGCCACCATCATCCTAGATGAGAAATGTTCATTTAAAATATTCATGTATATTTGTACATTAAAATTTTGTGCAATACAGAATTTGGATTTTTAGGTAATTAGTTAATAGTATGATTTCCTGTGACCTTTTCAGACATGCTTGTTGTAGTAGACTCTTCCCTCTTTTTCTGAACTTACCTCTATTACCTTTCCTAACAAGCTCTTCTATATTCCATTTCTTCTATCAGGTCATGTGTATACTGTTATTGCCTTCTAAATGGAACAAAAATACTGTATTTAACACATACAAAATAAAGACTTTAAAAAAGTTTTTCTGCTTTCAACTTTAACCTAAACATTTTGTATAGATCTTTCACTTGCTTAGTTAGAGTCACAACAAGATATTTCGTATTATTTGTGACTATTGTGAAGGGTGTTACATCCTTAGTTTTTTTTTCTCAGCCCATATATTCTTTGAGTAGAGGAAGGCTACTGATTTGTTTGAGTTAATTTTATATCTAGCCACTTTGGTGAAGTTGTTTATCAGGTTTAGGAGTTCTCTGGTAGAGTTTTGGGGGTCACTTATGTATTGTATCATCAGCTAATAGTGATATCTTGGCTTCTTCCTTTCAGTTTGTATCCCTTTGACCTCCTTTTGTTGTTTACTTGCTCTGGCTAGAACTCTGAGTACTATATTGAACAGATTGCAAGAGAGTGGGTACCCTTGTCTAGTCTCTGATTTTAGTGGGAATTGCTTCAAGTTTCTCTCCATTCATTTGATGTTGGCTATTGGTTTGTTGTATATTGCCTTTTATTATGTTTAGGTATGGGTTTTCAATTCCTGATCTTTCAAACAAATACAGAAGTAGGGAGGATGTAGGACAAGGAGAGAAAGGGGACCCCCCAAAACTCCTAAACCTGATAAACAACTTCACCAAAGTGGCTAGATATAAAATTAACTTTTCTCCACTTTCTCTTCTTTTGAATTCAGTGTATCTGGCCTTATATTGAAGTCCAGAAAGAAAAAAACTTAGTATTTACTTACAAAAACAGAAAGTGAAAATGATTTTAAAAGAAAGTTATTTGCAAATTTATAATTTGATTTCCCTTTAGGGAGGATTTTCAAGTTATTTGCAATTTAGGGTTTGTAATTGTAATTGCATTGATTGGATGCCATTTTGTAATACAGGATTGGTTGTGATTTTTAATCTTTAATGAATGAATAAAACTTGTTTGCTCATTTCTGTTCTAACATTGCCATCAGTCCTATGTGACAGGCATTAAGTTAGGAGCTTGGGAAACACAGATAAATAAATCATGTTGATAACACATTATTAGCTGCTCATAGGGCTGTGATGTTTGAAATTAAATTAGACTTTTAGGATGCAAGAGAGTGTAAATTGCACCCTGGGGCTCTCCTGCTAAGAGAGCTACAAGTAAAGAGTTGGAAAACCTTATTATCTCGGATCTCTGGGGTTGCACTAATCTATGTACACATTTCCCATGCAGGTGATCAAACACAAAGGCCTGTTGCATCTCTGTGGATCGAAAGGCTGGTCTTCTTAATTCTCAAACTAGCATATCAATGTGTCGAGCACATGTGAATTGTGGAGGGTTTGGGTCCAAAACATTATTAACACATTTTTTTTTGTTTAGGTATAGTTGTGTACAGGATTCTTTGAATGTGGTCCTCTCTTAAATCCAGATATAAGTGCTAATGATAGCACATAAATTTGCCATTCCTGGTACTTGATTATGAATTATGACTTTATAAATATATTTATAGGTTTTGACTCATTAGTCTTGCTAAGTTTTCTATTCAAAGCTACCCACAAGTAGGAACAAAAGAAAGGGAAATCATTCAAACAGTTTCTCATGGATCAATAATTTTAAAGTTTGACTGATTAGTGTCCTCAAATGCTATCATCGCTGATTGCAGAACTCTGAAGAAAGGTGTAGGTGGTGCAGGAAAGATGATTGCTCTCACTGTGAACTCTGATACATATATTTTTCCTTTCAGGTTACAGAAGGAAGGGCTGAAAATAAAATGTAGGTCAAGTGCTTTCATCCACTACAAATTTCTGAACAGCAATCACAGAGCCATAGTGACTGGTCCTGATTTTTAAATGCAGAAAGAGAAGGTCAAAGGGTTAAGAGACTGAACAAGCATTAAAGTAATATTTTAAAGTAAAAGGCAGTACATATGTATTTGAAAATTAAAAATTTCGTGGATTAATATGCCTAATTTGCCTCTGCTTTATTAGTTTCTGCTTTTTTTTTGCAACTGCTTCTCATTATTTTGTTAGTGTGGGAAAGGAGAGGAGAAATTGAAACATATGTTCATAATGCATCGTATTCAACGTGCTCTAATTCCTTAATTAACACACAACCCTTCATAAAATGGCTATTTACTAAACGTGTGGGTGTTTGAGAGGGTGGACTGCTTTGTTCATTAATATAATTATTGTAAGATCATATCCAGTGTTTTGTTTATACAGATTACATTAATTTAAAAAGAATTCATAACCATTAAGAGAATGATACGGTTATTATTTAAATGAAGTTGAAAGAATAATATTTTAACTTGGACAGTATAAATTTAATTAATGTTGTAATTAAATGTGTAATGAAGATTCCTGTTGTATCAGAAGTGGCTACTATGCATTTACACTGGTAGCACATTACACACACTCCAAAATATCAGTTTACCAGAAGAAATGAATATAAAATGTCATGCCATTAATTTGTGCATCTCCTGATATATGTTGGGAGATGAATTTCAGGGAATGGGTGAAGAAAAAGACAGAGAGTGGGCAGAAAATAGCTGGCAAAAGCAGCTCAATACACTTTCCCTCTGCTTTCATTAAAACAATGCCTTATGTCTCAGATATTGGTAATTTCAACATAAACCAGGAGAAAAAGCAAAGATAAGAGGAAGATGAGAAAAGGGTAATAGAAAATGCAGGAGATAATTAACATTAAAATTAATTCCCTCAGATCAACGATCTTCCACAGCAATTTCTTCCAAGCTGCTCGCTGTGCTGGCAGGTGTCTCATGAGACAAAAAATGCAGGTGAAAATGTTTTAAAAGAGAAAAATTTTAAATGCAAGTGTCTCCTAGGAGTTTTGATGTTTAGAGATATTTCAGGTTAGTTTCAGTCTGTATCTAAAACTGTGTATCTGCATCTACACACATACACATACATTTATTACTTCTGTAAAACTAGAATAAAAGTGGAAGATATATCGTATTGTGAAGAACTGAAGTTGGAAGACATTTAAACATAAAAATGACTTTAATAACCTGGGATATATTGTAATTTTTAATATAAATTTATGATTTCAACTTCTTTTTCTTCTCCTCTTCTACCC
Source organism: Rhabdomys pumilio (assembly GCA_030674055.1). Lineage (NCBI taxonomy): Eukaryota > Metazoa > Chordata > Mammalia > Rodentia > Muridae > Rhabdomys > Rhabdomys pumilio. The sequence continues at coordinate 100,858,939 of JANHMN010000004.1, read as the reverse complement.
TCCACTTCCCAACCCTTTCTTTCCCTTTCCTTCCATTTCTCTGTATTTCTTTCTCTTGCCTTCCCTTCATAGCCACTTTTTTCTTGTGTATTTTATTCTTTTTTTCCCCAATGGTTAATAGAACTTAATGCTTCTTTTTTATTTATTTATTTTCAAGTTGATGAAAATAGATTTTTAACATGTGTTTTATTATTTCTTTCCTTTCTAACCAGTTTTTATTTCTTACTCAGAAATTATAGAGATATGATAATGATGAGACCAGTTGTTGAAAATACATTCATTACTTATTGTATATGAGTTCTGAAGAATATTTTGACACTTTATACTAAAAGTAATGTATTTGAATTTATATATTTATATTAATTTTTGTACATATATCTTCTGTATGTTTATGTTTATCTGTCTCTCTGACTCTGGCTACCCCACCCCATGTGTTTCTGGAGGGTAGAGTTTGAAATTGGCTGCCTTCAAAAATTCTTTGCATTATTTTTTATTAGTTACATTTGTTCTTTGATAATTTCATATATGTATATAATGCATTCTGTTTGCTGTCTTCATCATTCATCTCCCTCTTACCCCTGTCAAAATCCTTGATGGTTGCATTTCCTTTCCTACATCCATATCTTTTTGTTTTGTATTATATTTCATGGATTTAAGCAGAGCCATTGTTTGGAACTATCCATTGAAGTCCATTGGGTAAAAAAACTGATGAGAATGATTCCTTCTGCCCTCAAATCCATCAGTAGTCAACAATTCAGCTGGGGAAGGATAGAGCCCTATGTGGCATTCCCCAATCAATCCATATGTAACTCTTGATTGGAGAAGAGCTTTTCAGGGTCACTGTCACCAACCACAAATATTATGCTACTGTTCTTGTAATGGATTTTTCATGCCATTCTTCTGGCTCTGCTGATTCTTAAATTCTACATTCTTTGTGCCTTAGAGGAGATAGTATAAATGATCTCTGCAAAGCTGAACAGTTAGACATCATTTTTTACTAGTAGGTTGGACATTTGTAAATCTCAGGATTCTTTGCCATTCTTTGCAAAGAGTAACTTCTTTGACTAAGGCTGAGATTAACATATGTCTATATTATGTATATACTTATGTATTAACAAATATTTGGAAGGCAGTTTGGTGTCATGCCAGTTTAGTCAAATAACAGTAGTAAATCTGTTCAAAACATCCTTTAGGCAGAATGACATCCCCAGAAAAAGTATTTTATTGAGTTTATATTACTAAATATAGATTTCATTTTACTATCTAACCTGCCCTAAATATTAGTTGCTAAACATCCCTGACCACCTGCCTGTAGGAGCAGCCTATGTGGCCACTTCATTTTGAGATCTCACAAGGCTCTTAGTTCTCTCTCCAAAGCATGGCAAACTCTGTTCTCCTTCTTTGGGTCTTTTTTTCCTATAGGGACCTGGAAGTCCCACCTGTACCATCTACCCCATGACTTTCTTTACTGATAGATCAAGAACATATTGGGAACAGGACCTTAGTATCAAAATCATCCCCTACACTCCTCATCCTCCTTCTCCTCCTTCTTATCCTCCTTTTGCAGGAAGTGTTTATATTATCTTACAGTTTATAGTCACCACTAAGGTAAATCACAGCAGGTTCTATTGGCAGAATCTTGGAGCAGAAGCTACTGAATAACAGGGCTTACTAGCTTGCTCATTTGAGAGATAGGAGCTAAGTAAAATAGGTAAATATTATCTGTATTAAAATGTCTTCTTCTTTGTAACTCCTCATGCCTATGAAATTAATGCAACACATATTTACCCCTAACATGATTCTCTCAGTTTTAAAGGTAAAGGCTTGATCTCACTTAATTTAGCTGGGATGGGGTGTTTACGTTACATCAATTCCAGCCATCCTTAACCCCTTAGAGTTAAGGGCTGAACAGAGTACTGAATTTCCTATATATTAACATGGCTACTTTTGATTTTAAGAATTATTAGGTTTTAACTGAAGATTTTAATTTATAAATCAACATGATCAACAAAACACAGGGCACTTCTCCATTTACATAGGACTTTCTTTAATAATTTTTGATAAAATTATGTATTAATTTGCTTCACAATGACTCATTTCTTTTTACTAATTAAAATTCATATGAGGTGTTTGCTTATATAAATGTAAAATGTATTTACAAAATAATATCTTAAATCATGAGGCCAGCTTATTTGTTAAAATAGTAAACAGACATAATTGTTTTTGCATAGGAACCAATATCCAACTATATCTACAAGCTTCTGTATTTCTAATCATTTTCAGAGTGCTTCAGGTTTTTTGTGTAAATAATGATATCTGTAAACATGGTGTTATTTTCTCATATCTAACCTTTGTATTTCTAAATGTTAATTTTATTAAGCTAGTGTAGAGTGAAAAATTATAAAAATCATTTTATAAAATGTATATAGGCTTTTCTTTAGGCCTCACTTTAAAGGGTATGAAAAATTTTCTCTGAAGCAAGCTAAAAATGTAGAATGGCCAGTTTCAGGAACCAGCTAACCACAAAGGGAAGAGAGGAATGCAAGTCATCTAGGTGGTGCTGAGAAACTAGTGACCATGATGACAGGGCAGGGCCATGTCCAGAGCAATTGAGAAATAGTTGAGCAAGTGACAAGGCAAGGCCACAATGACAGAGCAAGGCCACAGTGACATGGCAAGACCACATTTTTGAGAAGAATGAGTATACAGAGTATTTTCCACATGACCTTGACTCATTTAGGTTGGGTTCCTCTGGAATTTTCCGCTATTTTTATGTTATGTTTGCTTAGCAACCCCTCACCCCCTTCCTCACTCCCCTGGCTTGTGGTTTTCCCCTTTTAAAAAGCCCCTCAGTCAGTCGGTCTTGGTCAACTCAGCTCCTGCGAGAGCAAACGAATTGACTGTTAGCTGGCTAATTCTCCCAAATAAAGCTTCTACTGTTTGCATCCAGATTCGGTGTCTTGCGAGTTTTTGGGTGACAATGACTTACTGAGACTTGAGTGAGGGTCTCCCATGAGAGGGGGTCTTCACTAGGAAAAATAAGATACTAAGTAAAAAGGAAAAGGTAAAAGAATGGTACTTGAAAATCTTCTCCTAACTTGATATACCCACTTAAATCACCTCCATATGTGCTTTAAAGATTATTCTTAGGCTGCACAAAAAATTATAAAAGGATAGATTATAATCATATTCATTTAGAGGTGTGTCTCTGATAAACTGCTTATGGTCACATATTTAAACCATAAATACACAAGGAAGTTCTGTTGCTCAGATTGATGTGTCTGAAATAATGAGCTTTTGGTGATTATTTTACCTGGTTTTTTTTTTTTTTTGTTCACAGACTGCCAAAAATATTGATTCAAACATGTATGTCAAAAGTGATGGAATTAAACAATAAATAACTGCAAGTAAAAGACTGTGAAACAGTTTTTTCATATTCTAGAGAACAATAGATTACAGCTCACTCTAAACAAATAGTCCTGTAGGTGCAGTCAGAGTGAGCACACTGAGGTTGTGTACTATATGAATACAACAAATATCTCAACATGTAGTATATGGTGAGTGATTTATTTCCAACTTAATATTAAATTCTAAAACTTAATGTATGATTGTGCCACAATAGCCTCAACTATGACTAAGAAACTTCTATCCCTCTAGACCCACCAATATGTGTTTGTTTGGGAAGGGTAATTTAGAGGCAGTTTTAAAAATAGCTACTGCAAAGCCACCATTTTCCAAGTATACCATACTAAGAAAAATTTGATTAAGAACTTCATACTTATGTGCTCAATTGTTAAAGTATTTGTCATGTAATCGTGACATCCTGAATTGACTCTCCAGAATGCACATAACAATGCTAAATATTGTAGTCATAATTGTAAATTCAGCACTGTCAAGACAAAGAAAAACAAATCTTTGTTTTAGGTCAACATTTTAGGTTTACACAGGAGGCTTGCCCTCTTTTTGTCCACTTCAAGATCATGTGTAGGTATGTTCACTTTGGCTTCAATTCTTTCTGTAGTTTGTAGTCATGTGCTTTTCCTCAGCATCTCCCCAGACAGTCATTCTCCCTGTCTCTCTTTCATAGATAAAAAATTTATTTGGCTGGTGTTTTCTTTCTTTTCATAGTTTATTTTTTTTATTCACATTGCATCCCAATTACAGCCCCTTTCCATCCATTCCTCCTAGTCCTGCCCTTACAAATCCCTACCCTAACTACCTATCTTCTACTGAAGGAAGTGGAAGCTCCCCTTGAATACCTACTGGGGCATCTAGTCACAATAGGACTAAAGGCCTCCTCTCCCACTGAGGCCCAAACAGGTCTTTTGCATGCCCCTCCCAAATGACCCACAGCTTCCTACAGCATTTTTATGAGTAATGGAGAGAAACTTCCTCTTCTCCTTGAATAATTCAGCTTTGTTCATTTGCATACTTCACACTGGAGGCCAAGCCATCCTTCACTCCGCTCCATGGGTCAGTTCAGATTTCCTAAAGATGCTTCTTTGTAGCTCTCTGCTTTGCATCAGGAGTAGGTGGGTGACAGGAGATGAATGTAGGGTAACTACTTTTCCCTTTTTGCTTTTAATATTTTTATTAGATTAATAATTTGATTTTTTATGATGTAGAAAGATTTTTTGCTTCATTCTTTAATTAAGGTTGGATTTTAATAAATATTTTCTTTCCAGTTATTTTAAATGACCCAATGCCTTTTCTCTTTTAAATCTTTAAATAGAGAGAATTATGTTTGCCTGAAGATTTAAAAATCATAAATCTGAAAGGAAAACTTTATATACTTAATTTTTTTTACAATAACTCTTTTTTTTCATTATCTTTATTTTTATACAGTACAAACATTATCTTCTCTTGGTCTGCCCTCCCACAGTTCCTCATCCCATTCAAACTCCACCTTGTCTCCAACAGTATGTCCCCACCCACTTCCCCATCTCTCTTCCCCACTTCTATCCCCACTAGACTTCCCCACTTCCTAGGGCCTCAAGTCTCTCAAGGGTCAGGCATGTCTCTCACTGAGGCCAGAGAAGGCAGTTCTCTGCTGTATATATATGGGGCCTTGAACCAGCTAGTGTATGCTGCCTGGTTTGTGGATTACTGTCTGAGAGATCTCAGGGAGGGGTCTGGGCTAGTTGACACTTCTGGTCTTCCTATGGGGTCAACCTCTTCCTCAACTTCTTCTATCTCTTCCCTAATTCAACCAGAGGAGTCCCAGACTTTAGTCCATTAGTTGGATGTAGATATCAGCTGTTGGTTGGGTGTAAGTATCTCAGTCAGCTGCTGGTTGGGCCTCTCAGAGAACAAATATGCTAGGCTCCTGTTTGTAAGCATACCATAGCATCAGTAATAGTGTCAGGTCTTGGAGCCTCCCCTTGAGATGGATCTCAAGTTGGACCAGTCACTGGACCTCCTTTACCTCAGTCTCTTCTCCATTTTTGTCCTTACAGTTCTTTTAGACAGGAACAATTCTGGTTCAGGGTTTTTGACTGTGGGATGGCAACCCCCTCCCTCCACCTGATGCCTTGTTTTTCTTCTGGAAGTGGGCTCTACAAGTTCCTTCTCCCCACTGTTGGGCATTTCATCTAGGGTCCCTCCCTTTGAATCCTGAGACTCTCTTTTCTCCCAGGTCTCTGGCACATTCTAGAGGGTTCCCTACCTCCCACCCCCAGAAATAGCTTATTTTCATCCATTCTGTTTGATCTCTGGGCTTTTCTCATGATTCTCTCACCAATACCTGACCATGTTATCCCTTTCCCCTCTCTGTTCCATCTCCATTTGTCCCTCTGCCTTCTATGATTGATTTGTTCTCCTTTCCAAGTGGGGTTGAAACAGAAGTTGATATTTTCTAGTTCTATCCATTTGCCTGCAAAACTCACAACGTCCTCTTTCTTAATAGCTGAATAATATTCCATTGTATAAATGAACATTTTCTGTATCCATTTTTCTCTTATGGGACATCTGGGTTGTTTCCAAGTTCTGGCTATCACAGATAAATCTCCTATGAACATAGTGGAGCACATGCTCCTGTGGCATGGTAGGGCATCTTTTGTGTATATGTCCAAGAGTGGTATAGCTGGGTCTTTAGGTAGATCTATTTTCAATTTTCTGAGTAAACTCCATATGCATTTCCAGAGTGGTTGTGTCAGTTTGCAATCCCACCAGCAATGAAGCAGAGTTCCCCTTTCTCCACATCCTTGACAACATGTGCTGATGTAGAGTGAAAAATTATAAAGACCATTTTATAAAATATATACAGGCTCACTAGTTCCAAGAAAGCAGAACTGAATATAAGATTCCAGGCCTTTCACTGCCCCAGGATACATTCCTCAAGCCTCAGGGAAGAAAATCCACCTGTGGGCGGGGTAGGCCCAAAGCAGGAAGACACATTCCTGGACACAAAGAAAGATGCAAGACATCTGGGTGGTTCCAAGAACTAACTAACTTTCCACTGATCTTGGTTACCCCTCCTCCCCTCTTTGAGGTCTTTTCCAGTGTTACAGCTTGCTGAGTTCAAAATTTATAAAACAACCAATCATGTGTAACCGGGCGAAAATTCCTTCCTTTCCCTACCCCTTACTATAAAAAGTTCCTTAGCGCACCACCCGGGGTCAAACTGTACTCCTGCATGAGGGTGCAGTTTGAATGCTGGCTGCCAGCTCTCTTCCCTAATAAACCTCTGCTGATTGCATCCAGGTACGGTGTCTTGGAATTTACTTGAGTAAGGGTCTCCCAAATATGGGAGTCTTCACTGTCATCTGAATTTTTGATCTGAGCCATTATGATTGGCATAAGGTAACTCAGGGTTGTTTTGATTGCATTTCCCTGATGACTATAACTTTGAACATTTCTTTAAGTGCTTCTTGGCCATTCAAGATTTCTCTGCTGGGAATTCTCTGTTTAGCTCTATACTCCATATTTTTATTTATTTATTTATTTATTTATTTATTTATGGATGTTTACTTCTTGAATATATATATTCAAATATATATATATATATATATATATGTATATATATATATATATATATATATACACATATACATACTTTGGATATTAGCCTCCTATCTGATATGGGATTAGTGAAGAAATATTTTTTCCAAATCTGTAGGTTGCTGACTTGTCCTACTGACTGTGTTCTTTACCTTACAGAAACTTTTCAGTTTCATGAGGTTTCATGTATCAATTTTTGATATTAGTGCCTGAGCCATTGGAGTTCTGTTTAGGAACTGCTCGTTTCCCCAGTTCCAATGGGTATGAGATTCTTTCATAGGTTCTCTTCTATTAAATTCAGTGTATTTGTTTGTTGTTGTTGATGTTGTTGTTGATGATGATGATGTTGTTGTTGAGGTTCTTGATCCACTTTTCATTCTTGAGAGGCTTGAAGTTCTTGTCATACAGGTCTTTCACTTGTTTGGTTGAAGTTATCCCAAGATACTTTATGTTATTCTGGCTATTGTGAAGGGTGTTATTTCTCCATTTTCTTTCTCAGCTTGCTTATCATTTGTATAAAGGAAGGCTACTGATTTGTTTGAGTTAATTTTATATCCAGCCATTTGCTAAAGATTTTATCAGCTGTGGAAGTTCTCTGATAGAAATTTTGGGGTTGGTTTGTGTACTACCATATCATCTACAAATGGTAATATCTTGACTTCTTCTTTTACAATTTGGATGCCCTTGATCTCCTTTTGTTGCTTTATTGCACTAGCTAGAACTTCAGGTACTATATCAAATAGATATGTAGAGAGTGGACATCCTCATCTTGTCCTTATTATAGTGGGATTGCTTCAAGTGTCTGTCCATTTAATTTGATATTGGCTCTTGGTTTGCTATATATTGTTTTTATTATGTTTAGGTATGAGCGTTAAATTCCTGATCTCTCCAATACCTTTAACATGAAAGTGTGCTTTATTTTGTAAAATGTTTTTCAATATCTAATGAGATGATCTCTTAATTTTTGCTTTGAGTTTGTTTATATAGTAGACTCTGTTAATGGAATTTTATATATCGAACCAACCTTGTATTTCTGGGGTGAAGCCTACTTGCTAGTGGTCAATGATCATTTTGATATGTTCTTAGATTTGGTTTGTGAGAATTTTATTCAGTATTTTTGCATTAATAGTCACAAGCAAAATTGGTCTGAAGTTCTCTTTCTTTGTTGCCTCTTTGTGTGATTTAGGTATCATAGTAATTGTGGCTTCAATGAATGAACTAGGTAGTGTTTCTTCTGATGTTATTTTTGGAATAATATGAAGAGTGTTGGTATTAGCACCTCTTTGAAAATCTGGTAGAATGTTGCACTAAAGCCATCTGGTCCTAGGATTTTTTTGGTTGATAAGTTTTTAATGACTTCTTTTATTCCCTTAGGGGATACTGGGTAGTTTGCCTGCTCTTGATTTAACTTTGGTACATGGTATCTGTCTAGAAAATCATCCATTTCATCAAGATTTTCCAGTTTTGTTGAGTATAGACTTTTGCAGTAGAATCTGATGATTTTTATAATTTTCTCAGTTTCTGTTGTTATATCTCCCTTTTCATTTTTGTTTTTTTTTTTTTTTTTAATTTGGATACTGTCTTGTGCCCTTTCATTATTCTGGCTAAGGGTATATATATCTTGTTGATTTTCCCAAATAACCATTCTTTGAATGAATGGTTTTGTTCATTCTCTGAATCATTCTCTTTGTTTCTAATTGATATTTCAGCCCTGAGTTTGACTATTTCCTACCATCTAATCCTCTTGGGTGTGTTTGCTTCTTTTCGTTCTAGGGCTTTCAGATGTGCTGTTAAGTTACTAGTGTACAATTTCTCTAATTTCTTTATCAGGGCACATAGTACTATTTTCTGTTAGCACTGCTTTCATTGTATCCCATAAATTTTGGTATGCTATGTCATCATTTTCATTGACTACCAGAAGTTTTTAATTTCATTCTTTATTTCTTCCCTGACTAATTTATCACTCAGTAGAGAGTTGTTCAGTTTCCATGGGTATGTGGGTTTTCTGTTGTTTTTGTTGGTATTGAAGTCTAGCCTTAGTCCATGGGTGATCTGATAAGATCCATGGGATTATTTCAATCTTGTATTTGTTAAGACTTATTTTGTGACTGATTATATGGCCAGTTTTGGACAACGAATCATAAGGTGCTGAAGAGAAAGTGTATTATTTATTTATTTATTTATTTATTTATTTATTTATTTATTTTGGTTTGTGTGTGCACGCATGTGTGTGCATGTGTGTGCCTGTGCACGTGCATGTGCTTGCATGTGTGTGTATGTGTGTGCATGTGTGTGTGTGTGTGTGTATGAAATGTTCTGTATATATGTGTTAAATCCATTTGGTTCATAACTGACCTCTGTTAGTTTCATTGTGTTTCTGTTCAGTTTCTCTTTCAAGAACCTGCCCACTGGTGAGAGTGGGGTGTTGAAGTCTCCCACTACTCTTGTATGGGGTGCAATCTGCATTTTGAGCTTCAGTAAAGTTTCTTTTATGAAAGTGTGCACTTGCATTTAGGGTATAGATGTTCAGAATTGAGATTTTCTTTTGTTGGATTTTTCCTTTGAAAACTTTTAGTTCAAAGTTTATTTTATTGAATATTAGAATGTCAAATCCCAATTATTTTTTGAGACCATTGGCTTGGAAACATTTTACCCCTTGCCTTTTACTCTGAGGTAGTGTCTGTATTTGTCATTGAGGTGTGTTTCATGTATGCAGCAAAATGCTGGATCCTGCTTGTGTATCCAGTCTATTAACATATGTCTTTTTATTGGGAAGTTGATTTAGTTGATATTAAGCGATACTAAAGAGAAATGATAGTTCCTGATATGTTTGTTTTTGTAGATGGCATTATGTACATGTGGATCTCTTTTTTTGGTTTTATTGATAGCTGATTGATTTCATGCTTTGTCTTCGGTGTAGGTACCCTTGTAGAGCTGGAATGGTAGATAGATATCATTTAGGTTTGATTTTGTCATAGAATATTTTGGTTTTTTCCATATATGATGATTGAGAGTTTTGCAGGGTATGGCATTTTTGTTCTCTTAGGGTCTTCATGACCTCTGCCCAGGCTCTTCTGACTTTTAGGTTCTTTGTTGAAAGTCTGGTGTGAGTCTGATAGGTCTGCCTTTATAGATTACTTGGTATTCTTTTCTTACCTCTTTTAATATTCTTTCTTTGTTCTGTGCATTTAGTGTTTTGGTTATTTTATGATGAAAGGATTTTCTTTTCTGGGCCTATATATTTGGTGTTCTATAAACTTTTATACCTTTATGGCCATCTCTTTTGTTAGGTCTGGGAAGTTTTCTTCCATGATTTTGTTGAAGATGTTCTCTGGTTATTTGAGCTTGGAATATTTGCTCTCTTCTATTCCTATTCTTAGGTTTGGTCTTCTTATTGTTTCCTGGATTTTATGTTTTAGGTTAGGAGTTTTTTTGTGTTTTGAATTTTTTGACTGTTGTCTAAATATCTTCTAAGATATCTTATACACCTGAAATTGTATCTTCTATGTCTTGTATTCTGTTGTTGATGCTTGCATCTGTAGCTCCTGACCTCTTTCCGAGGCTTTCTATTTTCTAGCTTGCCTCCATTTGTGTTTTCTTTATTGTTTCTACTTTTAGTTTCAGGTCTTGGACTGCTTTGCTCAGTTCCTTCACCTGTTTGATAGTATTTTCATGTATTTCTTTAAGGGATTTATTTGTTTCCTCTTTAAGGGCTTCTACCTTTTTCCCCTGTGTTTTTCTGTATTTCTTTCAGTGAGTTATTTATATCCTCCTTGAAGAATTCTGTTATCTTCATGAGATAGAAGTTTAGGTCAGCATACTGATTTTCAAATGTGCCGGGGTATCCAGGGTTGTGGTAGTGGAAAAACTGGGTTCTGGTGGTACCAAAGTATATTGGCTTCTATTGCTTATATTCTTGTGCTTGCCTCTCACCATCTGGTAATCTCTGGTGTTAACTGGCCTGTATGTCTCTATCTGGAGCCTGCCTCCTGTGTCCCTGGCTTTCTGCATGTCTCCTGGGAGACCTGTAGCCCTGGCTGTAGCAGATCTCCTGGGAGGCCTTCAGACTGTGAGTTTTTCAGAAGTACATACCTGACAATGATCTGTTGCCCTGGGTACAGATCTCTTGGGAGGCCTTCAGAATATGGGGTCTTCTGAGGAGCCTATAAGCTGATGATCTTCCCTGAAGGAAAGTATAGGCTGTTGCCATGAGTGCAACAGATCTCCTGGGAGGCCTTCAGACTATTGGGTCCTCAGAGGAGCAGACAAGCTGCTGATCTGCCCAGGAAAAAGATGTATACTGGAAAGAATGTGGAGTGCAAGTTGAGGGGATGAGTCCAGCATCTGATGGGCTTCTTGGGATTCCCAGCTGCTATGATTATTTAAGAGAATCCCTTACCTATTTCCCTGGGTGCAGCATATCTTCTAGGAGATATTTAGACTGTGGGGGCTTCAGAGGGGCAGACAAGTTGTTGATATGCCCTTGTGGAAGGTGCAGGCTATATAGTTAACTTTTATGTAACTAATAAAAATTGTGGTAATTTTCAACAAAGATTACAACTTGCAATTATTTTTATTGTAAAATATATTATTTTATGTTTGCTATTTAGAATATTTTAAACTAAAATTGTCAAGGTTTATATATGTCTTATCTATGTAACTACAATTTATATATCCTACTGTTTAGTATTTCATTATATAAATATTGCTTTATATTTATTCTTCAGGTTATTAGAACTTAACTATAAATTTAACTATAGTGGTGACTGGTATAGGAGTAAAAACTGGGCAACCAAATATGAATGGCCAGTCTATGAAGTCTCTCCTAACACAAAGGAGAGCAAGTGTACATATGAATGGGCATGGAACATCCTCATTCTCCTGTGTCTGTGTTACACATACCACAAATGCATAAAAGAAACCTTGCTACAACTTTCTTTTCAAAGGGTGAAGCTAGGAAGATTAAACAAATGGAAGTAGCTCTTGGCAAAAACATAAGACAACCTTGAGATAAACTGAGGATTTTTGAGCTGAAAATTGTACATATTTTCATAGAACACATTTATGAATACATCTTAGACATAGCTAAAATTTCTGAGAATATTTGACAAGGTTAAAATTTATATTTTGAGTTCGTCAAGAACAATGCCAAATGAAACCCCTAATTACTAGAAGAAGAATGTCACTCACTGTGGTGTAAATCACTAAGTTAAGCACTCAAATCAAAAAGGTTGGGGAGGGAATATGTGAGAATATGTGGAAAGTACATGGACAGACATTTCACATTGGAGGAGACACTAAGAGGTGAGGAAGTATGTCTGAAGATGTTTGACCCACATCTGTCTTCAAGCACAGCTCAAGACCACTGGCTTACACTTGTTCATATCATTATTTGAGGAAAAATATTCAACATTTGAGCAAATGCAACATTGTAGTCAACAGATTTTACATCTACTATAAGCTCCTTGGTAAGGTTATAGAATAATGAAACAATTTCTATAAGTTTATATCTAATGATATCAAAGATTTAGACTCTCAACTAAAAATGTTAACCCATCTTGCAAAGCTAAAGGAAGCTTCTTATATACAGCATGATATGTATATATATATATATATATGCGCAGTTGCCATGCTTTTTACAATAGCAATGCACAAAAAAACTTTATAAAACCAAAATTGTAAAAAACTGCTTATCAACAGAAACAGAGTCAAACACATTGCATTCTTTTTATATAATATGATATCAAAACAAATGAAGATTATAGCAATAATATATGAACTTTAATGACACTTTAGGGAAAGACATTTGTTGAGTAGAGAGAAATAAAATCATATAGTCTGCACTGAAATGTAAGTTCAAAATCTAAATAGATGGCTCAAATGCTAAGTGTGTGCATGTAGGTGACAGTTTTTCTTGGTGTAGGGATGGAGGATACTTGCAAAAGCAACAGTGTTATTTAATATTTATTCATTTATTTATTTATTTATTTAATAAGAAACACATCCATATTGTTTTCCCAAGTTCCTTGGCTGTAATTACCTTCATCCCAGCTGTGTATGGGCTGAATTTTTACAGGCATGTGCTGCCACATTTTTCCCTTATGACACCCATTTTGACTGGGGTGAGATAGAATCTCAAAGCAGTTCATTTTTGCTTCCGCTATGGCTTAGAATGCTGAACAAGTTTTCGTTTGTGTATTGGCCATGTGTATTTCTTCTTTGGAAAACTGTCTCTCCCGTTAGTTTACTGATGGAGATTTTTTTGTTTTGTTGTTTGTTTGTTTGTTTGTTTGTTTTTCCCGAGACAGGGTTTCTCTGTATGGCCCTGGTTGTCCTGGAATTCACTTGTTAGACCAGGCTGGCCTCGAACTCAAAAATCCGCCTGCCTCTGCCTCCCAAGTGCTGGGATTAAAGGCGTGCGACACCACTGCCCTGCCCGGCTAAGGGATTTTTTTTTTTTTTAAATGAGGATTGTGAGCATAGATTTTATGAATCCTTTATATTGTCTTTCTATCAATGCCCTGTTAGACATATAACTGGAAATGTTTTCTCCCATTCAGAAGGTTGCCTGATTACTCTGTTCTTTCTTTTGTTATGTAGATAGTTTTGAACTAAATTCAAAGTATTTTGTCAAGTCTGGGTTTTATTTCCTAAATGACTAGAATGATTTTCAGAACAGCCTTCTCTATGCCTATACCATGACCTATACCTCTCAGTTTCAAAGCTCCATGATATGGATTAAGATCTTTGATCCATATTTAGTGAATTTTTGAATAGGGCAAGAAACAGGCATCTGATTCTTACTTCTATACTTTATTAACAAGCATTGCTGGAAATATTTTTTGAAGTGATTGACTTCTCAAGTGCATATTTTTGACACCCTTTTAAGAACTCTGATAATAGAAATTGGAGGAAAGCTCAGCATTAAAATGTGTTGGCTACTCTTGCCAAGCACCTGGGTTGGATTTCTTGGGGATCCAACACCTTTTCTAGCATTCTTTAGTACTGCACACAAGTGTTACACATATATACTGCAAGCCAAACACCCAAAAACATAAGATAAATGTTTTTTTTTAATTCCCCAGATAGCTATATGCCTGTGGTTTATTTTGAGGTTTTACTATGTAATATACAACTTTTCAAATAATGAGCCTTTGTTTTTTCTGTTTGTTTTTTTTGTATATTTGCTTTATTTTTTATTTTGAGGGATTTTGTGTTTTTTCTTTATGGTTTTGCCAATGAATAACTCCTGTTAGCAATTTTCAGAGATATTAATTTATAAGGCTCAAGTAGCACAGCATGCTAAGCAATGTGAGCAAACTTTGAATTCTACAGCTGTGTTCTGTTTAGGAATTGAACTGTTTCTTTGTTCAGAGTACTCAAAGTCTATGAACAACTGATATATTAGTTACCCGGTGGTCATGCCAAGTTTCAGATTGACTAGTCCTGCATCACAGAGCTATGTCACACTGGCTGTATGATTCACTGAATTGGATTTCATCATGTTGACATTAAATAATCTGACAACATCACAAAGAAAGTAGAGTAAAATGATATATGTTGAGAGAGGGAGTATATTCATTGAAGAGTATCAGTAAAGAGCACTGACTCAGAAGGATTGAGGAGATATATAGAACCAGTTTTATATATAAATTTGTCACTTGGCTATTCATGGATAAGCAAGTTGCTTTTTCTATACTCTTTTCTTTATCTGTGATAGCAATATAGAAACACTTATGTGATAGGTTTTTGATAGATTGTAATGAATTTAGATTGTAAATGTATATATATATATGGCTTAGATCAGAGAAAGAGCTAAACCTCAGAGTTAATACCAACATATTTTGATATTATGCCTTAGAAATAATATTGTGCGCTTCAAAATTATGAACTTTGATGGGGAAGTTTCCTCTTTGGGAGACTGAATTCAAGGTACTTCTTACATTATAAAATAAAGTTGTTCTCTGTGGACTGATATGTGCTTAAAAATCTATATATCAAACTAAAAAGGATTATCTGAGGCTAGAAAGAATACTTTTATTTTTATTTCTTGAAGGGTTATACAACTGTAAGTGTATCTCTGTGAGCCTTTCAGTCACATTTTGCCTGTTCTGTCAAAGCTCAGAAACAAGCAAATGTGTGAGATCACGGCTGGGGACTCAGCTGTGACACTTCAATATCCATTTAATAAGAGCTTTTTATTACCTCTTTGCATGGCTTCCCTGTGAAATTTTGAAATGACATCTGTATATTTTCCTTCTCCTTAGTTGAAAAACATAAGAAATCAAAAAGATACACTAGACAATCTTAACATCCCCTGTGCAAATAAAAATTCTTTGAGCTGGAGAAATAGTGCAACAGTTAAAGTAAATACTTCTCTTTCAGAGGGCTGATCTTGTTCTTCAGTGTCAGCAACTGACTACTGCCTACAGCTCCAACTCTAGGGTATCCAAAGCCACTGACATCCTGGGTCACTATTCACACACACACACACACACACACACACACACACACACACACACACAATTAATAACAGTAAATCTTAAAGGTTCATTTTAGTAGCTATCTTAGCTCTGCTCTGTTGGGGACTGAAGTGATGGCTAACTTGTTAAGAACACTTATTACTCTGGCAAGGTTCTAGTACACATGTGGTGGCTCACAGTCACTCATAACCCCAGTCCCAACTACTTCTGATTTCTGAGGGGCCCTGGGCATACATGTAGTTAAGTTATACATACTCAGGCAAAATACTCATACACATAAAACGTCAATAAATAAATATAAAGAAAATTAAGAAATATTTTGGACCATAGACATTAGTAACAAGACATAGCCAGAAATGTTCTTGAATTTCAGGTACATTTAAAGCAATGATTTAAACACAAATAGACTTATAGTTTCACACATTTAAAAATTGTGAAATGCAGGGAATTAAAGTAAATACTAGATTTATTACTAAAGAAAATAACAGAGATTGTAGCATTCCAGTCCTATAATTTGTCCATGCATGAGAGAAGTTATAGGCCATCATTATTCTTAGTTCTAATCTTTTTTTATGGATATGTTTTATATAAAATTAAACAGAAAAATAAAAACAACAAAATAGTTCCTAATATACATCTTCTTATATGTGAAAAAGAGTCATCTTAAATGCTATAATAAAGCTAAATATTGTCATAATGCAGAGAGAATGTCATATCACAGAAAACTAATAAATATGTCAACTGGATTTGAAGTCTCAGGCATGGAGGTTATTCACATAGCTCAAGTTACATACTTTGCTGTACAAAATAATTCCCTGTGGGAAACTATTTGTGCTCCCTTTTGTATTTTAGAAGTAGTAAAAAGAAAAAGATTTTCAAGCTGTCATCCTCAAAGTATATTATAGGCTACATTTTGAATCTTTATGATATTCTTTAGGCTAATGGATCAAGAATTGTTTAGAGCTCATAGGAGATACATATTATGTGCAATATATAATCAGCATTTCTAATTCTTATTTCCAATTTTGCATGCGTGTTTAAATAGATCAAGCCTGTTGGTAATTAGGACTAAGGTATTCTTTTGATTTAAATCAAAATATCTTTTGGGGATTTCAGCTATAGGAATTTCTTTAGACACATAGCCTGCAGCATTCCCAGTGAACAAAATCATTTCATGGCCTGATTTTATCTCGTATTTGTGTTCTTCTGCATCTTGTTAGTCTCTATTTACCATCCTCCAGGCAATAGTTTTAAAATGTTTCAACATATATATTTTGGGTCAGATACTTTATGTGTTGTATAGAGGATGCATTATTTATACCTTTTCTGGCATCTGTTAGCTAAATATCAGTCACCTCTTTTCTAGTTATAAGAAAATGACTGTTAGCCACTGTCAAATGTTTCCCAAGATGATAAATTGCCTCAACTTTTAAGCATTGTTCTCACTCTTAATTTCACTCATAATTTTACATTTTCCTTCAGAAATGTAGCCAATATGAGAAACCTTTAAATCTTCTGTAATCACTGGGTGGCAAGAAGTCTGATTATATACCTTGGATGAACGTGATTTGAGGTATGTGTCCAATTGGACTGATTGAGTATGGAGTTAAAACTATTTAATTTCACCCTTAATGGTCAATATATTAAACTTGACTGTGAAAAATACTGATGATTCTCCTTTCTGAACGTCTCTGAAGCACATACAACTGCGAGAAGAACACATAGTTCATTGGTGACTGAGCTCAGATTTTTGAGAAATTACTATCCATCCTCACCCCATCGAAAAATGGTGTTAGGTTTGTCCTAAGAATGTGGACTGCAAACCATAACTTGCAATCATTGGGGGATTAATCTTTCATCTTCTCTTTCTTGTCCTCTCTGCTTAGAGAACTTGTAAGCCTTTAAATATTTAAAAGTTTTCTAGAGAAGGAAATAGAGACACAAATCACAACTATAAAACCCTTAGGCTGATTAAGTCAAAGCTGAGGAAGCATTTTATTTTCTCTCAGGAGTTCCAATATTTTTTCCTAATAATTCTGTTTTCTTAGGCTTTTATGCCTTGGGGTTTAGATTCCATCAGCCCTGATTTACTAATCTTATGTCTCATTTTTCTGACTGCCTTTTTCCTCTACCACCTTAGAAAGTCTTCGTTACCCATCCCTGGCACAGCCTCAAACTCTTGTGCTCCCTAACCACCATAGAGGAGATAAATGTTGTTACACGCTGTTACACTGACCAACAAAGTGACAGACACTAGAAGCATGCCTCAGTTTCACCAGAAAACTCTGTGAGTAGGGCGGTCTGTGTTTATAAACCTCACAGGAAAGCAAAGGGACAAAGGCAGAAGGCTACGTCAAGAAGGGAGAACAAATCCTGCACAAGCCACACACCCTTCTCACATGACTGTAGCTAAGAAAAGAATAAAAGGAACTCAGGGAAAAACATGTGTTTGGAGTTGAGAAGCAATCACTTGATAATTGGCACAGAAGATAGAGACTTCTGGGTAACAATCATGAGGCAGCACTCCACCTATGTGGTAGTTAGAGCAGAGTTCTTGCTAGAACTACCATTAAACTGTAAAGTCAGTCTTTTGTGGATGCTCCTGTACACTTCACAAAATACAGAGTTCTAAGAAACCACCTACTTGTCTTGCTCTTAAATGCCTTCTTTTAAAATGGATCTAGAAACACCTGTAAAGTAGTAGCCAGTCACCCTTGTGTTATAGTAAAATAGAGACTAGAGGTAAATATGAGATAGCCGAACTGTTTAATGAAATGGGGAATATATATATATATATATATATATATATATATATATATATATCATATAAGGACTTATCAGGTTTCCAAAAAATTTAATGTTCAGCTTTCTTAAAATGCACTAGTCAGTATTCTCCAGAGAAACAGAATCAATACTACGTATCTTACTGAATATATCTCTTCCCAGACTTATATTTATAGCATATGTATAAACATACATGCATGTACATACATTTATAAACTGGAAACATGTAAATGATAGTGGTAGAATTATACTCCCCACTCAGGCTCGAGAACTAGACATGGCAGTGAAGTAAGTCTAGTCTTAAGGCAGATCAACCATCCAGCCTAAAATGGCAGGCACACTGAATTTCTCCTTTCATCTGCTTAATCTCAGTCAAGATTTTAAAAGATCAGATGGTGTCAATTCATGACTGAGAAGTGATTTGCTTCATGAATTCTGTTCAAATGTGAATCTCATGTAGATGCCTTTTAAAGAGAAATCAGAAGTAACATAGATCCTGGACAATTAAACATCACAAAGCTGATTGTGGGGGTGTGCTACCACGGTCTCAACATTGGGGAAGCAGAGGCAGGAGGATTACAATTCCACCCTTACCTAATGGAGGCTATCCAGGTCTACATGAACCACTGCCTTCCAAAATGAAAACTAAAGTAAAAACATAAGGGAAATACAAACAAATGTCTGCATGAAAAGAGATACACTGTCCAAATTGTAAGTGGCATCTAAACTACCACACTGTAGTGATTGTTTACAGGTAAAGGTGAGTTTGGAAGAGCTTCAAGACTTTTTATTATTCAGAAAAGACTCTACAATTAAATGTCCTCTACTGACTGGAAAATATAATTTTCAGATTATAAGGGACCTAAAAGTGATCTAGCCCAAATTTTGATTTGTAAATACGAAAATACTGATGCAAGAAATATCATTGTTTCTGTTGATTCCTTCAAAAGTCAGAGTTGGAACCCTCACACTCTGACATAATTCATGTTCTCTCCGGAAGCCACATGGGGATGGTAACAAAGCTACAAAGACTGTGTGCAGAAGCTGCTGCTCCAGTCTACCTCCTTTTCACTCATTCAATCCTTTATGAGTGGGCTTGCAGCTGAGACTTATTGCAGACCGGTAGCCGCTGGCAGTGAGCAAGGAAGAAGAGCCTACCAGAGTGGGATGAAAAATGAGAAGTATAATAACATGTAATGAAGTGAGATAAAATCCTTGCTCGGTGTCCAAATAAACTGTCAGAGTTTGGGCTTTGTAGCGTGTCAGGTGTGCTTCGATTCTGGCATGGGAAACTGCTCCACACAGAGGAAACCTGGTGTTGAAGTCATACCCAGAATAACATAAACCTGAGTTAATGCACAAGGGTTAGCACAGGAGTATTTCAATATATTTAATATTGTTTAAGATCTAGGTTAAAGCAAACATTTGAAGCAAGGTTTAAAATCCATCTTATGTTTACTTATATTTTTAATAATAAATTTTGAGTCAACGCCACAATTAAGTTTGTTAATGTACTCACATACAATAATTGCTAAATTCTCATTGAAAGTTGAGTTTGGGCAGATGTTGGCAGATAAAGGGAATAAAAAAGCCTTAAAATGAGAATTGCTGATTCCCTCTTAACTTTTGACTGCACAGGAGCTGAAATCGTTTTGACATCTCTCATTACCTGTGGAATATAAAATGTGACCCTTCTGCAGCTTCATGGCTTGATAAAGTGCAAACTAATGGTGTTTGCCCGACGTCCTCACCCTGATGTACCTGGCCTTTTCAAAACAGGGAGGCCAATGTCTAACGAGTCATGTAAAAGTCAGAGTGAGTGAACCTTAAACAAATGCAACATAACATCCTTTGCATTTCAGGTTTCTTGGAAATATCACCACTTTAAGTGCAGCACTGATGCCAAGAGCCAATGATTGTATGTTTTGAAATGTGTGTATCAACGTAAACATAAACAATCCAATGAAAAGAGAGCTGAATCCCGGGCTCACTTGACAGCTTGGATTCTCTGGTTTTTTATTTTTATTTTTTATTTTTGGTTCTTTCTTTCTTTCTCTCTTTCTTTCTTTCTTTCTTTCTTTCTTTCTTTCTTTCTCCTCCTCCTCCTTCCTCTTCCTCTTCCTCTTCCTCCTCTTCTCCTTCTTCTTGTAACACACCATTTTTATCTTCAAGAAACTTGCCATGAAATTAGTGTTAATTAATTAATGATCAAAACTAAAATAGCAATTTATTAAAATATATTTGTCTTTAATCATAGAAGGCTCTAGAATGGGAGATTTATTTAATCATTTCTTACTGTGTGCTGGCAGTTTAACACTTAATAGATGTCCAACTAGTGAACACAAGTATGCAAAGTATATTTACATTTTTCTCGTTATTTTTTCCTCAGTGTATCCTTTCACCAAAGCAACAAGTGACATGTAGATGAAGAATGCCCTCCCCCAATAATGGCACCAGTAAGCCAGAAAATAAAGTTTAATATTTGTTCTTGACATTCTGTTTGTTTCAATTTGCTAAAACAAACTTGGTAGAAAAGAAAAAGAAAATCTATTAATGTCAATGTTCACCTATCAGGGCAATAAAAAGGCACAATGGAAGAGTTTGGTATTGGTTTTGTGTTTGCTTATTGTTTGTATCTTTTGTGATAGGATCTCACTAAGTAGCTCAAGATGACCTCAGACTCACTGTGTGACCCAGGATAGCCCCAAATCAGCAGGAACTCCTTCTAGATCTGCCTCTGGGATGGCAGGTTTGGGCTGCCATACAGAGTAAGTAATGCCTCTTCTGCATAGAAGAGGGGTGTTTCCTGATGGTCTAGTGCTTGTGGAGCATTTAGGCTGGATAATTTAGTAAACTTGACAATGCTTTGAGCTGTACTGCACATTTTTTCTAAGTGATTCAAGGCAGAAGCTTTGGCAGGCAGTACTTCACATGGCAGTCCTTCCTGATGCACTCTCCTGAACTCCAACCCATGCTTGCTGTTACTGTTATAACTCCTCTTCAGTAGATTAAATCTTCACCTTCCAAATCCTAGGCCAACCATGGGAGATAGGAGGGATCTCTCATAATTCCCTCATCAATACCTTCACTTCATTCAAGTCCTGTAATTTACCTACACATTCTTAAACAATGCTTCATGTCTTCATTTTAGAAGCATTTGTAAACTTACCTATAGTCTCTGGCTTTCTATTCATTAATGTATCTATATATTGTATCTGTAATATAGATATATTAATAAATAGAAATAGTATAATATAGAATAGTGTAATATAGATACATCATGATGTATCTATATTATAGATACATTAATGTTTCTTCTCTTTTCTATTTATCTATTTGTGATGACTTTTTAATTCTGATGCTGTTGGACAATTGAGTAGTTTCCAGTATTTGACAATTTTGAATGGCTGCATTGTAAACATTTTAGAATCTACAACAATTAAGTTTCTACTTGGAAGAAGGCAGGGTGCTGGGGTCCAACCTCCGAGTCCTGACATACTAGATATACACTCTGTAACTAAGCTTTGTCCTCAACTCTCACAAATAAGGATTTCTGTTTGCTACCTGACTTAAACCTTCTGAACCAAACACAAGGAACACATTGTAACTATTCCCAGGTTATGATACAGAGCATGCTGAGCATTCCATCTCAATTTACAGTTTCTCCCACGGAGCCTGGGAATCTTGTAGCTCTATTTCCTCATTAGTTAACTTTATCGAGCAGCATTTTGCTGAGCACTCTGGCTTCCTCTATGTTCATTGGATGTTTGGCTTACTCATGTGTGAAATGCTTGTTTTAAGTCACTCACCTGTTTTTATTGGGTTGTCTGTGTTTTTACGGTGGCTTCTTTATAGAAGGTCTGTATAAAAGTTGTTCCCTAGCTGTCCACGTCACAAATATCTTCTTCTTGTCTATGACTTTTCACATTTTAAAAACATATTTTTGAAAAAGGCAAAATTATCATCATAATTTTAACATCACTGAATTTATGAATCTTTTTCTTTCTAGTCACTGCTCTTTGTGTTGTGTTTAAGAAATCCTTTACCACTAAGGACATTAATATATTCTATCCCATTATCTTCTAAAAGCTTTATGGTTTTGCCTTTCACGTTTAGGTTTTTAATCTACCTGGAATTGATTTTTTTTATATGGCATGAATGCTTTTGCTATTATGCCATAATTTTTAGAAATCGAACATCCACAAGGTCACCATTATCATTTAGTTTATGCCTCCACAATTGAGAGAGTAGTAGTCAGCCACAAAGTCAGAGTTATACCGGGGAAAAAAGGGCATTTTTTCTTTTCTATCTTTATTTTTTTAAAGAAACTGTAATTAAGTCCCCACTGCATGGCAAGATACTTTACTTCCCAAAACTCTAAAATGCTCATTTTATGCATGAATCCACCAATCATAAAATGCTTAAGGGACTCATCGAAGATCCACGGGTAGTATACATTTGAGCAAGCATTTTTTATTATTGTTGTTTGTTTTAAAGTTTTATATTCTGAAAGCATTTGCCCTCTGTCACTCTAGGTTAAGAATTCTTTGGACTAATTATATTATTTCTTTTACCTTATTAAGAACTTGGATTTTCTTAAGATTTTCAACTGTTACATTTTTCCAATTATTTTAATGTTAGTTTTAATTTTGTAATTAATTACTTATTTTATTTATCTACATCCCAAAGGTTGCTTTCTTACCTGGTGCCCCTAACAGAGTCCTTAGCCCTCTCCCTTTCCTTTACCTTTAGAGGGTGCTACCTGGGTATCCCCAATCTTGGTGTATCACATCTCTGTGGGATTAGGTACATCCTCTCCCACTGAAGCCAGACAAGGCAGAACTCCGTTACATATGTGCTGGGGGCCTTAGACCAGCCCCTGTGTTTCCTTTCCTTGGTGACTCAGTCTCTGGGAGATCCTAGGTATCCAGGTTAGTTGACAATGTTGGTCGTCCTACCACTCATAACTCTTCATATTTTCTTCCTTGCAATGTATATGTATTTTCTTGCAGTGTATTACATACACACACATATATATACACATACATATATACATACATATATAAACATACACACACACACACACACACATATATATATATATATGCTTCCCCTAATGCTACTCCTTTAAGATCTCCCCTTCCTCCTATCCCATCCAAATCCACACTCCTTTTGTCTCTTTTTAGAAATCAAAAAGGAATCTAAAGAATAATACTAAAAATAAAACAGAAACAAAACAAATAGAGAAAAACAAACAAAGAGAAACTTCAAGAAGCATGTATAGACACACACACCAACACACACACACACACACACACACACACACACACACACCTCTATTCCTCAACTAAGCAGCTACTATCTGCACTTCTCCAACTCATAGCAGCTTTCTAAAACCAGCTCCAATCAAAGAGAATCCAGTTTATCTGAAACACTTTTGTAGCTGGCAGGCTGAAGTTGTGAGTGAAAGATTGTATCAATTAAACATTTCTAAAGTTAACTGGTCAACAAGAATGAGTCATTTCAGGATGCAATGTGCAGTTTCAATTATCCAAAAGCAAGCTATCAAACCAAAATTTGACTGGAGAAAATGAAAACTTTAAAGTTTATTGTTCTAAAATATGTCCACATATTAAACCCAATAAATAATGTCACATTTGCTTGTATACTACAAACAATTGTTTGATGAAATATTGAAAAGTGCTTATAAGACGAGAATTACAAATGCAAATATGTGAGAATGTTTTTTTTTTTGCCTTACAGAAGCATTGCAGTTTCATGAGATCCCATTTATCAAATCAATTTACAAATTCAATGCAATTACCATAAAAGTTCCAATACATATTTTTTTACAGACCTTGAAAGAACAATCCTCAACTTCATATTACAAACAGAAAAGCCCAGGATAACTAAAACAGTCCTATATAATAAAAGAACATCTGGAGTTATTACCATCCCTGATTCAAACTGTACTACAAAGCAATAGTAATAAAAATGCATAGTATTGTTATAAAAACCAAACAAGTTGGTCAATTAAATCAAAGTGAAAACAAAGACATAAATTCATATATCAATGGACAATTTATTTTTGATAAAGAAACTAGATATATACAGTGGAAAGGAGAGAGCATCTTCACCAAACTCTGCTGGACTAACTAACTGGGTGTCTGCATGTATAACAATACAAATAGATTCATATCTGTCACTCTGCACAAAACTGAAGCCTAAGTGGATCAAAGACCACTTATAACCAGATACCTTGAATCTGAAAGAAGAGAAATAGGGGGATAGCTTTGAATGCTTTGTCACATGAGACTAGCTCCTGAATAGCGCACAAGTGGTTCATGCAAGAAGATCAACAATTAATAAATAGAATCCTTTGAAACTGAAAAAGCTTCTGTAAGGCAAAGGACTCCCTTAAAAGGAAAAAAGGCATCCTACAGAATGAGAAAACATCTTTACCGACTTCATATCTGACAAAAGACTGGTATCCAAAACATATAAAGAACTTGTAAACCTAGAGATCAACAAGCCAGGTAATCCGACAAAAAAGGGGGGTATAGAGAACTAAACAGAGAATTCTCAGCAGAGGAATCTCTTGTGGCCGAGAAACACTTAAATAAATGTTAAAAATCCTAATCAAAAGGGAAATGGAAGTAGTAGTAGTAGTAGTGGTAGTGGTA
>JANHMN010000004.1:100768281-100830781 GCA_030674055.1 Rhabdomys pumilio | reverse complement strand
TCTCTCTCTCTCTCTGTTCCTCTATCTCTGTCTGACTCTCTGTTTCTGTCTACCGCCCTGCCTACCTTCCATCCATCCCCACCCTCTCTCTCTTCCTCCCTGCCTTCTCAGGCTGAAGCCCAGACCTGCTTCAAATATAGGATTTGACACCTTTATTCATTATCAGCTCTTTTCTCTGTGTTCCTTTTAAATCTGATTTGTTATACATTTAATTTATGCTTTCTGTCTCTTCCTCTATGGAGTCAGTACATTCTCTCTCTGGGTGCTGTTACCTGTAAATTATAGATGCACAATTTGTAAAATATAATAATCAAGTATCTCTAATTCAATGAGACCTAATCTTTCTTGTTATTTGTCTTTTTTATACCAGCCCTCCTGTCTGAGAACTGTTGGAGGACATCACCAAGCATCTCTCTGGCTGTTATTATGCCTGATTGTGGTTGCTGCAAACAATTGTTACCAAGTGTGTTTATCTAACCCACCCATGCATTTGTATTCTTTAAGTTGAGAATTCTTTATTTAGAATGCAAATATTTTACACACCTATTTGCAGTTGTCCAATTCCTCATTAAAATAGAAGAGTGATTTCTGAATCACTTAGCATGGAATTGAGAAACTTTTTTTTTTTAAATTAGCATTGAATCGAGAACGTTTTTAAAGAAAAAAAAATGAATCTTTACCCATCCTTCTTTCTGTTGCACCTACCACAAGTTCAACTTTGTTTCAGATTTTTATTTTCTTAGACAGAAATTGAGACTGAGGCTGAACAAAAAAAAATTACCCTCCCTCCAAGATCTTTGGGTTCTCCACATATTCTATCTAAATGTATCCACATACAACTGTTGTTTTAAAAGTTGATGTAATTATATAAGCAATCATCATTCAATGTAGTCTATACAGCCATCATCTCTCTTCTGCTAGTTATGACTTGTGTGTGTGTGTATGTGTGTTGAGTGCGAACACATAAAATTAATTTTAAGTACATATATATGTATACACATGTATATGTGTATACGTATATATGATGGATATATAACTATAACCATCATACTATATGTTAGATATTAGACCAGAGTTTAGCTTGCAATTCAATTTGTGTTCCCTTTAGCCAGCATTTCCATTTTTCTTTCTTTTCATAAGTTATATTAGCTATTATTTAATTCTTTATCCCTATAATTTGATTGTTTTTACATACAGACTTAAATTAGATCATAAAAGTTTGTATTTTGACATCTGGAACATGTCAATTACCATAATTACTCCAGATTCATTCAATTTGGTGTAAATGGTAGAATTTTGTTTTCCTTTCACATGGATAAAATTTTATTGTGTATTATTCTGAACTCATTCATCAACCAAAACTATGGTTATTTTAATCAATTGGCTATTGTAAATAATTACAAGTGAAACAAATAAATGCAGGTATATTTTCATAATACTGATTTTAAATATATATATACATATACATATACATATATATATATCCTAATGCTACTAAAATAAGTAATTGCAAATAATGAAAATATGGCTGTAAAATCTGGCAGCACACATTTTCATATAGCATTTTCTGCAATGAGACTTTGGTGGTGGGGAGGTCATTTAGTGTCCCAGCCCTTACGGCCATCAATAGAGTCACTATTGGAAAGTGGAACACTGGTTTGCAGTGTTGAATTTTGATTTAAATTTAATGTCAAATTTCAATAGAACTTGATAATAAATAGATAATCATATTAACAAGGCCACAAACATGTTTGCATGTAACAACCATTAATGAACAAAGAGGCCACATATTTCAGAAGGAGGAGTTGTATGTGGAAATGCTTAGGGGAAACAAAAGAAGAGAGAAGTGATATAATTATATTACAATCTCAAAATATAATATAAATAATAAAAAATCAAATAATAATAAAGAGACCACAAATTTAATAGTACTTTATTATTTGTAAAAGTTTGAATCTATATTAACTATTCTCTTAGACAAGAAATCATTGCAGGTGCTGCTGTTGTTATTGTTACGGTCTTTAAAGATGAGCAGCCAAGTGGCAAAGTTTAAATCACTTGGTCATATCAGTGAGGCCATTGAGACTTGCTTTCTAGCTGAGGTTTTCTTGTGTTATACAAATGGCTTCCAAGCAGTAGGGTCCTGTGACTGAGTCTTAGGTTCATAAAAAATAGTAGAAGTATTCACCCAAAAGCAATTTGATTATGGGAGTGCCTATTGTGTACACTTTTAAAAAACAGAGTTGGGATTTTTATTTCTAAAACCACAAAAGCATGCTTGCTCTATCACTAAAATTTAATTTATTATTCTATGACAGGAAACCAAAACCAGTTTGGTACATAGTAACAGACCAATAGTATTTAAATCTTATTCTTCTTCCCACTTGTCTCCGACTACATTACATTATCTTCTGCAGAAAGCAGAAGGTGGCATCTTTTTCATCAATTCCTGATGGTCATGATGACCTAGGAGGGATGCTTTCACTATGTAAGTTAAGTATTTAATGGGTTCTGAAGGAGGCCACAATTAGAAGGGTTAATGCCATTCTAGATGTCATAACAGAGAGTAGAGCAACGTGGATTCTCAACTAAGCTTCGGAATGTGACACTGTCTGAAGAGCTCACTGGAAGCCTGGGTCATCAAGATTAGAGATTTTCTGAACTGTTGTTGAACTATAATGAAATTTCCTGGAGGAAAACTTCACTTGTAATTCATACCTATGCCAACAGTATTATGTTTTAGTAAGCATGGAAACTACCTAATAAATACTTTGGAAAAACCATAATATAGAATCCCAGCTCTGTCCGTATTTGTATGAACTTCTGCAAATTATTTTCTCTAGCATAAATGTGATTAATTTTCACTTCACAGGATTATCTTAAAATTCACATGTACTTGCAGTTTATTTAGAGATCAGTAAGTGCTAATTTACCTTGTGTTAATCTTGAATAAATCAATAAAATATCCTCATCTGATAGGAGTTCTTGAGTATCGTGTTCTGAAAATGGTAACACTTTTGAATTGCAGTGCATAATACTTTTCAAAGTTATTTACAATCGACTGAGGATAAGGTTTTAAGAATAGAGTCAGATCATATAGATACTTTTGATTTTTGTTCTAATTGCTAAATGTGGGCTCTGTTGTTGCCGACCAGGACCTATTTAGGTACTAAAGTTAAAAATACCCATCAAGTACAAATAGAAAAGTTGTTTTGCTTTTCTGGTTTAAAAAATAACTTTGGTGTGTGTGTGTGTGTGTGTGTGTGTGTGTGTGTGTGTGTGTGTATCTGTCTGTCTGTCTGTCTGTGTGTCTCTGTATGTCTGTGTGTATTTATGTGTAGCTGAATAAAAGTAACCATGGAGTCCAGAGAACAGCAAAGTTGGAGTTATAGGTGGTTGTGATCCACCCCATATGGGTGCAGGGAACTGAACTTGGGTTCTCTTCAAGAACAGTACTTGTTCTTAATCACTGAGCCATCTTTCCAGCTTCCAGAAGATTGGCTTTGAATGTGATGATTCTTCTAGAACTTCAAACAACAAATGCAGTCTGGAACAGAGTATAGGTTCAGAAGATGGAACTTTGTGTGCCTGCAGATGCATATTAGATACATATTAGATACTTTGACCCATTAAGTCAAAGACATGGAAAGCAGAGCGAGTCAGATAAGAATTAAAGAGATAAAATATACTTTTGGGGGAAGTGATACAAATTCTTTCACTGAAGAGACATTCTGTAGGTGACATTAGCACAGGAAGAAGACATCACTATGGTAACACATAGAATACTTTGTTTTAGACATTGCTTACCACTAGCCATATTGTGTTAATAGAAACTGGATGAAGTCATAGCTCTCCGATAGGAAGGAAACATCCTCACACAGAGAAAAAAACCAAAATGGCTGTAGCAAATATCCTAAATGGTGAGCAGACAGATTCTAAGAGCCATAAAATCAGGGATTTTTCTGTGATATTGTGTGCCTACTATACGTTTTAGAAAATATCTTCTTTTATCCAAAGGTTTATCTTGTCAAAATTTCAAAAGTATCTGATAATACATTTGAGGATGTATATGTGGGATCTAAATTTTTCCCTTTCTTTATGTCATTACCATGTTATTTGTATTATTACAGATAGAGTTTCCAATAAGTTTTTACTTCAGTGGGTACAATAATTCTGATTGTGCATCACCTATTCAATACTTTCATTATGACATATCAAGATTTAATAAAACTAAGAAAATCAGAGCCTGCTGATAGTGTCCAATTTAAAAATTCACAGTTTATTTTATTGATATACTGAGAAAATCTATAATATAGTGGTAGCAATAGCAATAATTACACTGTAGATAATTAGCCTGGTTTAAATTGGTTAACAAGTTACAAAATGTCTGTCACAGGTGGTTATAGTTTTCATGAACAGATTCTGTATGTCCATAGTAAAATAAATCTATTTAACCTTAAAAGATAATTGAGAGTGTTTCTTTGGAAACTTGACACATAGGAATGTATGGCATTACATCTGTATTATTTTATATTTTATAGAAAGAAAATATTTTTGCTGAAAAAACAACCACCAAGCCTGTGATTCTCTGTGGTATTTGAATGAGCTATGTACACTCACTTTGGAAGGCATAAGGAATCACCTGGGTGCAATCCTGCATCTCTCACATTTGCTCTTTTAGTCAAGGACAGAGAAGACTCCCTTTAAACTATGTAGAAAAAATAAACAACAGGAGATGGCAGCCTTCAGTTCTCACTAATGTGCCTTCCAGCACTTGCTCTTCTGCTCCTGAGAGCCCAATCCTTCCTTGTCCTGATGATGGCATTTTCACAGCTTCCTGTGGTAAATAGATTGTTCTAAAAACACCATTTTAATAGAGTGAGCTTTCCTTAAAATCCATTCTAAAGGTTCCCTCTCAATTTCACCCTAGTCAGTCTTCCTTGTATGGGGATAACTATTGATTTGTTCTAACCTCTGCAGACTGATACATTCCTCTGGGCTTTTATAGCTTTACATGTTTCCTTGATAGTACAATTTGTTTGTGTCCTCATCACCTTCACTTGACATCTTTTTACTCCTTTCACTTGATTCATATTTATTTGGTTTCTCAGCATTTAAAGGTCTTATTATTGGTTAAGAGTTTTTTTTTTCTTTTCTTTTTACAACTTCTTAGAAAACATATGGAGTCACATTTCTGTGATTCATATGTTCTTAACTTTGAGGGCAGATTTCTGTGAAAGATACAAAAGGATAAACATAACAAGTAAGACTTCAGTTTGTTAAGTAAATGACAATGAGTAATTTACCTCCTTCTGGAAGACTGGACATTTGCTCTAAGCCCATCGATCTCCAAAGTTGCTATTGTTCCAGTGTGACATTCATTCCCAGTCTGTGACCTGAGATTCTTCTCATAAGTTTCTATTAGGAAGCCAAGGAAGAGAGGGAACTAAGGACCTATTCTGCCACTTGCCCAAGACTGTGAACTCTTCTCTTATGGAAATATTACACAACCTTCATAGCCTGAGGAGCATAGGTGGAGTCAGAATGTACACCCACAGCATATGGGAAGCTCAAGCTTTGCATTTCTTCTTAAATTATTGCTGTGACAGCTAAACCAAATAGTGTTTGAGAGGTATTTAATATTTAGAATACATATCATAAAAACTTTCTAATGAATGAATCACATATTTTTTATTCCTTATATTTTCGTCAAGGGCCCAAAGACAACATTTAGACACTAATTAAGATCTTGTAGATAAATTTTCCAGGGGTACTGTTTTCCTTGTACTTCATACTCTTTTATAAAGTTAGTCCATTAAATTGTATTTTATAATGGAAATGGTATTGACTTTTACCAATGTGACTTAGATAAATCATGACTATTGTTTCCACAAAATAATGCTCCCTAGGAAAATTATGTAAACTAAACAATAAAAAAGAAAAGGGTTTGACAATGAATTGAGAGATCAATCTTCTATGTGGAACGTTCCCTGGACACTCTCCCAATGCCCTGTACACAGGTATATCTATATGCATCATTGAGATATCATTAGAAATACCAGATTATATAAAAGTGTCTACTGTGAAGCTAATGTTCTCTCCCCAAGCTTTCTTATGCTCAAACATATTGTCATTTTGGTGGCATACTGGCATATTTTGATGTTATATCAATGATGCTTCTTTGGATGGTTTTAGTTTCTTCACTTATAAAAGGTTGTAATTTTCTCTCCTTTACATAGCAATTTTAATGATTTAGAAAAAATATTAATGAAGAATATCACACAAAACATCATCTTTTGATGTTTTAATACTGTTTTAACACTTTTATTATCATTATGCAATTTGGTTTAAAAAGTTAAACTGAATATGCCTGCTATAAATAAAGAAATCAAATATTAAATAGATTTAGAATTAAACATAAAAGAGTTTCTTGGACTGAAATGTATCCATGTCCAAAAAAAGTTTGAATTATATCCAAGCCATCTAGAAAACATTTCATGGTTTCTAAAACAATAGTTAAATAATGAACTGACCTGGAAGAAAGAGGTTGAAATTTTTGGTATAGGTAGTGATAAATTGCATGATTCGAATAGGCAATCTATTCTTTATCTTCACCTTCTAAACTTTGTATAACCAACTGAGAAGAACAAACAAGATGAAAATGGGGACCTAGAAAAACTTGGAACACAGGTTTGTATGCAGAACTCTAAACAGATAAGCATAAAAAAAATAAAAACTAAAGATTTTTTTGTCATTAAAATCTACATTAGATTTACAAACATTTCAAATATAAGGAAGTGATCAAAATGCTGGAATTTATGCGACACACAAAAAAGTTGTTTCTAGGCACCTTGGAACTCAAAGAAAGAAGAGGAAGAAAAAGAGGAGGAGGAGGAGGAAGAGGAGGAGGAGGAAGAGGAGGAGGAGGAGAAACCCACAAAGCAAACAAATAAAAAGCTCTTTATATTTTATTTTTTTCTTTCCCAATATGCCACAAGTTACATTCTACAAAATGATTACTGGCTAACATTATTACTGATAAATATGGCAATTTGTGTTCTGTGGGAAGCATATGCTGAGAAAACTTCATTTCTCAGAAGGAGCCATTTGGTTATCGTTAATACTGGAAGGAAGATGAAGGATGCCTGGCTAGGGAATCGGATAGATACACATGATGTCTCCCTTTATCTAACAGTCTTATCTGCCACCAATTGTATTTCCTACACAACAGTGCTGGGTCTTTATAGACTGGTTCACTCATTGCACATGTGGTCAGTTTGAGGTGAGACTGTGGATCCTGCAGCTGTCCTACAGAGACAATCACTGCAACCACACACTGATGAATTCTATCACTGAGGGCAAAGGTAGCTTTTAGTAAAAACTTATCCTTCCATTAAGGTGATTTTGAGTGGTGTCTCAACATAGTGACTCATGAAGTTTTCCAAAGTCCTTTGCTCTAGACCCACACAGATGTGCGCACTATCTTTCTCTGATAAAAGGGCTGGCAGAAAATGACTTCCACAACTACTGATATATTCTATGTCTACTCATGGAAAGTTTTTCAAACAGCATTCCTTAACAATGTCATAATTTTGCTATGTTGCTGAGACAACTTCGTTGCTTTTCATCAATTCTATATATGCACTAACAACTTCCAGGAAATTAAATCTTCAGACTTGTCTTACTAATACTCATCCTATTTCCCTTTCTACTTTTATGGGGCTGTTCTGGGTTTAAAAATTTTAATAGAGTCAATTCTTACTCAAACAAACTAATAGGCAAATCCTTTTATGCAATGTTCTATTCTGTTTTACCTGGCTGGAAGCTGTTCCTCTGTGTGATCTGAATTTCATCTGGAGTTATCATTTTTCTCTCCCACTCTTCATTCTTTGGATTATCACAATTCTCAACTTTTTCTCTTTTGTGATATTCATAAGTTCATGTACTCAATTTTTTAAAAAAACAAGTAAACTGGGTCTGTACCACAAATATAAAAAGTGGATAGTTAAAACAGAAGCAAAAATTTTTTACCATTGACTATGAATAGTCATTGAGAGTATTGTATATATACACTGGTTTAAAAAGAGATCTCTAAGGGCTCTTATTCTACCATGCTGTGATTCCCGTCATTCAGTTCTAGAGTCACTGTCACGCGCACGCGTGTGTGCGTGTGTGTGTGTGCGTGTGTGTGTGTGTGTGTGTGTAAGAGAGAGAGAGAGAGACAGAGACAGAGACAGAGAGAGAGAGACAGAGAGAGAGAGAGAGAGAAACCTCTTTCTCTACAACCTGCACTAATCTCAAGCCATCTTTTATTTGTTGATATAATATTGTAACATTATCTACATTAATTTCAACACATAATAAAGCTTACTTTTAGTGATTTCTCCATTAGCAGACACAACATTTTCTCCCAACACAGTTATTTCATGAATATTTTTTTCAGACTCATCTTTAATAGATATGATTAAGGAAACACATGTGCCAAACAAGTAAGTGAACAGGAGAATAGATTTAGTTTGACCTCAAATTTCAGAATGATGTTCCAGACCCACCCAGAAGATCAGTATTGGAAGGCTCAGAATAATGATCCCTGTGGAATCAGAGAGTCAGATCTTGCAATGGAGAGTAAAGAAAACAAGAGAATTTTATCATGAGGCCTAAAAACTACTTCTGGTTTTTTGTTTGATTTTTTTTCATAAACTATAGAGTGGGAGGCTTCATGTTTTAGAGACATGCAGGTACCATGATATGTGATAGGGTTTGGTTGCTTTCTGGAATTCCATGAGCAGCAGGTTTCCTGAAGCCTTAACAATGCTTTATGGTAATGATTTTGGGCCACCGACTTCATTTTAAAAACAGGCAATTATTAACACATTTTAAATTGTCTCTTTCTATAAGTAATTTTTGGGCAAAAAGTAAAACTAAGTAAAAAACAAACAATGACAGACCATTTTTATGAGATTCCTTTTCTGCTTCTGTGCTTATTAATGTAATATTATTTTGTTTAGATGTAATATTTGTTTAATGTAATATTCAATGTTCCCTAATATTATTCAGTTGAATAGATGTCCTAATTTGCTTACTCCTGATGTGGTTAAAATAACATGAACAAACATAAGTTGGGGAGGAAATGATTGGTTGACTCACACTTTCCCACTAGATTGATTCTTGTATACCTGATGACCACCTGCCCAAGGATGGCACTAAGTACAGTAAGATGGCTTCTCCCACATCAACTAGTAATGGAAAGAATGCCCTATAAACATTTCAATAGGCAATCTGATGGGAACATTTCTCAATTGAGATTATTCCTCCCAGATAATTTTAGTTAATATCAAGTTGACAAAAACTCAACCAGGACAGAAGGGTACTAGATTTATTATACTGAGAATGTCCAGTAGACTTTTGTTACTAGATTCTAAGATTATGTTACAAATGCTGTTGTCTACTAGAGCTTCTAATTTAAATCAGTGGTATAGCAAGTTTAAGGTTCTGGGTTGGGTCTAAAATCTAGGAAAGAAAGGAAATGAGAATAGGGAGAAGTATAGGGATGAAAAGTGGGAGGAAGAGGAGAGAAAGAGGGAGGAGGGGTAGGAGAATTTTGAAAAGATTTTATTTACTACTCGAGAGTCCTGTGATCCTCAACTGCAGTAGTCTGCCAATCACAATTCTGTATACAGAACTAAGATGAGACACACTTTAATATGACAAATGAGTTGTGGTTTATATGTTGCTTGGAGATCTTTAAACTTGGTGAGACCAGAAAAAACATAGTGCTTCAATGTTTAGTGACCTAGTCAAAGTTGTTTTACACCTTTATTTTCCTAATATCTCTTTAATGGTAGGCTCAACCTCATATAATCCTCAGCTACTATGAGTCTTGTAAAATATGTATCATTTATTGGTCTACATCCCTTGTTTTAATCACACACACACACATACACACACACACACACACACACACACAAATATACACATACAAACACATGTATATATACATGTGTGTTTGTGATATATTTTATCATGTAAATGAAATATATAAATACCAAATAATATATCACATATGATATATATGTCATACATTATATATGACATATATGATATATAAATACCAAATAACACATACATATATAAAATTACTCATAACCATATAATTACAAATATATTAAAAACATGTTAAAACAGTGTATTCAAAAGAAAATTAAGTTAAAAGCAAGCTAAAGACTTTACAAAGAAAAATAATATATCTTTTTGTGAGATGGATCATTTAGCACAGAAGATAATATAAAAACTGAACAATATGAGATGGGTCTAATCTGTGCATTACATATATTCTTGTTCCAAAGAATACTTGTGGCATCTTATATTACAAGTGATTGTGCTAAATAAGGTTGTAAATCTTGTTAATGGCAAGCTATATCTTAAATAACAACAAAAGAGTGTATGAATTCCTTTTTCACAATGGACTCGGTATTTCAAGAGAAATAAACTCCAGTTTTTCCCTTTTCCACTATTCCTTGCTCTGTCATTATAAGAAATCAGCTCAAGTGATTATGGAGACTAAATCCCACAATCTTGAACTGGATTAAAGACTTAAATGTAAGACTTGACATGATAAAACAAAGAAAATAGGAAAACAGATCAATTCTATTGGACTTTGCAGTGATTTGTTTGTATATGTGTGTATGACACCAAAGGAATAGAATTAGGAGCAAAAATAAGGACAAAGGATTATATCAAACTAAGAAGCTTCTTCACAGCAAAGGACATAAACAAAGAACAAAGAGAAACATGCTGTTGGGAGAAATATTTGCAAGCCAGATATCTGTGAAAAGGTTAGTGTCTCCCTAAAATAAGGATCACATTTATTTCAACAGCACATGTGCACAAAGGACACATGGGAAGTCCTGACAAAAATGGAATAGAGCAAAGCAAAACAAACAACGACAAGAAAATAGATGTACTTCATGATCCACATTCCTACTGTGCACATAACCCTAGGATTTAAGGTCAGTGTGCCAAAGGGAGGGCTGTATGGTTAAGTTCTTTGAAGCATTATTCAGAATAGTCAGACATGCTATCTGTGAGTAGATAAATAGATAAAATAATGTGGCATACATGTTTATATATATTATTTATACACCTATTCAGTGGACTGTTAACTTCCCCTCCCTATGGGAATGACAGTAGACTAAGTCAAGTACTTCAGATAGACAAAGACTTGCAAGTAGACCCAAAAGAATCAAACCAAGAAGCAGAGCTGAATAAAGATTGTCAGGACATAGTAGGTGGGAAAGTGAAAAGACATAAACCTTCAATTGTAAGATAATAAAGCATTGGGGATTTAACATTGAGTTATCTGTGGTAATTTACTGATAATTTGAAAGTTAGCAAAAGACTAAAGAATTGTTATCTCCTTTATGAAAATCAAAGACTGTGTATCTTGATGATAGTTTGGTTTATACAGTAAGCATGTCATAATGTGTAGGTAAATCAAATGACAATGATCCCCTTCAATGTATCTATTTTTAGTAAGTTAATTACACTTTAATAATAAGTTATAAGTTTTTGTAAAACATAACACACTGATTATTTTTGCCAGATAATGCCAATTTAAACATTTTTAAGTTAAAATATTTTAGATATTTTAGTAGCATATATTAATTGTATATAATAGCAGATTTTGTGACATTTGTAACAAGTATATGGTATGATTTAAATTATAGTTATCTACCATATTTTTAAAATCTTCCTTCCATTCTGAACTCTTCCTCTTTGCAACCTGCTTCCTTCCTGCTCCTTCCTATTTTCATGTAGTTTCCCCCTCTTGTAAAACCAATGCATTTCTATAGGATTCCTTATATATGTATATATGAGGGGTACTTTACAGGAGCATGAGTAACAGTCTACACGACTGAAGGAAAATTCTCTCACTCCCTAGGCAACCACTAACTACTGCTTTCTGTGACTTGTTCATGAGGACAGCTTCTACGAATTCAACACCATGGTCAGGATCAAGTCATCCCACAATAGTGCATTCCGTCACTGAACTCACATTATTCCATGTCTTCCATGTTGTTCCCTGAGCCTTGGAGGGGTTAGAAAAAGACATGCATTTGTGGCTGGCCACAAAGCAGTCACTTCTTACCCTGTGATTAGTATCCAGTATGCTCTGCATTAAGAAGTTTCTCTGAGAAATGGTGACAAGGGCATGGCTCTGTGGGGACAAAGGTAATTTGAGGAACACTTGATGCCCATTCTGCAAACCATATCTGTAGCTTTCCCACTTGTATCTGTGACCTCTCAAGCTATATGCTTTCGATCATGTAAACCAGCATCAGCTGTAAACCAGTACCAGGGGCCCTCAAATCCACACATGATAATCTCCATTCTGTTATTTTCAGCTTCCTCAGAGCAATTTCTTAAGAAAATTCCCCAGGCTGTTGAAGATTGTCCACCAACTTTTGGAATTCATTTTACTATATATCATTTTTAAAACTATTAACCAAAGCTGATACATCTTCTGAGTTTTCTGTATCATTATTTTCCTCATGTGTGTTAAAACTGAACTTTACTTTCCACAGAATTTTGGGCAAGCATAGGCCTTCTTGCCAATGAATCTATTGATTCCTTAATCAATGACTTCATCCATTACAGATGGCCACTGAGTGTAAAAATCACTCAAGCTCATGCATGATGACTTCTTTTGTCACCACAGTTTTCCTGTTACTATTGGTTACATGAATTTTTATGGATTGCTGATAGCAAGCAAGGAATGTTTTGCTTGATCATTATTATGAGAGAAATTGCCAAATGTGACAACAAGATGAGCTTGAGAAGGTTAGTGCTCTCTACTATGCTGATTCATTGCATGCACTATGGGATACCTTACACGACAACTGGCCAGCAGGCATAAGAATATTTCTAGCACCATAGGGTCCTCTATATTGCTTTTCATTCTACAGAAAGATGATTAAGAATTAAGTGCTCTTCTTATCAAACAAACTAAGCTGTTAGTAGTATGATTTTGATTGAGAGGAATTTTGTTTTTATGATTATCATCTTATCATTCAACTTATTTGCTATGTCTTGAATTTTAAGAACCTTCTCCATCCCTCTAATATTAACAAAGTAGAACAATTGTAACGTTAAACTTCATTAAGTATATATAAAAACATTTGCTCATTTTGCTTGGATTTCAGACATATCGGATAGTTATTTTCTTTATAAAACAGTGTTTTACTCAGTCCCTATAATTTTGATTTTATTAGCAGTATTAATCATGATATTGTCACAAAAGATAACAGTCTCTAAAAATAAACTGAATATTAAAATCTTTAAATAAAATGTTCCTAGTAGACATTTAGTATTTCAAAGTAGCTAAAATTCAAGAAGATTACCTGCTTTATTAAATTTCAGATAACTTAATTTTCAGTAAAATTACCTACTTTTCATTTATAAATAATTGGTCATATTTAATTTTACTACTCAAGGATATACAGATAATGGTCATATATCATTTAATTTCTTTTGTTTGTTTGTTTTGTTTGTTGGTTTGTTTTTCTATTTTTATTGGATATTTTATTTATTTACATTTCAGATGTCATCCCATTTTCCCATTTTCCCTCTCTAGAACTCCCCTTTCATTTAATTTCAATGCTTTAATATATTTCACTCAAAATTGACTTTGCACTAATTGAAATAATTTTGCATTGATATTATCCTTCAACAAACTCAGTATTGAATTATTTTTCCTAGTGGGTTATAGAAACTTTTTAGTTGTTATTGTTAAGTAGGCCAGTTCAAATTTGGTTGCTATAATTGTTCAGATTGCACCTCTATTTGGTGTCTTCTTTATGCTGTTGAGTTACAACAAAGCTTATTAAATGATAGTGTTCTACTGCTCTTTAACTCTTTTGAGGATAATACTGTGGATATCTGCTTGATATGCCATATGTGCACCTTTTGCTATTTCTTCTTTTGTTTTCTTTGCAGGATTATCTCTGCACCATGTGATATTAAATATAGTCTCTTGATTTATGGTTGTTGTGATGAGGAAATTGTCAGGATTTTAGACTCTGAGTGCATGCTTAAATATTAAAATAATAATATAGTTCTACATTCTTCCAAAAGCTCTATTTTTAGATAATGGAATCACAAGTGTTGCATACTTCTCCTACAGAATGTGGTTAACCTTTCTTGAAGCAAAGTGCTTGGCTTTCAGGAGCTAGGATAATAGGTGTAGTTATATATTTAGCATTCCCATTCCTTTTAGCCCCCTTCCTCTGTCCACATTTTATTCTCTGCCAATATGCAAGCGGTTATGGTAGG
Organism: Rhabdomys pumilio; assembly: GCA_030674055.1. Taxonomy (NCBI): domain Eukaryota; kingdom Metazoa; phylum Chordata; class Mammalia; order Rodentia; family Muridae; genus Rhabdomys; species Rhabdomys pumilio. The sequence goes on along the minus strand of JANHMN010000004.1, from coordinate 100,816,450 downwards.
AGAAAGATCATTAAGCTTTCTTCTTTAGACGCTCTATTAAGTGGGTGGCAGAACGAATCCAAAATTTTATCCCTAATTCTACTTATTATCCCATATTTAAGCACCTGGTGTCTCAGAATATAGCCAGAGACTCTTAAGCAGAGTATGTGAATTGTGAACCAGCTCATAGTATAATTAGTATGGGACTTTAATTTCCTACCTTGAATCCAATGTGAAAGAAGAATAGACACTCACACAATTCCCTTTAGAAGAACTTTATAGATGAGTAAGAAGCAGTGGACTTTCCCTCTCTTCTCATTGGGAAAGCAGACAGCTTCTGTTCTCTGAACTGAAGCTGCATTTAAAACCCAATGAAAATCATCAAAACATTTGTCTGCATGGAAGAGGTCATCTGGCATCCTGATTTTCAATGGCTGCCTGCTGGACTGCAAATTCTTGGCCGTGTCATGTTGCTGTAGGCTATTTACACAAGAGCAGCATTATTGCTTCATAAATGGAATTTTAAGTCAAGTATGCATGTTATGGCTGTAATCTGCCAGAATAGTTTAGAAGTGGAAGCGGAAGTTATGGCTGGAGAAGTCTGATCTGCAAGTAAATGTGAAGAAAGTTAGCAAGAAATACATACTGTTTTCTTCATCTGGTAACACATGAAATGAAATAGAAGCTCCTTTATCCGGTGCTAGTCTCTAGTGACCAAGTATTTCAGGGCTCCAGGAGCTATGAAAGAAGCTTGCCTAAAATAACTTACCCAAAAGGTGAGGGATTTTATCAGAAATAAATTTTAGACTTTCTGCTGAGTCCATAAAACAGGAGAGGATATAAATTGTCCTGCAGGACAAACATCACAGAGCCAGAGAATTATGTGAAAATCTATATAGGCACAGAAGGAAGAGTGGGGAGAGGGGGTATTCCAAACAAACAAACAAACAACAACATAAAATAAAGGAGGTAACATATCCCAAAATGGAGATATCCAAAAGGGAAGTCAAAGTTTGGATGATATCAGTGAGAGAGGGCATTAAGAGCAAAAATTAAATAACAATAAGAAAAAGGGAAATAAAACATTTCTTTGTTCTTTGACTTTCTTCCTTCAAGTTCTCTTCCCTGTGATCATTCCTGTTTATTGGTAGAAGGAAATGTAGAGGAGCAGTAGAAAAGTTACATGAATAGAAAATGAATGTTTTATACACAGTCTATAAACTGCCACTCAGGCTGGCTAGAAGTAACTTAGAGTAGAATATGAACAGACAAGTAATCTAGACCCTGCAGACTGCATTTGTGGGCATTGGTGTAGGTAAACATCTGTGACTATTTATAACCATAATAAATTCAAAAATATTTATTTTGGCAAGACTTTGTTATATTCTATGCTACATCTAGTAATATTACTGGTCTTCAGTTTTAAAATACTACTCTATGCTAACCTTCATCCCTGAGTCTAAGACTGAGGCCTATACTGTAAGACAAAATAGTAATACAATAACTCAGCATGTAGACACACTAATGTAAAAACAACTATATGCTAATGGTTGGCATTCCTCAAACTGAGTTCACCCATTGGTAACACAGTAGCTGTGGCTATTGATGTCTGGATTAGCCTTCTTTCTGTATATAATTTTCTCTGCAATGGCTGTCAAATTTAGAATCAATCTGTGTCTTATTTTTATGTAAATTTAATATTGTGTCCAAGAATTTGGCCTCTATATCTGCTACTCTACTTTTGTAACAGGAAAAGAAGTTAACAAGACACAGGAATGACCACGCGATTAGAGAACAGACTCAAATAATGGCTGTCCTTCCAAAAAGCCTCAGATCATCATTACATTATCTGATACAGAGCTGCCATATTTAAGTTCTTTGCAAGTTGCCTGATATTAAAATGTACATACTGGAGATGAATGTTTATTTTATGACAGATAAGTTAATAATGATATGGGTAGGTCATAGGACATTAAGAAACCAGCATGGTTTGAGAGTTAATTTAGTAGATAGTAGTGTTTAGTTCAACACCAGCATGGTTTGAGAATTCAGAGATGTTTTATCACTGGCCAGAGTGTTGTCCTACTCTGGTTACTTATGTAAGGGGTGCACCTTTGCCAAAATTTCACGTCATTACTCTTTATTATATAAGATATCTCATGGAAATACTTCAAGAATTTTAATCTCAATTTCAAGATGTGTGAATTATTAGTTGTGAAAATGCAAAAACTTTGTGTGATTTTTGCATTATTTCACTTATTCAGTAGAACTTAGCTAAATGCAGATTATTAGAAAGACCAAAGCAAATGGTTTATGTACACTCCTGTGTCTCTTGTTATTTAAACATGTGATGAGATCAACAATGCAAAAGCTACTGACAGTTGTTTATCCTTCTATTATATTCCACACACAGGAAAGAATGTTTTTTACAGTGGTAGCATTCCTCTGAAGAATAGTAGTTTTGGTTTTTGTTGTTGATGTGTGTGTTGTTTTGCCTCTGACTATACGTGTTCAACCATACCTCAGCTTTCCCTAGACCTCTGGGTGTTTTGGTATAAGAGTGAACATCTAACGTCTTGTTACACAGTATTTAAAAAAGAAGACAAGTGTCTCTTAAGAGGGTATGTGACAGAGAGATTAGCCACATTAAGCCTCCTCAGTGTGAAACAGGATGACACAGCAACACCCCAGCTTTGAGAAAGCTTGGAATCATTGTGTACTAAAGACACAACTAAGAGGCATACAGACTTCTGTCCAAAGCTTCAGAAAACAAACACCAGGGAAAGCCAAGTTATACTTTTGGAAATGAAGTTGTTCATATTTATACTAAATGATTACAATATTTCATTTATTGAAATATTGAATGGAATAGATAGAATATGGTGCCTATGCACACCTGAAGATATACAAAAAATTAAGTTTTATTTATCTCTTACTAGCTTCTCTGCAACAAACTGCACTTTATTTTTACCCATAATTCCTTTGAGGAGCATTCCTGTCTTACCCTTGGAGGAGCCTTGGGAAGCATTTTCATTTCAGAAATATAATCTGTGCAGCTAATCTCATGATTAGATATGGTTTGTTAGAAACTCCTTGGTGGTGACTGCCAGCCATCAGTCAAAATTTTGTTAGTAGATATTTTTCATGTTCATTGTTAGTAAGAGCTGCTCCAAGACAATGTTAATCTTTACTTTGTACGTGGTTATGAGGAAGCAGCACACGATGGTGTAAGAGTGCAGCTGTTCTCTATCAGTTTCTACTTGAGTTGTCTTAGCTCTGCAGTTAATGTATTGTTTTAATTTCTTTTGCAAAAAAATATTTTATAGGTTGTTTTCTCGAGATCTTTACAACATTAATGTGAAAATTCTTATGACTGAATTTAGAATAAATACATTTACTGTAAAATACAGAGGAAACTGAAATAATTATTTTTTCAGTATTATCATTATGAATGGTCATTTCAAAGGAAGATGAAAAAAAAACAACAAAATATTTTCCCTTCCTTTCTACATAAAACAACATTGTTTTCATTGTGTTTTTATGGTAATGAAAAATGCACTAAATTTTATTTGGGGAGAGTTTTCCTTTGCTTTTATAACACTGTGTCCTCTACAACTTTAAAATTTAAACTCTTTTCAGGATATTATCTCACAGGTCTCTTATTTTTTAAATGGATAGAAAAATGTATAGACAGATGAGAAATGGGGTGAGGAAATGGCTGAATGGGTAAAGAGTTTGCTGTACAAACTTGAAGGCTGAGTTTAGATCATTGGCACCCACGTAAGAATGCCAGGTCTGAAAGACCACACCTGAAATTCTAGTATGGAGAAACAGAAAGATTCTGGAGATCCACCTTTCAACTGGTTTGACCATTTGCTCAGCTAAAGGTTCAGTGATAAACATGTTTCAAAAATTAAGGTAGAGAGAGAAAGACACCAAATGACGAATTCTGCCCTTCACATGTACATGTGAAGACTGACTCACGTAAAAACAAAGGGCATGTAGATAACGTGAGGACATTTGTAGAGATCAAACTATTTATATTCTGTGATCAATAATTCATAAAGCATACCTAAATCTATCAGTTTTTACTACTGCAAAATTATATGAAAAATTTAAAATATAAGTGTACCAGGTTATTTTGTGAAATAATGTGCTTATGGCAATAATTTATAAACGTTGCAGAAATTTATTATATTTACCTCACTTTGGCTTCATAAAAATTAATACAATGTTTTCTTGGTCCAATTAGAGGTTTCTTCTGATTTGGAAGGTTTTAAAAATGAATTTTCTTTGTTACTGATATACTGAAAGAAGAATATTGCCCTTGAAATTGTACTTTTAAGTAAGGACAATTTTAGGAGAAGTTAACATTATTGAAGCTAAAGCAAAGTGATGAGAAAGAGTTATGTCTTTGGCATTGTGTTGCCCTTCAGTGAAGTTAAATTCAAAGGCTAGAGAGGTTTCTGCTTATCTGTACCAAGGAACGTGGCCATTACTATTTTTGATGTATTTATCCATCTCTAATTAATTAATAAAATTTTGTATGCTTTCAGATACTTTGTGATGTGATGTACTGGTGTATATGATTTAGTAAAGCTAATACATTTAGCTATCACCTCACCAATTTATCTTTTGTTATTGTAGTTAATTGTTAAAAGTGAGATTTCTGTTGCTTGTAAAAGAATATCTCTTAATGCAAATGTAGAATGGTACCATATGCTGCTGTCATGGCTGTTGAGTGTTTTCATGGGTTTTTAATCAAATGTAAGTGCTGTAAAACCCAAGGCTATATCAGTTCATCCATTTGAAATTCAAACAAATAAATAACCTCTAGGTATGAGAATGGACTCAGCAGGATTGTTATTAAATTCCCCTAAGAGTATCATGAGGAATAAATATTAATGCCATTTAATTTCTTTAGCGTTTACACTCCTGACATGCAGCAGCCAGATCAATTATAAAGTTGAGAGCAGATAAATATTACTCAATAGAATAAAGTCACACCTACATGTATCCCAAAGTAATATTCTAAAAATCCTATCTGTGTCCTTGTTATTTTCTTAGGAAATTCATCTTTTTTAAGAAAAAAAAATAATATGAAAAGTTTTTCCAGATTTTAGTTCACTGTAAAGGCCTTGATCATGTTACCATGAAGAAATTCCCTATTTCTAGGCAGTTATATTTGTTTATAATTTTGAGAACAAAATATTTGTTGAGTTAACATGTTCTATACTGAAACCCTTGGGAGAAGTTGCTGCGTATAAATGTTGTCTTGAGTTCTTCTCTACTCCAGCACTTGACTGGTTTCCATTCTTTTCATTGAAATGTGTGTGCTGTCTATTTTATGATAACATACTACTAAGTGGTAGCAGCTGTCTATGGAAAACATCTCGGTACGTTTTTCTTAGCTTTCTTAAAGTTCTTGATACTCATATATGATTTTGTCAGTGGGCAACTAGGGGTGGTGGTGAGTGGTATCCTTCCCATTTCTACCTCTTAATTCCTAACCTATGAATTCCAACAATAGATGAAATGATATTATATATTGGACACTTGGATGAAGTATGTACTGCCTTCTTGAGAGTGTTGTCATAAGACTTCAAGCTATTGTCAACCACTTGTTATTGTAACTGCATCATCAAAAAGCAATTCAGCATTTTATCAAGCCAGATGCTTTAATGATGGGAAATGTGGTAAGAACAGTGTATTCCAGAAACACTTATCCATGACTGTATGTTGCTGACCTCACAGTAAGCTTTTTGAAAGCAGAGCCAATACTGTGTGGAATATGATGTCAACTAAGGTAATTTTTAACTCTTTATATACAACATGTAGAAAAGGCAAATTCATACCCAGAATAAGTATGTTATAGTAAGAGCAAAATGTTTTTCTGCTCACAGTAAATTTGGCCCAACATAATTGTCCTGATACTAGATTAACTGATTAGTCTTCCTGAAGCATGGGACAATAGCAGAAGTTTCAGTGTTTGTCTCTATTGCTTACAGATTTGGTATTCACTAGTTCTACCACAGCGAGTCAAAGGCTATATAGTTGAGTCTGTGAGTAGCTTCTATCTTTGTTCATATGCTCATTAGGCAGTGACTAACATAACTAATACATTACCTACATTTTTTCATTACCATGACAAAATACCTGAAAAGAAACAAATAAAGGAAGGAATGACTTACTTTGGTATATAGTTTTAGGGAACAAAGTCTGTTTTCCTGAGGAAAGCACTGCATTAGAAGTGTGAGGTACCTGATCACTTTGTATTCACAGTCATGAAGCAGAAAGCAGGTAGAATTTGGGGAAGTTTATAAAATTTCAAGGCCCATTCTGACTGAAGTACTTCTTTGGATGAAGGGTCACATCTTAAAGATTCCAGAATATCCCCAAACTGCACCACCAGCTGAGAAATAAGATTTTAAACACACAGGTTGATGAAGGGTACTTCATATTAAAGCTACAACAGCTTCAAAAAGACATTGACCCACAGACCAGGCCATGCTATTGAAACGGTCATTCAGATCCTCTTCTGCCGAGCCTGCTTTTTAGTACTGCTTTGTGTGGAGTATAAATATCTTCACCTCCTTTCTCCATTGATGTGTACCCTTACACCTCTTCCCCAAGTGTGCTTCTCATTAATTTTTCAATAATGCCTTTTTTTCCTTGCCAAAATTTTTACCTTTTTATGACATTTATTTCCACATTGTACTCACACTCCAAATATGATCATATGCAGTGAACAATAATCATGCCCCAAACTGAATCTTATGTTATCTTCAAATTTCATCTACCAACAACTTAGCCTGTTATGTATGAATGCAGCTTCACTTAACTTTTTGGAACAAGGAAGAAAAGTAGCTTAATATTTTAACACAATATGACATGAATTATCTCTAGGCCCATCCCCAGTATAGCCTTGGTTTACTTCTCAAATCATAGTGATCCAAAATTTACTCTGTATTTCTAAGCATGTTATTTTTCTATCTTCCCACCTAGAAGGAACTCTGACTATGGCATTCTGGGGGATTTCCCTGGATACCAAATTTTTTCATGGCTTTGCAGAAAACAAATTCTAAAGGTGTACATGGTCAGATTTATTACAATGTTGCTTATATTTTTAGATGCCAAGTGTCTGTCACCTTTCTTAACAGACTTGACAAATGAAATTTAAGTGAAATTTGTCTTCACTTGAACATGTCGGGAAATTTTTCAGAAATACACTCAGATATGTATATGCCTCTAAATCTTGTTGAGTTCACAGTGGAGGACATCACAATGCTTCTCTGTACTTCTCATGAGCATTTGAGTTCCTTCAGGCTTTCTTCACTTTCTCTGCTCTATCTCTAATCCTTAATATTTTGAAAGATTGACAATGAAATGACTTCCCTTATTAGGTCCCATCACTGATTACTTAGAAAAACCAGTAGCCTCTCTACACACAACAGTAAAAAGTACCAAGAAAGAGATCATTGATATATACCATTCCCGATGATCTCAAAGAGAAGAAAATTACCAGGAAAAATCTAATTAAAATTAAAGTTATATGCAATCTGAATGTCACAACTCTGAAGAAAGGGGTTAAAAAATTGACTAGAATACAGAAAGAACTTTCTTTCTTATGGGAACTAATGGAAAGTTGGCTGTGCTACCAAAGCAATTTGCAAATTCAGTGCAATCCCCAGAAAATTTCTCTAACAATTTTGCAGGAAAAAAAATCATAAAATTTTCATAAAACACTAAAAGACCCCAAAGAGACAAAGCAATCCCTGACAAAAGAAAAACCATAATATTTGGTGGATTACCAATCAAGATTTAAAGGTATATTCCAGAACTTAGTACCCTCTAATCGTGTTTCATAACTTACGTTTATAATGCAAGGAATATGCTGAGAGGTGAATTAATTGTTATAAAGCTTTGCTGAAGAAGGTTAATAACCAGAGTTTGACATAAATATCTAATATCTATCATACACTAGCACATTTTCAAAATTCTGTTTGAACCCTATGCTGAAAGTAGAAAACTAAAAATTGTCTCCTGACATCCACATTCCACTTGTGTATGTGAAACCCTCCCTCCCACATATTATACCACATACCCACAAAATAATTTCTAAACAGCAGTCTAGGATCAAGTATAGAAAGGAAACAATATAAAATGTTCTATGTTTGTATTTCCTTGAGAGAAAACAATAGTGTCATATATCTATAGCATTATGGACTAAGGTTTTTATTCAAAAAAGGAGACTATACTAAATATGTTTCCAGTGGGAAAAACTTACACTGGATATATCATTAGCCTTAAAGTAGGAATCTAGCAGGTGATGTGGTATTTCTGGATTAGATCTGTTAAGGTTCATTGGGGTCAGAGCAATTGAAACCTAAACATATCAATTCAGTGTTTAGAAAGGTGAGGTGACAGTGTAAAATGCATATAGTCCTTGTGATCATTTTTTTTTAAACACATAGAATAGCCATTAGCCATTCTGTGGATGGCAAAGTGGATGAATGGCACACATACCTAATTTATGTAGAAAATCTAATATGTTTTATAACTAGCTCATTTTCAAAATCAAATCTTTCAATGATCCTGTAAGGTAGATTGTAGAGTTGTTCTTGTCTATTGGTAATAAGAATGAAAACTGCCCCCATCTTTGATGAAGATGCTATCTGTCATTGGAACCCACTTGCAAAGGAAAAAATCAGTTTTCTCTATGGAGCCTCATTGGGTATATTAACCACACTTAATTATCGATCCCATGCCCAACAGTGAATGGTCAGCACAATAAATGGAATTTTCTATACATTTTGTTTCATATTGCTTCATTTTTATAATTCATGTCATATTGGTCATTTGCTTCTATATCAGTTTCTGATTTTCTGTTGATTGATGAGTTTTTTCTGTGGGTATCTCCTGTATTTTCTCTCTCTTTTTTTTTTATTATTCTATGCTTTGCTGTTGTTTGCTTGCTTGAGAGATAAAAAGAGACAGAGACAGAGACAGAGAGACAGAGAGAGACAGACAGAGCAGAGAGTTGGTGGATGAATTGTGAGTTTGGAAGGTTCTGGAAGGATTAGAGTGAGGGGAAACCAAGACCAGAATATATATATATATTAAAAAGGGGGGGATGAAAATTAAACAATCAATGAGAACTGTCAGAACATTCCTAATAAATGTCAATTCATGACTTATCCAAAGTTGGAAAATGTTGGACTGTTTTATAGACTAATGTATTTTAGGTAAACTGTATTCTGTGATTCATGGCAGTACTATTATGCTATTAATATTTTTTTCCAAGAGGTAGTGAATTTTGAAGTGAAGTTTGGGAGATTTAAACAATGAAAGCACCTTTAAAATCTCATTAAGATATTCTCTCAATTTATTTTACCTGAAAATATTATTCTCAGCTAGTAATGGAGATCAAAGATTAGATTTCTTCTTTTTTATGCATAAAGAATGCTACATTTATTCATTAATAATTAATAGCAGTTTTTTCACAAGTTTACCTCTGCACACTAGATGTTGGAGTGAGCACTAAAATATAGTAAACAGAAGTGAATGGGGAGTCTCCTGAAAAGCCCCCTCTTATCAGGTAACATCTTTAAGGCCTTGAAGTGGTTAATTGATTGATTAGCAGTTTCAAACAGCAGTGTTCGAGGTGATAAATATTCGATGACCCAGCTATAGAACAAGCAGAGAGTGATTTAAAAACTAATTAACATATGCTTCAGGATCTAATGAACTTCTGTCTCCTTTGTGTTGTTATGTGCATCTATTTTTCATCTTTGCCTAAGTCCCCACATATTTTCCTCTCCTGCTTCTTTTATTGTTTTAATGAGTAAAACAAAAAAATGCATTTTTTAAAATTATTTTTCCTACTAGCACAGATCTGTGATGAAAGAATCAGGTTTGAATTTCTGGCTGTCCCCGACATGGCAGGCAAACACATACACTTTTCATGAAGAAGAGACCCCCATTTTAACAGGGAACATTAGTAAATTGAGATTCTATATGGAGACAGAATAAAACGGATTTGGGGTATGAGAGATTTCAAACAATGACCAAATCCATTAGAGAGGGGTTTACACATTTCGTCTACTCTATAGAGAACTAAGCGCAATTTTCCATATTCTTCATCAGAAGCTAAGTTCTTCATGTTTATTTAAATTTTCTTTTTCTTTCCTTCTGCGTGTTTTACAAAATGACATGTATACTGTCTTCAGCATTAAATTTCAAAACTAACCACTGACATTTGACTGCAGTATAGAAATCACATTTTTATTACTAAAGTTAAATGGAACTTTTGGTGGTTTGAATATGCTTGGCCTGTGGGCAGTGGCATTCTTAGGAGAGATGGCCTTAGCCTTGCTAGAGGAAGTATGTCACATTGAGGTCCCATATATATGGTCAAGTCTGGCCAGTGTGATCCAAATCCCCTGTCTATTTGCCTTGCCTGCTGAAGTCAATCTCTTCTTGACTGCCTTTGAATCAAAATGTAGAACTCTCAGCACTTCCAATACCATGTCTGCCTGAATACTGTCATGCTTCTGACCATGATGATAATCGAATAAATCTCTGAGACTGAAAACCAGCCCCCATTAAATGCTTCTCTTTATAAGATTTATCTTTGTCATGTTGTTGCTTCACAGTAATGAAACCCTAAGACAGAACTGTATCATTTCAAATGGCCTAGTGACATTTTACCTTGCTTAAAAGTGATCAGAAGTTGATGTGTAAGTGTGAATTTTCAGTGTAGTGCATGGGATTAATATGCTTATTCAGATAAGATGAAGGAGCAAAAAATAAATAAAATAAAAAAGACAGAATCCCTATTGCTTTCAGGAAAACTTGCTGTTTGATGTTATCACAGGCATATCCACAATAATTACATTTATACAAATATGACAGCACCTTAAAAGAGTATTCCAGAAGATTTGCTGAGAAATAAGTCATTCATGTATATAATATTGAAATACAATAGTATCTTAAGTTGATTTCTATGACTTTGCTGTTTTACTCATTTTGAGTTTGTTTTAGCTCCCTCTTATACTCAGCTCTTAGGAATCGTAAAGGCCAAACTACAGAGGGCCCTTTTATTACTTTATTAATAAAAAACTTGTAAATTTTATTTATAAAACTTCCATTTACAAAACCTAGTAAATATTAATCCTTTCTTTTCCCTCTTCTGACCTCCTACAGTTCAGATACTAAACATCACCTACAGAATCATGTGTTCAAACTTGCTCTAAGAGCGTTTAATAGGAGCAGATGTATACAGAGCAGGTGGGACTAATTTGACCTCGTGTAGACTTAGAGACTAATTAGAGGTCCGTGGGTCTTTGGATGTAACCACAATCCTTAAATTAGGGGATCCCAACTTATTTCTCTTCCTTTATTTCCTTGGATTTTCTACTTCATCATCCAAATTGTTGTCATTCTTTTTTTTTTATTTATTTAAATCAGAGCCTCAATGTAGTGGATTCTGCCTGAATATACTGGAATCTCTAAAGCTATGAGTAGAAAAAAGAACATAATTTTTTCATTATAAATTATCTTCAGTATTTCATTACAGTTTGAAAAGTTTTACTAATATAACAGGTAAATATTTTGAAATGGCTCCTGTTAGTTTTCCAACCAAAGTTTGTCTCCTTCGATCACTGAAAAGCTATCGTATGGAAATCAGATCCTAAAAGATGTGTCCTTTCCTCTATTGGATGGGAAGTAGATTGACGTCAGCAGTTATGTCACAAGTTTTGGCAGTCTTTCTTGTTTTTAAAGAAGAACAATCTTGATTTCTCTATTGCAAAAGGTCAGTTTGCAAACACATATAACCAGTCCATTTTTTCCACTTTTTGTTCTTATCAGTGGAGCTTTTTGCTTTTATCTTCTTTGACAGGCTTGATTAAGTTACGTTTCCTTTCCTTTCCTTTTCATTTTTTGTACTGCTGATTTTGTGACTTTTCTCTACTCAACATATTCCCTCTCTATTTGTCTATGTATTACACACATTTTTACTGTATGTGGGCTTTGTCTCTGGTTTGTGTATGAACACTAAAACCAGAACACACCCATTCCTTGCAGTCAATTCTACATTTATTTCAAAGAGAGTTTGTGACTTTGATTTTATTGGAAAAACTTTACCTTGTATTGCATTTACAATAGTGTTTGCCTGCGTTTTTGAACTTTAAATGTTTATATGTTTTAAATTCACTTAACAGAAAGAATTGAAATACATATCCAATATTATATCATTCATATTGATGCATATTTTTTTCTGGCACCACTTTACCTGCTCGTAATAAAAATTTAACGTAAAAGTGAATTACTAAAACTTGAAGGCAAAAGGCACAGGAATACTGCATCTATTTATCTGAAATTGAAGTAATTGAACTCTACACTCTAAAGGCAAAGCAAACAGGAATATTTTAAGCTGGTATTATTAATAATAGTATTTATTTTATTTAAAATGTTATTATTTGTTTTCTTGAAACTTAGACTTACTATGTAGCTCAAAGCTTTCTCAAACTTGTGATCTTCCTTGACCTAGTGCCATAGCTTTAAGTTCATAGGGAAGGGATAATGGGATGACAAGATTGCATTACTACACTTAATTCTTGTGGTTATATTGATATAGCAATATCTGTATATATACATATATATGCATGTGTGCTTATGTGCAAATATGGCAATCATAACTAAATAAATTAAATAATCATGTTAAAAATATATACCAGTGAAATTTTTTGTCCATGTAAGGTTATTTAATTGACCTTGCTTAAATAAAAGGAGAAAGTTTATATATCTAAAGAGATTTAAAAGCATATGGATGAATTAAAATACACCAACTTTCAAAGAAATCTAATTCAGTAAACTGTTAGAAAACTGTTTTAAAGAACAGGTAAGATTTAAACTTAGAGAAGATATTTGATAATTTTATTATCAACTTAAAGTGGAGATGATGAAAAAAGTAATTATAACTTTTGAAGCAGTGCTTATCTTTAGAAGTATGTCCTGAATTATTTATAGATGAAATGATATGATGCCTGGGATTTGCTCCAAAGAACATTGGAAGATGAAGGGGAATGGGCTGGGTACAGAGATGACAGTTTAACCAGCAGTTGATTGTTCAAGTTCTGCAGTTGTATACAGAGCTTCATCGTGTTATTTTTATTGTGCTTTTTGTTTTACCCTTGTGCATCTGCAATGGATATATTAAAAATTATAGGAGAACAAATATATTACAGAATCGTAAGGGATATCTAAAGCAAAATTAATAAGCTTTCCCGGAAGCATAAAGATAAATTTTAATCAGTACTATGGAAGATAAATTCATAATATTTTCACAGGAGAAAAACTGAAAAGGAAAAACAAATAAAAATAAATTAATGCCTTAACGAACCATTCCCTTTATAGTAAAATTATTCTTTTTAATGGCTCTGAATGTGATTTGAAATTGGCCTAATTTGAATTGGGCTTGGCTGACTTCCCATCAGCATCCAGATGTACTGGCTTGCATGCTATCATGTGGCATAAGAATGAACTGGGAAAATCAGAAATGCCTAAGAATAAGCCAAGCCACACAAAACATTTCCCGTTGTCATTGGCTTTATAATGCCTATTCATCACCTATTGTCCAAACCAGCCATAGAGTAGATCAGAGGCAACTATGAACATGTATTCTACATTCTAGTGGGATGAGCAACAAATTTAGGTGAAAAGATGAATGTATAAAAGGGCAACATGAAGAGTTTGCACAGATAGCTAGATACTTGTTCTTTTTTGATGTTTGGAAGGCAGGGCTAGACCAGACTGGCTAGCACACTTGAAATGTTTAATATTTATTTTCTTACAGGAGAAAATGAGCCAATCACTTTCTCTACAGTGTGGACCTAACCAACCAACCAACCAACCAACCAACTAAGGAACCAACCAAAACCATAAAACAAAGCAACACTGGGACTTCCCTGTTTCAAAACTTGTGAGACTTCTGAAATTAGGAGATTTTAGCAGTTTTGCTAGCTGGACTGGGCTGAGGTAGCTGAGATCTGCTTTTGAATACAGAGTCTTCAATTTAATTACTGCTTTTCATTTCACAAGCTTAGAAAATTAATATTTCCTCTGAGACCTGGGTCATTTTTTACAACCTGATCTCTACCTGTAATGTATTAGAAGTCTGTAAAGACTTTTATATATCAAATGGTCTCTTTGCCTTCCTTAATCCACACTTACAGATGTATTTTTCTGAATATAACTACACATCTTTCTAACAAACAGCAGTTTCTATTACTGCAATTGTAGGTACAAGATGCAAGTTCGTGTTCTGTACATCTATACTTCTAATTCTCTTGGAATCTGTTCTGACTGAGTGAATTTATTAGTTGCTCATTTTTGCAAATCATTCAGTATCTTAATAAAAGGTATTTAGAGCTAAGACTTTTGTTTTGCCTTGCAAGTCCTGTATTCACAATCTTCTACCTAACTAGAAAAATATGGTCTCTTCCCTTTAGTCAGTGTTGTGAGAAATAGTATTACTTTCCATTCCTAGATTTTCTGGCCTGAGTGTACTCCTTTTAACTTCTGTTTGTTAGTTCACAAGCTAGACACTGAATTAAACTTTTTCTCAGTGATGAATGCATGCTTTTAAATTCCCCTCAAAATTCCCTGCTTCTTCTCCACAGGTTAGTTATATGATGTTCTTTCTGTAATATTATATTACATTATTCTATAATATATAATATTATATTAGCTATTAATTGTAGCTAACCATTTTCCTACTTAGTAATACTGTTCATCATTTTTACAAAAACTTTGATTTTTTTTTCAGTGCCTAATCCCTGGTTCCAATTCTATCAATGAACATATTACATTTAGTTTGCAGCAAGATCATATTTATAGGTACCAGTTTCAGAATAAATAAAACACCAATATTAACATTTAAGGATTAACTGTTGCCATCTTAATGTGACCAGGCTACCCCAAATTCAATTGCTAGTGATTATTATTAGTTGTTGCCCTGTAATCTAGTCTGTAATCTCTGTACTTGGGAAGCTGATACAGAAGGCAATTGTGGGCTACTCTTAAGTGAAAATACCAAAACAAACCAAGCCAAAGCAAACCAATCAACCAACCAACAAAAAACTAAAGAGAACATAACAAAATTGACACATTCCTGTTTCAGAATTTGCAAGACTTGTGGCCTTAGAGAATTTTAGCAGTTTTATTTAAACTGGACTAGACTGAGCTCAATACCATAATCTACTCAAGTGGCCTTGGGTAATGAATCAAAAAATATGGAATTGAAATCTCCATCAATGTCATTTTTGAAGAAATTCCAGCCTTACAGGGCAAGTTAAGGGACATAATTGTACATTTTTGAATTGATAATGTATCATGCAACTCAGTAGACATTTAATTTCAGTGAAAATACATACAACACAACATACTACACTTGAAAAAGACTACAAATAAAAATAATCAATATAAGATAGAATTTATTATTTCATAAAATAAACAGAAATAATAAATTATAAGTGTTGTCCTAGTTTGCTTTCCATCACTGTGATAAACCTCATGACGCAAAACAACTGGAAGAGGAAAGGGTTTGTTTCATCTTATATTTCTAGGTAATTGTCTGTCACAGAGAGAAAAGCAGAAGCCTTGGGGCAAGAAGAGAAGCAGAAACCATGGAGGGGAGCTGCTTATTAGTTTCCATGCCATGGCTTTCTTGGCCTGCTTTCTCATACAGTGCAAGAACATCTGCCCAGGGATGGCACTGCCTCCAACTGGCTGAGCCCCACTCTATCAATCATTATCCAGAAAATGCCCATAGTCTTGTCAGCAGCAAATCTGATAGAGACATTTTCTCAATCAAAGTTAAATCTTCACAGATGACATTACTGGTGTCAAGATGACAGAAAACAAAAACAAACAAACAAAAAATGAACAAACCAAACCAAATAAACAAAACAAAACAAATAAACAAAACAAACAAAACCAAAATAATCAGCACAGATGTGTCTCTGACTATTTTACAAAAAATAAATTAGAATATTCCTGGAAAAATTAAACTAAGGAGGAGAAAGAGGAAACATGAATGTAAAGACTATAAATAAAAAGAGATTCAGGTGTGATGGTCTATTTTCAATTCTGCTCTGTTTTCTTGTGTTCTGATTTAGTGATTTTCTACTGAATATTACAGAACAATCTAGAATACAGGATCTTCTTGTATCTGTCTCTTCAGTGCTGGCATTATAGGCGCACGTAATAACACCAAGCTTCAAACATTGCTAATTTTATGAAAATATGATCTGAATAATATAATTGCAATGATGTGAAAATAAGTTAGGATTTAAAATAACGCTTTATTAAACTAGCAAATTAGTAATTATAAATAACCATAGGTCTTTCAAAATGAGGCATGAACGTGAAATAACATAATTTTTTGAATCCCCTAAAAATTCATCTTTGAATTGTAGCCGTAGAAAAACACCCCTGTTTCATGGTGGGCTGACAGTAAAGTATGTTACGCTGTACATTTTGGAGTATTAATTTGTTAAAATTGCAAGTGTAAAACCATATAAAAAGCAATTGAAAGGTACTCATTTATTTACTTATTATTCATTTATTCATGTATTTAATAAATGTTTTTGTCTGTGAACCATGTGTACTCAGTGCCCACAGAGGCCAGAAGAGTTGACAAATGCCCTGAAACTGGAGTCATAGACAGTTATAAGCTACTCTGTGTGGGTACTAGGAAACAAACTAGGGTCCTGTGTAGGAACAACAAGCATTCTTAACAGCAAACTCATCTCTCTTGTCCTTAAAACACAATTTATACTATTGCTTAAATTTTCTATATACTCATTGTGTTGGCTTCAATAAGAAATTATCCTTCTAGGCTTATGTATTGAACACTTGTTCCCCAAATGGTAGCACTGTTTGGTAAGGGAATAGTAAGTGGATACTTGCTAGATGAAGATCATCACTGAAGTGATGTAGTGTCTTAGCCAGGCACCAATTTCTCTTCATTTTCTCTGCTTTTTGATGGTTAATCCTGCTTCACACTCCTACTGTTCTTTCTTCTCTGCCAGGATGCTGTGTATAACTTCTGGAATTTCTGCATAAAAATATACCCTATTCTCCTCTAGGTACTTGTTAGTTGTGGCATTTTTTCATAGCAACAGAAAATAACTTCTACACTTACTGAGTCTGGAACATTAATTTTCTAAAATCACACATTGTAATAGTATCACTTGCAATGTTGAATTGTCACCTGCTATCTGGATGATTTGTTGATAAGAAGAATACAGTAGTTCTTCCCAGAATACTCTCACTAAGTAGCCAGGACTCATTTACTGATTGCCTGTAGTGTGGGGTTGTTTGCTCATTGTTCAATATTTATTTCCCCAGTCACGGGATTTCACAGTGGTCAAGGAAGGTAGCACAGGTGAAATAGAGTTATTTTGTGCTGAAGGGTTATATCTTGCCCTTTGTGATTGGCTAGGAAGAGCAGAGAACTGAAATCACAGGAAGTCATGTGAACAGGACTGTATGACTGCTACTGTCCTACCTGGGTCATCACTCATGCTGAAAACAAATTTGCTTACTTTTATTCCTTGTTCCTGAGAGAAAAATACGTCTTATTTTGTCTAACGATCTGTCATCCTTTACATTTGATTTAGAGTTTTCCTTTATTTCTCTGCATGCATATTGGGAAGAGAGTTGGGTCTAGAGAAAGGCAGACAAATGTTCAGTCTTCCTCTACAAACCAGATGCTGCCTGACTAGAAGTAAGAAATAGATAAATTGTTGTGCTCATCTCTGCCAACTGCCTAATATCCACTAGTGAACAGAAAAACTGGGGGCTTTTGCCTGTACTTTCTTCTTCTCATCTTCTCAGAGATTTGCAAATTTTTCCAATAGGAAATTCACCCCAGGTAAACCTGAGTAGTTTCGCACACACCTGTTCAGTAAGAAGTGAATGGCAATTCATAACCCATCAGCTTGTGTATGTGAGGCCTCAGCCAATTGTAGATGGCAAAGAATCATATGTATCTTTTCTTAACAGTTATTCATGTTAAATAGAAGCTATTCCCAATCTGTGAGCCTCTTGTTTTGACTTTAATCAAATTGTATTGAGTATAGCAGAAGAAAGGAAAGAATTAATAGCAGTTGAACAACTGACATATTTTTACCTGAAGGGGAGAAGGAGAGGAAGAGAGATGGAGAAGAGGGACAAGAAAGGAATAGGGAGAGACACAGGGAGTGGGTAAGGAAGAGAGAGGGGGGAAGGGGAGGGGGAGGGGGAGGGAAAGGGAGAGAGGAGAGGGAGAGGGAGAAGGAGAGGGAGAGGGGAGGGGGAGGGGGTAGGGGAGGGGGAGGGAAAGGGAGAGAGAGGAGAGGGAGAGGGAGGAGAGGGAGAGAGGGAGGGGAAGGGGGAGGGGAGGGGAGGGGAGGGGAGGGGGAGGGAGAGGGAGAGGGGAGGGGGAGGGGGAGGGAGAGGGAGAGGGGAGGGGGAGGGGGAGGGAGAGGGAGAGGGAGAGGGACAGGGACAGGGACAGGGACAGGGACAGGGACAGGGACAGGGACAGGGAGAGAGGGACAGGGAGAGGGACAGGGAGAGGGAGAGGGAGAGGGAGAGGGAGAAGGAGAAGGAGAGGGAGATGGAGAGGGAGAGAGGGACAGGGAGAGGGACAAGGAGAGGGACAGGGAGAGGGAAGAGGGAGAGGGAGAGGGAGAGGGAGAGGGAGAGGGAGAGGGACAGGGACAGGGTCAGGGACAGGGACAGGGACAGGGACAGGGACAGGAAGAGGTAGAGGGACAGGGACAGCGACAGGGACAGAGACAGAGACACAGACAGACATACACAGACACAGACACAGACAGAAAGAGAAAAAAGACAGACAGAGAGTGCTAGAGTAGTGTTAAAGCAGTCTTATATTACTTCATTCAACCCTTACAGATGTTCCTTATGTTCTGGAGAATTAGCATTGGAGGGGAAGAAGGAGAGAGAAAATCACACATCTGATTCCCTCAACAGCATGGTCAGTCAGTTTCCTGGAACAGACTGATTTGGGGA
This sequence comes from Rhabdomys pumilio, assembly GCA_030674055.1. NCBI lineage: Eukaryota > Metazoa > Chordata > Mammalia > Rodentia > Muridae > Rhabdomys > Rhabdomys pumilio. The sequence continues at coordinate 100,797,388 of JANHMN010000004.1, read as the reverse complement.
ATGGTGGGTGAGACAAAGGGATGGATGGAACAAGGAAAGAAAGTTGTAGATGAGTGTCTGCCTAAAGTGAAACTTTGAAAATCTACATAAAGTTTTTATTTGGGCTAAATATTCTTCCCAAGAAATTAGGGTAATGTTAATTTAAAGCATTAAATTACATTTTTATTATTTAATTTTTTGATATAATATAAACACAATATCTCTCCATTCCCCTTTCTCCTTCCAATCACTTCTATATTTCCCTTATCTCTCTCCTTCAAATTCACGGCTTTTTTTAACTAATTATTATTGTATTTATATATGGATAATCATGTGTATTCCTAAATATCACCTGTCCAGTCCATATAATGTTACTTGTATGTAACTAACTGCTTTATACTAGGCAGCCACTTGTACTCTGCCAGGGTAAGAGCACCTCTCCTGCTTCCAGCTTTCTTCAGTTGTCTTTAGTTCTTCATGTATGGTTGAGGATTCCTGGGTGTTAGCTTGCCCACTTTGGCATCTCCATTGGTGTCATCCTTCTTAAGCTTATGTTTAGGCAATCATGTGGGTTAGACTAGGGTATATCTTTTAATATTACCAGAAAGCACAATGCCACAGCACACTGTTAGATCCTCTGTTTCTTTCAATCTTTCAAGCCCCTCTTCTACAATGTTCTCTGAGCCTTAATTGTGGAGTATTTTGTAGATATACACATTAGGACTAGGCTCCACAACTGGGCATTTTGTTAGCTGTTTTTTCTATATTGCTCTCAGTCTCCTCCAGAAAGAAGTTTCTTTGAAAAGGGATAAAATAATAGCTTTAAAGTTCAGTGGTTCCGACAGGTTTCCATAATACACAGGGGTCTTATTCAACATCCTATGCACCTTCTTAACAGAATAATTTTCTGAATGATTTTACTGAAATTTTTTCTCTTAAATATCAATTGAAGAGAATATTTTTATACTTTAGGAGAGAGGTAGACATCTGTCTTCATAACATTAGAGCCATTTCACTTGCTGTTTTCACCAAATGCTTAGCCTTTTAGATAAAGACATTTTATCACATGTGAGGTGGCATTTTCTCCATTGTTTTATGATTCTTTTGATGTATTTGACCAATTTTTTTTAAAAAAAGAACCCATATATATTCTTTATCTATTTCTATATCAGTTTGTTTTCTTCTGTAATCTTGAATATTTGGTCCCAGTCCCTTTTCTGTCTCATTAATCTGTTGTTCCTTTTGCTGTGCAGAAACATTTCATTTTTATTTAGATATTTCATAATTGTATGACTTATTCCTAATTGCTTAAAGTATTGTAAGTAGATCTCTGCATATGATTTAACACTGGCGTTACTGTTCTAGAGCCAATAAATGATGTGGACTAAAGTCTCACATAATAGCAAACTTTATTCAGAGCCTCAGACACTTTAGGTTAGACAGTTAAAGAAGTTTGCATGAGTAATTGTCTCATGAGTTCAATCACAATTGTCTCATGTATTCAATCACAAGGACAAGCTGCATGTGGCAAAAAATATGATTTTCCAGAGGCATATAAATGATAGTTTAAACATTTAACTCAATAACAATAGCAAGTAACAATGAGTAATCTGAAGTCACCGCATTTCTTCCTCTGCTACTCTTAGGAGGAACTGAAAGCATATTCCAGGAACAATTCTGTGTTATTGAAGAAACTGAGGTCATAAAACCCTTGTCTTGTTTCCTCTTAGTGTTCTCAACAGCACTCAGATCTCTCTTTGTAAAATCCAGCCCTGGAACATGAGCAGACAATCTGGCTTCAATTTTATTTTTTTCCACATAAGTACTTATTGTTTACAGAAATATGGTTAAAGAGAATTTTATTTTCTCTCACGTATTCTTGGGAATTTTGTCAAACTACAATTGTTATATATGCCTGGCTAGGCTCTTACCTTTAAAGTTACATCTTTCTTTCTTTCTTTCTCTCTTTCTCTCTTACTTTCTTTCTTTCTTTCTTTCTTTCTTACTTTCTTTCTTTCTTTCATGTATATGGTGCTGCATGTTTCAGTACACTTGAGTCCATGGGTCCATGGGTTCTGTCATGTATGAAAGTCAGAACAGAATTTGTGAGGGTTCGTGTTTTCTTCCTTTCATGTGGTTATGGGAATTGAACTCAAGTCACCACTGAGACATCGCATTGTCCCAGCTGTCAGTTATTTTCCAGTAAGCCTACATTTTTTGCTAGTGTCATGCTGTTTTATATATTATTGCTCTATATTATAGTTTGTTATAATGTTACACAATGTTTCTAGGATTCTACATTCTGATCATGAGTGCTTTGTCTATTTAAGTGTTTTCATGTGCATACCAGCAATTTCTTCATATATATTTAAATTATATTGGGATTGAGATTGAGTTGAATAAGAAAACATTATATATATATATATATATATATATATATATATATATATATATATACACATATCATTTAAATACTATTATGTTTTCAATCCATGAGTCTGGTATATTATACATTTATTTAAATCTTTCTCACTTTAATTTATTGATGTTGCACACTTTTCTTTACATCTGTGTTTTATTTCCTTTGTTCAATTTATTACTAAGTATTTTTGTAGCAAATGTTTAAATGGGATGTTAAAAATATCTTGTTCAGAAAGGTTCGTTGATAATGTAGAAACACACTATTGAATATTTTCTGGCGTGATTCTGTGCGTTGATTTATCTAAGATGCAAAAGTTATTAAATTTGTGAAAAAAAATACTTGAACAGAAAATGTGTCCCACTTGATGCTCAGCACATTGAGCCTTTATCAAGGAATCTCCTGAGGCCAGCAGCACTGAAGAAAGGATGACTATTCAGAACCAAGAATATCTTTTAGCTGACAAATGTAAAATTCATTGAAGGGAGTTACCATAATGAAGGATACAGTGAAGAAGAAGATGCTGTTACAGTTTTTTTTTTGAACATAAAAGATATGATTAAACAGAAATGGTAATTTCAAAAGCAAGTCTTCCATCAAAGTCCAAACAGCCCCTTATAGAAGACACTTGTTTGCTTGTACATCACAAGAATGTCAGTGAATGATCAAGATAATAAATAAGGGAAGACATTATCGTTCGTACTATGGGACAATGTTGCAAATCACAAAAAGAAAAAAAAAAAACCCAGCATGGTACACAAACTTTGTAGAGATGTCAAAGAAGCTTTAACCATGAGCTCTCATTAATATGGTTGCCTAAACAAGATCTGAAAAAAGAAGAATAAATAGACAGGATAAAATGGAAGGGAGAATCTCATGGGCTTATCCAAAAACTACAGACAACTAAGTAAGACTGAGAGTAGAGAAAATTAACATCCTCCTGGAAGAGTACCAAATGTTCAGTTCTGTAAGTATTCATAGAAATAACATTATATGTACTGAGAAAGTTTTATTTATATATTTATAAATACACATACATACAAAGATACACATATATGTATAGCAATTAAAAACAAAGAGCCCATAAATTTGAGAGAGTTAACAAAAAGGGGACAAGGGAGAGAATTGAGGACAAAAGGAAAATGATATAATCATATTTTGATTTAAATCTAAAATTAAAATAATATGAGTTTACTCCCCTGTCTCTGTCTCATTGCTTTTATTTATAAGTATATAAGTACTGAATTAGTCCCATCCACATTTAAGTGACTGGTCTTTAATCTATATGTAGATGAAGACTGATGGAAACTGTATCTCATTAAGATCAAGTTTATTATGATATCATCATAGATTTTCCTCCATCTAAATCATAAAATCTAAGATAACTTATAAAGCAAAGAATAAATCTGGGTGTCTATAAACAAAAAGATTGATAAGCTGAATCATGATCTATAGCATTATTTAATAGGTTGCGAACATATTATTGTTGCATGAAAATTAAAACTAAGTAAAATTTGAGACAGAGAGAACAGTGCCAAATTAATATATTTTTGCCTCTTATCTCTACTCCCAAAACATTTAGTGAAATAAGAAAATCTTCTTGACTGCAAATGAGAACAGCTGGATAGATCTGTGTTTGGATCGTGTGTATTACTGGGGCCAAACATCCAGCAATTGCAGAGAACATTCTCTTTTTATTTTCTTTTTCTTTTTCTTTTTCTTTTTCTTTTCTTCTTTTTTTTTGATCATATTTTCAGATATATGAGTCTGTCATCACAGAGCCTGACAGGACACAGTTGTTCACTTTTGCGAAGGAGAGGAAGTAATATTGCTGGTGCTCAATTGTCTTTTTTTTTTTTTTTTTTTTCCTTTTTAGTCTGTCTGGAACACAAGGACATGAGATTTTCCCATCTTCCTATAGGATGGGCCTTCCCTCATTGTTTAACTTTTTCTGAAAATGCCTTCATTAGATATACAAATCACCCAAGTTATTCTAAACCTGGAGAATTTGACCTTATCAATGAACAGAACTCTTTTTCTTGTTTTAGGTTTCCTTATCACTGAGACATTGTGCATTGACACGTAATAGTTGATATAAAGTTTAAGGAGGGAAAGACTGTTTTAGCTCATGGTGTCATAGGTTTCAGCGCAGTCATTGGTTACATCAGTCCATGGCCTGTGGAAGAACATCTGCCTGAGGTAGAACGCCAGGAGGAGCATGCGGTAGGTACTACTGATCTTATGTTTGACAGAAGGCACAGTGAAGAATGGGGCTTGAGGCAGTTGGCATAATATTAAAAGGTGTGGGTCCCTTGTTCCACAGGGCATCCCAGTACGATCTCCCAGCTGGTGACAGGGTGAGAGCAGGAAGGGTTCACTACTGTCTCTGCTGTTGCCTCCACTCGTGCACTGTCTGTCCATTGGTCTCCAGCTGGCCTGGTGCGGGAGGTCCAGGACAAAGGGCACAGAGTGCGAACAGGAAGGGGAGATTGCCTGACCCCGCTTGATCACTGCTGTCACTGCCCGATCACTCCCAGGTGCTGCACCTGTCTCTCCACTGCAACTGTCTCTCCACGCTGAGCCAGCCTGGGCCTGGGCTAGCTGACAAGGAGGCAGCTTGATGTCCGAGGCAGGATCCGGGAAAGCAAATCTCTCCCCAAGTGTTACAGCTCTTATCAGAGAAACTCTGGGACACCAGGATGATTCTTGAGCACTTTAATTCCCCTAAATAGAGCCCTTAAATACAGTTTCAGGGTGGATTAGGGTCTGGCCCCAATAATGTCTATTGGCTTAGTCGAGAGCTTGGAGATACCTCATCTGCATGTGGGAGAGCCTGAGGCACTGTTCCTCCGGACTGATGGCCATAGATATCTCTGTGGGAGGGGCTGTGGAGGGCTGAAGTTGAATGAAAAGAACCCGGGCCCAGGAGCACAGCAGAACACCTGCTGTCAAATAAGGGTCCTGAGTTCCAGGCTTATGTTCAACCAAGCACCCAGCGCTTCTCACAGCCCACTGCCCTACAAAAAGGCACACGTGCTTACCTACCTCCTTCAGCTAACTCTCATTAGCTGAGACGTCAGTTAATAATGGAAACATAGTGGACATTTTATTTTAAAAACAAGCTCATTCTGTCTCTGTTCCCAAAGGCCAACAGCCATCTCTTAATTCAAATTAAAGTTGGTTTCAATAACCTGCAGTCATAATAGTTCCAACCTTGCTCATAAGTCCAAATTCTCAGTGTTTTCTGAGATACAAAGTGTTAAAACATTTAACTGGGATCCATGGTAGATTCCAACAAATCTTACAGATCTAAGACACAATGTTATGCAATAAATATTATTCTCTCTAAAGAAAGGATAGTGTTAAATAAATAATTACTAAAATCACAGCAAGAACAAATTTCAGCTGAACAATATTTAGATCTTAGAGCTTCATATTAAATATCTGGAATACATGACCTATGATATGAGTGCTAGGGAGTAATGTGAGTTTTAGGGAATCTCCACTCCATGGAAGTGTTCATTGTGTCCCACAGGGCTCCTTGTGGTCTGATGTCACTCATTGTCTGGGTATTTTCTTGGCAAATACTTTACATTCACGCTATCACTGACTGTTCTAGTTCCATTTCTGTTGCTACTATAAAGCACTACAATCAAAAGCAACATAAGGAAAGAAAAACCATTTACATTACAATTCTAGGTTGCAATCTATCATCCAAGAGAAACTAAAGTAGGAACACATACAGCTAGTTATTCTCAGTCTTGACTGAGAAATAAATGCACCAATTTTTCCCGTTTGCTTGCTTCTTTTTCCTTCCAGTTTTATTCTGTCTGATATAGTTCAGAAATCACAGCCTGAGAGGTGAGCTGGATCTTTCTAAATCAATTAAAATGGAGACAGTCCTCCAAAGACCTACTCACAGGCTAATCTTATCTATGTAGCTCATCATTAGGTTCAGGTAATTGTAGGTTGTAGAAACTTGATATATAAAACTAACCATCACGTTTATGTCTTGAAAATTCTATTGCAGCTTAAGGTTCATATTCAGAATATCACACAAAACTTATACGTGCAAGCTGAGGGCATACCATCTGACACATAATCTGATCTCAAACACTTTGTGAAAGTTTCCATACATCCTTTACCACACAGAGCTAGCATTCTCCATTTCTGAATAAGCAGCATCACATGAATGTATTCAAAGTCTTTTACAGACTTGAGTGCTTTATAGGTCCATTAGATGTTTGTTTTCATGGACTGTCTATGATTGGGAAGTTAATATATTGGTATACAACTCCTCTCCCCAAATAAAGAACCAATAAAATCTATAATGCCATGGTTTGAATATGCTTGACGTAGGGAGTGGCACTATAAGGAGGTGTGGCCTTGTTGGAGTAGATGTGTCACTGTAAGTGTGGACTTTAATACCGTCTTCTTAACTTTCTGGAAGTTAGTATTCTGCTAACAGCTTTCAAATGAAGATGTAGAACTCTCAGCTTCTCCTGCACTGTGCTTGCCTAGATGCTGTCATGTTCCTGCCTTGAGGATAATGGACTGAACCTCTGAACCTGTAAGCAAGCCCAAATTAAATGACATCATTTATAAGACTTGCCTTTGTCATGCTGTCTCTTCACAGCATTAAAACCCTAACTGAGACACATACTATTCATGACTGTGTGTGCAGTATATTCCAGAGGTGTTCTGTTCTCAAGAGAAACCTATCAAATAAATTTACCTCTTAACACTTTTGGACTTTTCCATGGATACTCTGAAAGTGTCTTCCTCACAGTGTTGAGAAAAGCAAGTGCCTCATTTTCATAGGAGTAATATTTTCTGAAACCACGGTTTCATTAACCCTGAATTTATATATCCTTTCTGACCAAACTACAAGTTGGGTGCTTTTCCTTGGCTTTTTTCTTCTTATGTTTTATAACCCAAGCAAAACTAATTAGTAATAACCTTGTCAGTACCCAAATAGCCTCCTTGTCCCATGCCAGATTAATGATATTTTTTAAACTCAACTTTTCACAAACTCTTGGGACACAAGCAACATGTAGAACATAGAACATTTTTACACAACACACACACACACACAAACATACACACACACATAAATAAACATATATATATATATCATGTAACAATATCAGGAGAACATCCTTATCTCGGAATGGCTCCTCTATCTAACTCTTTCAGTTAGAATGTAAGGACACAGTTTTACAAACTGACATCTTATTTTACTGTTATTTTTTCCTCAAATTTCCTTGAAATCATAAAATAATGACTAGAACCTTAACACTATAACTTTAAAAAAATACAAAATTCTCACAGACAAGAAACAACTGAGCAAAACATTTAGAAATAGACAAGTTTATATTAGAAACACAAACAGCATAAATCAGTGGCAAACAAGAAAAAAGTAGGTTGTGTCCATACTTTTATACAGAAAATAGTGACTCAGTCTAGACAAGGAATATCTCCCAATCACTACAGGATACTGTGCAAGTAAATAAACAATAATACAACATGATGTGTTGATAAGAATACAGTATTCATATATGAATTTCTAAAAAATATGAAAATAAAAAATTGATTTGAAGTATCATGCTTTTGCCTTTGAACATAAGGAAAGTGACAAATACAGGGCTAACTGGGATTTCTAAAAGTCAGAAAGTACAAGGAAATTCAAACTGTTGCCTGTAAAAGGCTTGTACATGAGCATGTATGCATGCACACACACACACACACACACACACACACACACACACACACACACACGCGCGCGCGCACACACGCACATACCTGAATGCATTTCAAACTTCTGAGCTACAGAACTTTTTAAAGATAAATTTGCATTACTTTGAAACATTAATCCCATCATAGCCATCAGGTTTTGATGATTAGTTATAGGACCGAGAGATGAATTCAAATGATATAGGTGAAAATTTTCATAGCCAATAAACATATAGATTAAACATAAAGTTTAAAAAAAAAACCAGGAAAACAAATCATTTTCTGAACATTGATTCAAAGAAAACCGTACAAAATTCCAGTGTCTGCATATGATAAACTAGCAGAGGATTAAGGAAATAAAGAAAAGAAAAAAGAAGCTTTCCCTGAGATACAGTTTACCTTAAGGAAACACTTAAAGATATACACAAATCTTAAAATATGACAAAACTTTCAATTTAGGATTAAACAGCATAAAAATGTATTTTCAGAAATGGAACATAGGCTTTTTGGAAAAATAAAAAAGTTAAAATGAAATCTACAGTACTACTTCCAGGAAGATAGAGTATAAGTTCTTTGTACTACAACTAAAATTATTTGATAATATATTTTAAATACAGGAAGTCTTAAAGATGAAGAGAAGATATTCTGTTTGGATTATTATAAAAAAAAAGGAAATGGAAACAGATCTATGCATGAAAATGATACCAAAATAAAAACAATCAATACTTCCAACCTCATGACAAAATCTAACATTTTTATCTAAAGAACCAGAGATGTAGGTTGACCAGAATGACAGACAACTTTTGAATTATACCTGTTATGCCTTTCCAGTCAAACACCATAGGGAAATGAGGTGTCCATTCTTTCCAGCAGCAAAAGTCCTTCACTGTTATCCTGTAATTAGATACTCCAAAACTCTTACTTCTGCTGTGGATGACTAAGTGTCAGAGATTGCTAGGTAAGAATTCAGGCTCTTATCAGGTATTTCGGGTGTGGGGGAGAAGAGAGAAGCCCTGATAACCAGCAAAATGAATGGAAATATGCAACCTCTGATTATGGGAGACTACAAAATGTACAAGAGACCTGGGAAGTGAGAGACATTTAGGACTCAAAGGGATGGAACTTAGATGAAATGCCTTATAGTGGAGAGAGGGAACTTGTAGAGTCAGTCGACCTCCAGCAGAAAGACAGGGCATTGAGTGGAGGGACAGGGTTGCCATTCCACAGTTAAAATCTTTGACCAAAAATTGTGCATGGCTAAAAGAACTGCAGGGACAAAAATGGAGAAGGGACTGAGGGAAAGGAGGACCAGTGACAGGTCCAACTTGGGATCCATTTCAAAGGGAGATTCCAAGACCTGATACTATCACTGATGCTATGGTATACTTACATAAGGAGCTGGACTGTCCTCTGAGAGATCCAACAAGCAGCTGACTGAGACAAGAGCAGATATCTACACCAAACCAATGGACTGAAGTTGGAGACCTTTAGGATTGAATTAGGGAAAGGATGGAAAAAGATGAGGAGAAGGGTGACCCTATATTTATAAAAAGACAATCTCAACTCACGTGATCCTCTGAGATCTCTTTGACACTGAGACACCAACATAAACTAGCTGCCCCAACAACATAAACTTGTGAGGCCCCAACACATGTAGAGCAGAGGACTGCCTGGTCTGGCCTCAGTGAGAGAAGATGTGCCTAACCCTTGAGAGACTTGAGGACCTAGGAAGTGGCAAGGCCTGGTGGGATGGGGTTGTGGGGGTGGGGACAATCTCTCAGAGATGGTGGGGAGGAGGAATGGGAAGGAGAACTGTGGGAGGACAGGCTGAGAAGAGAATAATGACTGGACTATAAAAAACATAAAGGTATTAAAATAATGAGTAAAGAAGAATGTAGATTCTCATCCTCATCAGCAGGAATCAGGCAGCTAAATCCACATCTCCAGGCCACAGGGACTGAAGCAAAAGCAAAGGAGCCTTACTCTTCTGAATAAGAGGAGAAATTTCAACTAAAGAGTTAGAAATGAAGTGTAGGAGATAAATGATACTGATAGAGAATAAAATAATGAATTTTAAAATGATGAGAATCAATCATGGATGTTGTATGCCTTTAACACCTGCACTGGGGAGGTAGAGGCTGACAAATTCTGTGAGTTAGAGGCCAGTCTGTTTACCTAGTGAGTTCTAGATCCATGCTAGACCCTATATAAACAAATCAAAACAGAAAACAAAACAAAACAGAAACCTGACTTTTGAGAAAAGTGTATTTGGGTAAATAAAATACTATCTTACAATTTTTATCTCCAGAGAAAATATTTTGATCATGTGTGTATGTGAGCAGTGCATGAATCTGTGTGAGTAAGACATTAGGATGACTCAGGAGCCACCCTCTCTCTTTCCCCTCCTGATTCTTTGTTTAATATCACTTATTCCCAATACAGATAGTCTGTGTAGACAGTTTACATTGGATAGCTTGTTTCTACCTTCCCAGCCCTAAAATTACAGGTTGGCTACAATACCTAACAAGCATTTACTTGGGTTCTGTACATACAATTTCCAGGCTTCAAGCATGAGCACAGAAGGTGTTTAAACCATTCAGCCATCTTCTTGGTCTCACTTGAAAATGGGATGGTTAAAACTTAAAGACTGTAAAGTATTGTGGAGAGGTAAGAATTTCCATTCATGTTTCTTGACTATGTTTATATATAATGCAGATCCAATCACCCACACTGAAAAGAATCAAAAGGTTTAAAAGGGAGTATCAATATGTATTTGTCCACACATTTAAAGTTGATAGAGCATTGTATGTTATTCCAGAAATGTGCTATTAGATGTCTAATAACTGGTTGTCTGAAAAAAACCTGTTCTAAATTTGGTGAGTTCATTGGTGTAATTCTCTTTAATTAATTAAAGGTGGTTCTCCTAATTCAAGATCAGTACATTTTAACATCTATAAAAAGAGAAACTGAGAAAAAAAAAGCATATTAAAAGTATTCAAATCTACTATTGTACAAATAAGAAAGTAACTGACTCTGGTTAATGTGTATAGCTTACTTAAAACTTAAAATTCTGATAACGAATTTATGGACACATTTAGAAACTGTATTTAAGTGAAAAAACATAATTATTCTGTATTTCCTATAAACAGTGTCAGTGAAGAGAAGTAGATCTGAATCAATGGTATTTAAATATACCTTATTTTTATTTAAATTTTTCCTTTCTTTCCTCCCTATCTCCCTTTTCTTGTGTTCTTTTGTCTGTGTCTTTTGATCCTAATGTGTGCTTCTGGGGTTTGCTTGTTGGTGCGGGTGAGTATGGAGGTGAGAGATTGATTTTCAGTGTCTTTCTGTACTGCTCTATACTTTAATCTTTATTTTTTGTTGGATATTTTATGTATTTACAATATAGATGTCATCCCCTTTCACAGGATCTCTTCATGAACCTGGATCCTTGGGACTTAACGATCTTTAACCTTCAGTCTTTGAATTACAGACATGCATTACAGACACAAAGCCGTGCCCAATTTTTTAAGTGGGTTCTTGGTATCTGAATGGAGGTTCTTCTACATAGAAAGCAAGAGAGCTTTACCTGAAATATTTCTCTGGCATCTCTTTATTTTTATATTCTGTTCTTTTATTTTTTTCTTTTAGGAAGTTTCACAGTAAAGCCCTGTTTGGTCTTAAACTGTGGTCCTTTCTGCTCATCGTCCTTAGTGCTAAGATTGTGTGTGTGCCCCACCAAACCTGATTCTTTAGGATGTGTATATATGAGCAAATGAAACATCAGTTCTGATATAACCCTGAATAAACATGGACTGAAATTAAGATAATGAGAGTTTGATGAGCCCCCCCCCCCCCAAAAAATAAAGACATCATGGTTTTAGGGAACTCTTAATGATCCTCCAAAATACCTCCACCGTATGGACGTGTGTGGTGGTTGGAATAGGTTTGGCCGCCACAGAGATGTGTTTGAATGCTTGGCCCACAGGGAATGGCCTCTATTAGGATGTGTCGCCTTATTGGAGTAAATGCAGCTTCTTGGAGTAATTGTGTCACTGTCGACTGAGCTTTGAGGGTTTTTTATTTTTGGTTTCGTTTTTGTTGTTGTTGTTGTTTTGTATTTATTTATTTATTTATTTATTTATTTATGCTCAGGCTCTTCCCAATGTAGAATAAAAGCCTCTGCCTGGCTCTGGAAAATAGTCCTCATTTGCTGCCTTCAGAGCAATATCTAGAACTCTCTGCTCTTCCCACAACTTGTCTGTCTGCATGCTATCATGTTTCCTCCCACAAAGATAATGGACTGAGCTTCTGAAACTAAAAGCCAGATGCAATTAAATGTTTGTGTTTCTAAGAGTTGCCTTGGAGACAGCCATATTGAATGATGTCACAGAAGGCAATTCTTGTAGTCAAAATGAGAATTGTTAAGGTGAATAATACCCTAATTATTCAAAATAGACTGTAAAAAGAAACAGTAATAGTTATAAATTAAAAATAACTTACTAGTTAAATTATAGTATGCTTAAATGGATCTCAGTCTGTCCAAATTTATTTTAAAAACAAGAACAAATATTTGTAAACACTGCACGTGTAGTTAAAAATTCTTTTATAGGATGGGATAAATTTTTTTCAAAACACATTTTACAGGGTACTGTGATAGGTAATCTTGATTGTCAACCTGACACCATTGGAAAAGGAGGCTTCAACTAAATAATTGATTTCTTCAGATTGACCTGTGGGCATGTCTGTGGGGGCATGTTGTTGATTATTAATTGATGTGGAGGACCCCATGCCACTATGGGTGGTACCACTTTTGAACAGGTGATTCTGGCCTGTATAACTTTAGGAACTCCTATCTCCAGCAGAATCAAGCAAGTAAGTAGCTTTCCTCCTTGGCATCTGGGTCAATTCTCACCTCCAGTTTTCTTCCTCCAGTCCCGGCTTTGTCTTTGTCTATGATGGACAGAAAATTACTTTTAAGCCAAGTAAACTGTTTACTCTCACACTGGTTATAGTGAAGTGTTTTTATCACAGCAACAAAAGAAAACAGTGCAAGAAGACTCTTTGTTCTAGTTCTGCAAGTTAAAAGAGATTGTAGATGAAATCATGGTGGCTGGAATATGTGTTAAAATGATGCAAAAGAGGAAATATGGGAGTTTATGGAGAAGTAATAGTTTTTACTTTTAAATATAAGTTGAGACAATTGTTGATTCTAGATTAAGAACACAAGGATTTAAAACATTGTTATAAAATTGTAAGTTTTGTCTTTTCTATGGTAAAAGTAAATTTAAAGACAATTTATATATAATATATAAAATTTAGCATAACCAATATAGATAAGAAATCATTCCTATCTAATGATTATAAAGAAAATTGAAGTCACCGTATATGTCTGTGCATGTGCGTGTGTGTGTGTGTGTGTGTGTGTGTGTGTGTGTGTACCCATGTGCATATTTGTGTGTCCTTGTGTGACCTATCAAGTTTAAAGTCCTCTCTATTGTTGCCTTTACTCCATTTCTTTCAAGTCATGATTTTCAACAATTCTATAGTGGTTTTCAAGACTTCGGTGACAAGGAGCTTTTTATTATGGACACTATGTTTAAAGTGTGTCTTTTTGTTCCAATATATTACTACACTAGAAATCACCACACTTAATACTACCCACTTTAGGTTTCATGATACATTATTTTTGTCTCAGTTAATGGCTTAGAGATCAATACTGCGGCCTCAGACAGAAATGACAGACAATTTTAGCTTTCCTGTATTCACAGAAAGAGTTTCAGAACTTATGAGATTATTATTTGATAGTCAGTTGATTTTTTTTCTGCAGGAATGAAAAATTAAAAGTATGTCCTCAAGTTGTTATCTTATCATTGACTTAACTCATAAATCCCTAAAGTAGGCTTTGAGGTAAAATAAATTATATTTTTACATATTTCTTAGGAAATAAGAGTTATTCTTTTTTCTTGGAAACAATTTTGGGTCCAGAAGGGCCTACTATGGGGGATGGCCTGCTTAACTCAGCTGCCATTGAAGCCCATATCTATTGCTTTAAGCTGTTCAACCCTAACACCTACTCCATGTACAAGTTGCTGGACCAAATGGAGGAGTCATTGCTGCAGAACCAGATCCAAGAGGAGGTCATTGGCAAGGAAGATGAAAACCTGAAGCACAGCTGTGATTCAAGGAGTCTTGGCTATAATCTGATATTTAAGGTTCTTCTGAAACCTGAGGCCTTCTACCAGACCAATGACTCATAGCAATGATATATATATATATATATATATATATATATATATATATATACACATATATATATGATATATATATCAAAATAAATTTGATATATATATCAAATATATATATGTGCATTATATACATTGCATTACATATATATTTGATATATATATATATATATATATATATACACACATACATATATATATTCACTGCAGACAACAATGCCACTGTGACAAATGAATTTTTGATAGAGAGGTGGGTGAGATGGAGGAATGAAGGCAATGGTTATGATATAGAGAGAGGCTAAACCATGTGGATATCTGAGGCCAGTGCTGCCACCCTGAGGCCTTGATCATGTGCTAGGTCTATACTACTGCCTGAGGCCTTGTTGATGTCTGTGAGACATGCTGCTGATAAGAACCATGTCTAGATTAATGGTACTGCTGCATTCAACAGCCAAGTTGATGTTCATGGTTCATGTTAACACTCAAAGCCATGCTGATGTCCAGAATCTGTGCTGCCACCTGAAGTCTTGTGGGTGCCTGTGAGGTGGGCTGCAACCTAGACAGTGTTGGTGCTCTTGATAGGTACTGCCACTGGAGATCATGCTGAGGCCTTTGGCGCATGGATGTCTGTGGTACATGCTGTGACCAGATGACATAGTGTTCCTGCTGACTATAAAAGCCAAGAAAGATTCTTCTGCAGTGGTACTGATAACTACAGACTCACTGATGGGGGGAAAAAAGAGAGAGACAGAGGATTCTGTGACTATCCCTACCCCTGTGTCCCCAGAGGGGAGAAAAGATAACACTTTAGATAAAAACCCATCAAAGAGAATTATTAAATATTGTGATAAGGATGAACAGTCACACTTCATATTAGCTAGCTACTGGCAGAGGTGAGGGTGAGGAAACACTGTTTTTACAGATCAGGTCACTATGAGTTTATGTTCTCAGTGATACTATAAACAACACAAAATGGACCTTGTTTTAAAAAAATATTTTCTGGGTAAGAGGGTGAGGAGTAAGAAGTTAGGGGGATGGACTATATTATGTGAAATTCCCAAATAATTAATAAAAACGTTATCTTAAAAAGATAACTTCCTCATTAAAGTAAATGTTTACCTCTATCTTAGTGTTCTAGAATGGTGAATAAGTTTGGTGTTTCACCAGATGTTTTTCAGTGTCCACGGGGCTGGTTTTATAATTGACTGTTTCTATGTTGTTTAGAGTTTCTATCACTTATAGCAAACGTATATTGAGCATCTACATTATAGTATTTGACTTATTTTTGTTATCTTCTTCTGTTTTTAAGATTAAGTAGAGTAACACCATTAAATATTTGGGTAGGTTTTTATTTTGTTTCTGAAAAATTCTGGAAACTATTGTTTCATTTACTATTTTCTTGTAAGAGAATATGTGTGTGAATATCTTGCCTGTCAAAGGACTTTACTTTCTTTTTCAATAGTTATACTGCTCTAAAAACTTATCTGCCATTTCTCAGTCCACTGGATATTTGCCAAAATGTGAGCAGAGACAGAGAACTCAGTTCCCTGGGACCCATTCTACTGCCCTTCCACTGTCCCTACTCACTGCCTTCGATGTGGCCAGGTCCCTGCCCACAATTCTGGCAGACTCATGCTGCTCAGATACAGGACACAGCAGCCAGAAGAACAGACTCCAGCTGCTCAGGTGCAGGCCACAGCAGTCAGAAGAACAGAGAACCCTGCTGCACAAAAAGCCAAGAAAACTGCCAGAAGTCAAACTAACAACCTAGTCAGAGATTCCACAGTGGTTCAGAAGTCAAGCAGGCCACTATAAATCTAGGCCACAAAGCCCAGAAGACCAAAAAGAAAAAAGAAACCAAAGCACAAAGCACCCATCCAACAAAGGTAGGCTCAGAAATCAGTGCCTAGACCTATGAATATCCCAAACAGGGATGCCTAAATGTCAGTGAAAGAAGACAATCACCATCAGCCAGGGCAACATGGGATTTCCAGAGCCCAGCTATCCTATAACATAATACCATGACAGAGTCCAGAGAACTGAAAAAGGTCAACAAGCTGAAGGGCCCAAGTGAGGACCTTCTCAGTCGCACTTGGGAAAGAGAAGAAAGCAACAACAAAGGAGGAGGGAGGGAGGGACATAGGAGGGAAAGACAAGGCAGGGGGTTGGGGAGGGGGAGAAGAACATGATCTGGTATTGGCTGGGGGAAAAGGACTGAAGCTCTGAGAGCCAACATAAAGAATGTAAACAGGCAAGCTCAGGAGTAGGAGGCTGGGGGGACACTCTAGAATGTACCTGAGATCTAGGAGGTAAGAGACTCTCAGGACTCAAAGTGAGAGACTCTAGATGAATTGCGCTACAGTGGGGAGAGAGAACTTAAAAGCCCACCTCCAGCAGAAAACAAAGCATTAAGTGAGGGATGGGGTTGCCATCCCAAAGTCAAAACTCTGACTCATAATTGTTCCTGTTTGAAAGAACTACAAGAATGGAAATGGAGAAGAGCCAGAGGAAAAGAAGACCCAGTGAGAGGCCCAAAGTGGGATCCAGCTCAAGACCAGCTCCCAAGGCCTGACACTATTACTGAGGCTGTGGAGGGCTCACAAAGTGGGAACTATCATGGCTGACCTCTGAAAGACCCATCAAGCAGCTCCAAGAGTCAGATGCAGATATTTGCACACAATCAATGGACAGAAGCTGCTGATCCCTGTGGTTGAATTAGGGAAAGCTGAAAGAAGCTCAGGAAGACAGCGACCCTGTAGAAGGACCAGCAGTCTCAATCAACAATGGACCCCAGAGATTTCTCAGACTCCCAATCACCAACAAGGCAGCATAAACCAGTTGATATGAGGCCCCCAATATATATACAGCAGAGGACTACTGGGTCTGGGTTCAGTCAGGGAAGATGCACCTAACCCTCAATGGACTGGAGGCCTCAGAGAGTTTAGAGGTTTGGTGGGGTGGAGGAGGTGAGGACACCCTTGTGGAGACGGAATGGGTGAGAAGGACGTATGGAATATGCAACAGTTGGAGGGTGGGCCAGGAGGGGAATAAAATCTGGAGTGGAGAAAAAAAAAAGGAAAAAATTAAATTGAAGAAAATAACCAACATAAACAACATGTACCAAGGCAATGCAAAGAATCATTAGTTCTTTCTTCAAAAGCCTATATTCAAGAAAATTGAAAAAGCTACAAGAGATAGACAATTTTCTTGATAGACACCAGCTACCAAATTTAAATCAAGACAAGGTAAACAATTTAAATAGACCTAAAACCCCCAGGGAAACAGAAACACACGTTAAAATTCTCTTAACCCAAGTAAGCCTAGGGTCAGACAGTTTCAGGACAGAATATCACCAATATTCCTCAATTTTTATTCTTTGCAATAGCCAGAAATAGGACAAAATATTTTGTTGTAAATCTGGCCAAGCAAGTGAAAGAAATGTATGGAAATAATTTCAAGTCTATGAAGAAAGAAATTGAAGAGGATATCAGAAGATGTAAAGATCTCCTATGCTCACAAATCATCTTACCAAAAGCAACCTACAAATTCAATGCAATTGAAGTTTTTTACAGAACTTGAAAGAACAGTACTCAATGTTATATGCAAATACAAACAAACAAAAAAGCCTCAAATAAGCACTAACTCTCTAGAGACTTGAGGCCCCAGGGAGTATGGTGGTTTAGTGGGGTGGGTGTGAGTGGGGACATCCTCTTGGAGATGGAGAAGGGTGAGGAGATATAGGATGTGGGACAGTTGGAGGGTGGACTGGGAAAGGGATAAAGTCTGAACTATTAAAGATTAAAGAATAAATAAATAAATAAATAAATAAATAAAATCCTGTAAAATAAAAGAACTTCTGGAGGTATCATCATCATTGATTCAATCTATACTACAGTGCAATAGGAATAAAAATCCATGCTGTTGTCAGAAAAAACAGACAGGTTGGTCAATGGAATCAAATCATCAAAGACCAAGAAATAAATCCATATATGTATGGAAAACTTATTTTTGATAAAATAGCTAGATATATACTATGGAATAAAGAAAGCATTGTTAATAAATGGTACTGGAACAACAGGATGTCTGAAGTTAGAACAATTAAATAGATCCACTCAAAACTCAAGTCCAAGTGGATCAAAGACTTCAACATAAAACCTGATATACTGAACGTGAAAGAATAGAAAGTGGGGAAAAAACTTGAACATATTGGCACATGAAACAACTTAATGATCAGAACACCAGTAACTTAGTGCTTGAACTACTGGTGTTCTGATCATGTTCTGACATGTAATAAGGATACATGCTCTACTATGTCTATAGTAGCCTTATTTATAATAGCCTGAAACTGGAAAGAACCCAGATGTCCCTCAACAGAGGAATGGATACAGAAAATAAGGTACATTTACACAATAGAATATTACTCAGCTATTAAAAACAATGACTTCATGAAATTCACAGGCAAATGAATGGAACTTGAAAATATCATCCTGATTTAGATAACCCAGTCACAAAACAACACACCTGGTATGCACTCATTGATAAGTGAATATTAGCCCCAAAGTTCAAAATTCCTAAGATACAATTCACAGACCATATGAAGCTCAAGAAGAAGGAAGACCAAAGTGTGGATGCATCAGTGTGTCTTAAAAAGTGGAACAAAATACTCACAGGAGAAAATATAGAAACATTGGTGGAGTAGAGACTGAAGGAAAGGCCATCCAGAGACTTTCCCTCCTGGAGATCCACCCAATATATGGTCACTAAATTCAGATACTATTATGGATGCCTGAAAGTACTTGCTGACAGATGCCTGATATAGGTGTCTTCTGAGAGGCTAGAGCCTGACAAATACAAAAGTGGATGCTTGGAGCCAACCATTAGACTAAGCATGGGGTCCCAGATGGAGGGGTTGGAGAAAGGACTGAAAGCATTGAGGGAGTTTGCAGCCCTGTGGGGAGTGCAACAATGTCAACTGGTCAGGACCTCCAGAGCTCCCAGGGACTGGACCACCAATCAAATAATACACATGATGGGACCCACGGCTCCAGCCACTTATGTGGCAGAAGATAGCCTTGGTGGACATCAGTGAGAGGACTGGCCCTTGGGCTGAGGGGGTTTGATGTCCCAGTGTAGGGTAATACCAAGGCTGGAAGGCAGGAATAGGTGAATGGATTTTAGAGAACCCTCATAGAGGCAGGGGTTGGGGGGATGGAATAAGAGGTTTCCAGAGGGGAAATTTGTAAAGGTCATGACATTTGAATTGTAAATTAAAAAATATCCAATAAAAGGAAAAAATGGAAAAAAAGGAGCGGAGGACAAAATGGCAGCCTGCAGAATGGGAAAATATTTCTTCACTATCCCCACAGCTGGCAAATGTCTGGTATGCAAAATATATTTAAAAACACTAAACTAGAGATCAACAAACCAAATAATCCAATTCAAAATGGGGTACAAACCTAACCAGATAATTTTCAACAGCAGAATCTACAATGGCTAAGAAGCATGTAAAGAATTGATAAAATTCTTAGCTATTGGGGAAGTGCAAATCAAAACAACTCTTAGATTCCATCTTACATCTTAGCCATTCTGTCAGAATGGCTAAGACACAAGCTCATGCTGCAAAGGATGTGGAGCAAGGGGAACACCCTTCCATTGCTGATGTGAATGAAAGTATGTACAGGTACTTTGGAAATCATTATGTCTATTTCTTAGAAAATTAGGAATCAACTTACCTCAATACTCAGCTCTTCCACTCCTAGGCACTCCACCCAGGACACTTCATTGTACCACATGTATAATTACTCAACTATGTTCATAGAAATTTTACTTGTAATAGCCAAAAACAGAAAACAGTTGTCTCTCAACTGAAGAATGAATAATGAAAATGTGGTACATTTACACAATAAAGTATTACTCAGCTATTCAAAACAATGAAATCATGAAATCTGTAGACAAATAGATGGAACTGGAAAATATCATCTTATGTAAGATAACCCTGACCCAGAAAAGTAAATGTGGTATTTACTCACTAAAAATGGATTTTAGCCTTAAAATAAAGGATAGCTGTGCTACAATCCACACAGAAAAAAGCAAAGTAAGAAGAAGGACTTACAAAATAGACATTGTAGGTAGATAGGGAGAGGGTGCTGCAGGAGGGTGTTAGGTAGGGCTGGTAACAGGAGGAATCAGATGTGGGGAGAGATTAATGTATTATGAGAGACAACTGGAATTGGGAATGGGAGAATCTCTGTATCTCTGGAACAAACTTCAAACCAGGGGCAGTGGAAACTCCCAAGAATATATGAGGGTGACCTTAGCTAGCTATGACTCCCAGAATTGTAGATATGGACCTTGAACCAGCCATCTCCTGTAATCAGTCAGGACTTCCATTAAAGGGACTGGATACCAATTTGGCCCCCAAATCTTTTAATTACAATTTGTCCTGCCTACAAAATGTGGTGGAATAAAGGTGGCACAGAAAGTATGGGAGTGGCTAACCAATGATTGGTCCAGTTTGAGACCCAATTAGTGAGAGGAATCCCACCTTTGGCACAGACCAGGAGAGCCAGGACAGAGTCTGTATAGCCAAGAGACCCACAATAGAACCAAAAACAAATGGAAAATAAGTCAATTAAATGATTCCTAATTATATTCTGCCTACTTATAGATTGGTGTCTAGCACAATTGTTATCAGAGAGGATTTATGCAGCAACTGCTAGAAACAGATGCACAGAGCCAACTATGCTGAGCCCAGAGGGGTCACAGAGATAGAACTGCCAACTAGGAAACCTGCATGGGGCTTACCTAGCCCCTCTGCCTATGATACAGTGGTGTAGTTTAATCTCCTTGTGGTACTACTAACAGTGGAAGGAGAAACTGATGCTCACTCTGTTACTTGCATTTGGAACCTACTAGGTTGCCTTAACTAGCTTTAATAGACAAAAAGATGCCTAGTTTTTTTTTTTTTTTAATTTGATATGCCATGTGTGGCTGATATCCACGGAGGCCGACCCTTTTCTGATGAGAAATAGAGAAGTGGATCAGTGACAGGGCCTATGGGGAATGGTCTGGGAGGAGAGGAGGGAGCGTGAACTGTCGTAGAAATGTAAAATAAATAAAATTAAAATAAAATTTTAAAAGATTAAAAATATATTTCCATAAAATAATGTAAAATTCATGAGAGATATGCTCACTTTTTGCTGATAAAAATTGAAGTACAAAAATAAATCAATGCTAATATTTAATATAAAGATTAGTTTAGAGTCTCAATGTTGTAGAAAAATTGTAAGTTAAAATAACTTAACTATCAAAAAAGGTTTTGCTTAATTAACAATCACCCAGTGGTAAAAGAAAGCCATAGCATACTTGGTGTGTCTAATGTTCTTTCCATATGAGTATTTGACTTACAGATTCTGGAATGTGCTCATTATCACTGGAAACTACTGGAGCTGTTTTTTCATTTGAAACTTTGGCCATTTCTGGTAAGTAAGGTTGAAATTTCTTCCAGAATCCCTTGTACAACTGTAGGAGTACCCCAGGTCTCTCTACTCTGATGGGCCATCTTGTAACGACTGTTGCATAGTGGTCTGCAAAGATTATTATGGTATTAAGCCCTATTAATGCATAAACTTTGATGCCTGTCTTGCCTTCCTTGCTTCATTCTTCCACTCTTCTACCTATATTTCTAAAATTATGCCAACTCAGTAATTGGACTTGAATACTCATGTCTGGGACAATTCAATAGAAAATCCACAGGAAGGAAGAAGTTGTTCTAGGACATAGATTCACAGGATGGTATTTTCCCTTGTACAGCTTTCTACTGAAACGACAGCAGTAATTCCTTTGCTGGCATGGAATGGGATGCTGATCATCTCTCGCATGACTTGACATCACAGATATCAATCTTACATACTTTTCTAGTAATAGACAGAAACTTCATATTTTATATTCAGGTTTTTTTTCCACAATGTGCTCACATCTGTGTTTCTCAAGAAACTATCACTTATACATTTCCCATCAGTGAACAAAAATACTATTATTTTTAATGAAATATCTTTCTATAGTTCCTTTCTGATGGATCCAAGTCTACCTGTTGATTTTATCTGTCAAATGTTGTCCAATAATCTAACTTGTCCATTGACTGATATATGGGTAATGACAATGTGGTCTGTTTATATAGTGGAATGCTTTACAGCTGTTAAGATAAATAAAATAATAAAATTCATATGTAAATAGATAGACCTGGAAATAAATAATCTGAGTAAGATAATTTAGACTCAAAAGGACAAACATGTTGTTGTTGTCGTTGTTGTTCTTACCCATGGGTATTAGGTCCACAATAGAGGAATTAGAGAAAGGACTGAAGGAGTTGAAGGGATTTGCAGCCCCATAGGAAGAATATATATATATATATTCTTATAATATATATATATAATATATATATTATAAGAATATATATTATAATATATATATAATATATATTTACTAAGTTACCATTGGAGGGAAAATTTAATGTGAAGTATAGAGTGCAGTGATATTTGGGGGTTTCAGGGTAATAACTGAGGGGTTAAATTGGAATAACAGAAAGTAGTGCAGAATAGAGCAGGGGCTAGAGGGAGGAATAACTAACAAATTAGCCTAAATGACAAAAGGAGTAACACACTACTAGTATTCAACATCTTATTTGTTATCTTATGCTGTCTAATAGGGACATTTTTATCAGTTATATGGTCACTCAATTTAACTGTGTGTGCATGTGTGTGTGTGTGTGTGTGTGTGTGTGTGTGTGTGTGTGTAGTGCCATGAAAGGGGTCTTGGTTTTTGGTAGAAGTGCTGGCTTGGAAGTAGCCTGGAGACTCTTCAAGGGATGGGCAATTATTCTGCTGTGCTCTCAAAATCCAGGCTTCCAACATGTGGCATGGAACTTTATTAACCTGCTCTGTTCAGTCTCGTAGGACAATGCAGCCACCCCCCAAAGAACACAGGTAGAGGGTGTGACTACAGGCCTTTCCCCATTTTTCCCTTTCTATTTAACTCTGTGAATACCAGTAGTGTGTTACTCCTTTTGTCAAATGATTAGATCGTGTTTTAAGGCAGCATCATTTGTCTGGAAAACTCTACATATGAGAAAGTATAAAACAAGCAGAAAAGGGTCTTTTGGAATATGACTCATCCTAAAGTAGAATCACCCATCCATATACAGTTTGGTCAGAGCAGAGAGAAGTTTAAAAACAAATTAAAATAAAGTAAATGCTAAAATAAAAATTCTGCAAAGTAACAGTAAAGATTACTTTGTGTGTGTGTGTGTGTGTGTGTGTGTGTGTGTGTGTGTGTGTGTAAGGCAAGAACATACAGTTCAAGTATAGATAAGCTATTGTAAAAGAAAGTACTCTCATAAACATTTTTAATAAAAATTATTGTGAATAAAATGAACACATAAAAAAATTATGTGTTCCCATGTAGTAATAATACAAATATATGAAAAGTGACAGTTGAAGTCCAGGGAAAACCAATAAATATATTTCAAATGTGAGTCAGTTTAATATTAAATTTAGCAAAGTCTTAAAATTACTATAAAATTACTCAGTTAGGGGAAGCTGAGCGTAGAAAAGTGAGAGAAACTATAGTGCTGAAGATAAATCTACAAGTAGGGTATCTTAGAAAGGAACGAGACTTAAACACAAGAATCAATTTGTCATTCTAGAGAGAAATAGCATAAATTACAAAACAAAACAAATGGTAAAAAATTCACTGAATGAGGTAAAAAATGCATGCATGAAGTGGGAGAAAAAATACACATCAAGGGACCATTTTCTCCTTCAGTCTCTTTTAGTACTGTGAAAATTTTCTAAGAGTAAAATTTAACGTTATTTATTTATTTATTTATTTATTTATTTATTTATTTATTTATTTTCTTATTTTAATTAACATTTAGTTACATCACTTTCCCTCCTCCTTTTCTCCCTTCCACTCCTCTTACATCTCATCCTTGCAATTCCTTCCATGCTCCCCACTCTCAAATTGATAGCATATTTTTCTTTTATTATTATTGTTACAAGCATATACATGTTTGCAAAAGTATATCTAAAGAACTTTGTCATGGAGACTTAACCATAAAATGATAAATAAACCAGTGGTTTTCCTGTGCCTGAGGTAGTGGGTATGACTTCAGATGGATCTAAGAAATGATTTGGGGATAATGAAATATAGAATTGTACAATAATGATTTAAAAAATGGTTTACTATAAATGTCACTATACTATAATACTCCTATATTTTGTGAATATTATGAGGTATATTTTGATCTCATTCTCTCCCTTTCCTCCTCTATAACAACTCTCACATTGACCCTCTATATCACACTTCCTTCTTTCCTAATTTTATCTCCTCTTTCATTAATTTCTTTTTCAAACTGGACCCACCATTTCTGATTTTTTTCTGACTTTTAAATTATTGATATGAACTCATGTAATAAATTTTGATCAATCAATCAGGGCCACATACTGATTATTCCTCAAAGGGAATCAACTATTCACATCTCCTCAACTATAAGTGGGTGCTTATAAATTTTTTTCTGCCTAGATTCTAGAGTGTTGATTAGCAGGGTCATGTACATGTTTCGTAACCATGACTTCTGTGAGCTCATGAACGCATTGGTTTTATTATCTCCAGAAGACATTGTTTCCCTTCAACCAAATTTCCTTGGTTTCTGGCTATTAAAATTTTCTTAACTTAGCTTCTGAAATGGTTCATAATCCCTAATATAATACCTAAAGGGTATTATATAGCTTTTCCAGTTGTGTGAGTACTGTATGTACTAGCACTATTTATTCTTTGACTAGTTACGGATTTCTGCATTAACAAGGAAACTTCTCTTATGAGGTATGAGGGCTGCAGCTTTCACATAAATTGTGTAAAAAGCCATGGAGGCAATATGATACTATGCTATTTATCAAAATAATAGTAGAAAGTTAATTCCTCTATCAGGTTAGCTCCTAAGCCTTGGATTTGTGCCTAGTCGTAAAACACTAGGAATGTGTTTTTTTCTGAAGAGCATGCCTTACATTGAATTGTAAAGTAATTGGTTACCCCTAGAACATTCATGCCACTATTTTATCATTGCAATGTATTGAATTCACAGCTAAATAAGACTGTTGACAACTTGTTTCCAATCCTCTTCAGCAGTCTGTATAGTACCTTCTAGAATTATCAAGGTAACTAGTCAATTGGAAGCTTGCTGATCAGTATTATGTTGATTTTTCCATGTCCAGTAACCAAAATACATGATATCTTCAGAAATAGGGTTGTACTGTCAAGTTCTTATAGACAACTAATAGCACTTATTGTTTAGTGGCTCTTGATGACACCCCTGATAAACACCTTGAGCGGCTGGTCCCTACACCTGACACTTGATTTTTTATTTATCAAGCTATATCATCCCCAATAAGCAAGATATCTTATACAGAATAATTTGAATCAAATTGTTTTTTATGATATTACATATAAAACTGCAAATTGGCTAGTCAGATTACCTGAACTGGTGATCTCTGAATTCAACTGAGAGACTCAGTTGTAGAGAATCACAAAGGTAAAATCCTGATTTCATCCACATACCCCAATCATGTAAACGACCATACATGAAAGCACACACATGCACATGAGAAAATAAAACTTAGTTTTCTATATCTAAAGTACTGAAATAGTATTTTATGTTTTATAATATGAATTAAATATTTACTAAGGCCATATCCTTATAAGTCTAGCTCATAGGATGTAGATTTCAGGGGATCCTAAGTACACTGTCATCTGTGCCTATATAGTGAGTTTAAGACCAGATGCTTACAATCTGCATATTGTTCAAGATATTTCAGACATGAATAAAGTCTAGATGAATATCAGCAGGCAAATAGACAAAGAAAGTTTGGTATATGTACATAATAAAGTTTCAATCAAATGAGAAAATTAAGTTATGAAATTTGTAGTTAAATCTATAGAACTGGCAAACATACTAAGTAAGAAAATACTGACCCAGAAAAACAAATGGCACATATTCTCACTCATGTGAAATATGTGTTGAATCTATAGATTTGTGAAACTCATACAGAGTACCTGTAAAAGTTCAGAAGACTGCAAATGGGCCATTGGTGAAGAATAAGAAGAAAGAGCTTAATAGAGATAAGTTAATGAAATGCAGTTGATATGAAGCTGCTTTGGAGAATAATGGGAAGGGAGAATATAGGTTAGGGGAGTGGGGGAGAGTAGAGAAGATGATGGGGTGAGAAGAGGCATCACTAACAATGGGTTTTAAAAAACAAGGATAATTTAAAATCCATAAAATTCATGGAGACTATTCTTAGACACTCTAACTTAATTTTGCAAATACAAGTTAAAAAATAACTATATATGAGTAATATTTTACATGAATATTAAAATATTGTTTATTGATTTGTTTTTTGTGTGTATGTGGACATGTGTTGACGTAGGAGGAGAGCTAGACTTAGTTCTTTCTTTCTACATGTATTTTGGGGGGAACAAAACATAGTGTTTGAGGCTTGAGGAAGGTGACTTTACCTAGTTATCTATCATATTGAACCTTAATATCATTTTAAAAATTTCAAGCAGTGTTTAAAGTTTTGGAACATTGAAAGGGTATTCTATGTGATAGTAATTTAAATCTTACTTTGTGGGGAGGTTCTGTAAATTTTAGCAACCCATGATATCTTTTGGAAAACCAAATTTATACGAATTACCCATGGGAATGGAAAGATACTTCATTAATTAAGAGTTTTTCCTGTTCATGTAGAATTCAGTTCCTAACATCCATGTTTATGATTCACAGCACTGGAACTCCAGCTGTTAG
The DNA here is from genome assembly GCA_030674055.1 of Rhabdomys pumilio. Lineage (NCBI taxonomy): Eukaryota > Metazoa > Chordata > Mammalia > Rodentia > Muridae > Rhabdomys > Rhabdomys pumilio. The sequence goes on along the minus strand of JANHMN010000004.1, from coordinate 100,770,153 downwards.
AAATCTTCTAACATCCCTGGACACCTACATGCACAGGTATGAAATCACATAATGAAAGAGCATACTCAAAAGTAATAGTTACCTGTTTCCAAAAATCTAAGAGCCTTATTTTCTTTATGATAGAAACTCTTAAATTAACAGAAATGACATTTACATTCATGAATCATAAAAACTGTCATACATTTTGAGTTTTATTATTGCTATTTGTGGGTAGTTGGCTGGAGAACGCTGAGAGGATTCCTCCAGGCTTGAAGTTAGGCACGGAGGCTGCAGCTACAGTGGCTCATTAAAGGCCTCCTCGACGGTTCCTCACAGGCGAGGTCCCAATGACACGAGAAAGTCCATGGGTTTTTACAGGCTTTAATGTCATGGAGGATGGTGGATGGATCTGGATGCACTCTCCCGAAACCCAGGGCAGACCTGAGTTAAATAGGAAGAGAGGTGGGAGGGGCTGGGAAAGAATGCTTAATTGGCTCCACCCTCTGGCCTTCAGGTACTGCATTAATATGTAAATCTCTCTAGGGCCTGAGGCCTGTTCCTCATGACTGTTGGCCATAGACCTCTCTGTGGGAGTGGTTGTTGGAGGGCTGAAGCTAAATGAAAAGAACCAGGGCCTTGGAGCAGAGCTGAACTCCTGCCACCCAATAATGGTCCAGGGGTTCCAAGCTCATGCTCGAGCAAGCACCCAGCTGCTTCTCACAGCCCACCGCCCCACAGCTATTATTGTGTTTGGTGGCTCAACGCAAAGGCATAGTGTTAGCCTAAGTTATATAATAAATTTAGCTATAAGTTTGTCTTCACATTCCAAATCTAAACTCTCTATTATGTGGTTCATCTATGGATTGGCTGTTAGTAACTGAATCTGACGTGCTTGACCATTATTCAGGATTACTGAGCTGTTCAACTGGGTTTCTCTTATAATTCAGGAACTTACACAGAACATAATGCCGGAGGAAATTCCATTGTGAAATTCTAAAGATATCAGCTTACTCATTCTGACTTTTCCTCAGCCAGTACATAATAATTCATACATTTCAGGTTCAGGTTTTGAAGGCTTGTCCTAAGGAACAGGCAGAACTGACATTGTACTTTCTATTGATAACAATGACTCATAATATCTGTGTTTCTTTTCAGTTTTCCTTTGACCTTTAGCATCATATAGATACTGGGCTTGCTGACATTTCTAAACAATGGCTCATAGACTCATCAAACAATATTTCCTAAAGGAGACTAAATTCCTACAAAATTGCTCCTCTTCTGAGACTTTTTTTCTACTCTATGATTGTTAAAACTACCATATTGGTCATACTTTTTCCTGACAACCCCGCCCCCCTGAAATTCTTCAGGGAAATAAGTTAGAAGGAATACATGTGGACCAGTTTCTGAGGGTTTTGGTCTGTGAACATTATTACTGGGTGTGTGTTGTAGGGGGCATCTCTTTACTTCAGGATGGATGAAAACAAATGTCGAAAGAGAGTAAGACAGGTTCCCAAGCCCCACCTCAGGGGCATGGCCATATTACCTTAGCTGTATCTAGCTAGTCCCTACATCCTAAAGTTCCCACCATCTCTCAATATTCCCAAAGCTAATGATCAGATATGTAAATCATGGTTGGGTGTGGTGGTGGAATTTATGATACAAACCACAGTTTTCTTTATTGAAACACACACCTGTCACCTTATTGCCTTCCTAGATCTTCAAAATAAGTCTATTTCCTGTTCATTATACCCTTATTCTTTTCTTCTTGTTTTTTAAAAAAATTTAATTAATTTTAGTAGTAAATTATGTTTTCATGATTTTCTCTCTCTCCAGAGATGTCTCTTTCTTCTTTCTTTTTTCTTTCTTTCTTTCCTTCTTCCTTTCTTTCTTTCT
>JANHMN010000004.1:100732686-100768271 GCA_030674055.1 Rhabdomys pumilio | reverse complement strand
TTCTTTCTTTTTTCTTTCTTTCTTTCCTTCTTCCTTTCTTTCTTTCTTTTTTCTTTCTTTCCTTCTTACTTATTTATATTTTCTTACTTATTTATATTTTCACACTCCAGATATTATTCCTGCCCTTCTGCCATATTCCTTCTGTTTCACATCTCATACCTCTAACCCACCCTCTGCCCCCAGGAAGCTGTTCCCACTCCTAACCCCCACCCTACCTGACCTCTAAACTCCCTGGGGCCTCCAGTCCATTGAGGGTTAGGTGCATCATCTCTAATTGAATACAGACCCAGCAGTCCTCTGCTGTATATATATTGGAGGCCTCATATCAGCTGGTATATGCTGCCTTTTTGGTGGTCCAGTGTTTGAGAGATCTTGGGGGGTCCAGATTAATTGAGACTGTGGTCCTTTTACAGGGTTGCCCTCTTCCTTAGCTTCTTTCAGCTTTCCCTAATTCAACCACAGGGGTCAGCAGCTTCTGTCTATTGGTTGTGTGCAAATATCTGCATCTGACTCTTGGAGCTGCATGTTGGGTTTTTCAGAGGTCAGTCACGATAGTTCCCACTTTGTGAGCACTCTATAGCCTCAGTAATAGTGTCAGGCCTTGGGACCTGGTCTTGAGCTGGATCCAACTTTAGGCCTGTGACTGAACCTTTTTTTCCTCAGGCTTCTTTCCATTTCCATTCTTAATTCTTTCAAACAGGAACAACTATGGATCAGAGTTTTGAATGTAGGATGGCAACCACATTCCTCAGTTGATGCCCTGGCTTTTTTCTGGGAGTGGGCTCTCCCTACCATCGGGCATTTTATCCAAGATCCCTCACTTTAAATCAGGAGAGTCTCTCATCTCCCAGGTCTCCGTTGCATTCTGAAGGGTACTCCCTACTTCCTACCTTCCTAGGTTTCCTGTTTCCATTATTTCTGCTAGCTCTCAGGGCTTTAGTATTTTTCTGTCACCCAATACCAGATAAGGTTTCCCTCTCCCCCTGTCCCTGTCCACTTCCCCTCCCAGTTTCCTCCCTCCCCACTTGTGATTGCTTTCTTCTCCCTTCCCAATGAGACTGAGGTGTCCTCACTTGGTCCTTTCAACTTCTTGAGCTTTTTGAGTTCTGTGGACTATATTTTGGACATTCTGTATATTTTTTGGCTAATATCTACTTATTAGTGAGTACATATTATGTATGTCCTTTTGGGTCTGAGTTACCTCACTTAGGATAATATTTTCTAGTTCCATCCATTTGGGTACAAAACTCAGGATGTCCTTGTTATTAATAGCTGAGTAGTATGTTGTTGTGTAAATGATCCACATTTTCTGTATCCATTCTTCTGTCATGAGACTTCTGGGTTGTTTACAGCTTCTGGCTATCCCAAATTAGGTCACTATAAACACAGTGGAACACTTTCCCTTCTGGAATGGTGGGAGATAAGAAAAAGTTCTATTTTTTTTTGTTTTAGGGTGAAATGTTCTGTAGATATATGTTAAATCCATTTAATTCATATCCTCTATTAGTTTCATTGTGTCTCTGTTTAGTTTCTATTTCAATGTTCTGTATATCGATGAGAATAGGGTGTTGAGGTCTCCCACTATTATTGTATGGGGTTCAATGTGTGTTTTGAGCTTAGTAAAGTTTCTTTTATGAATGTGGGTGCTCTTGTGTTTGGGGCACAGATGTTCAAAATTGAGACTTTCTCTTGGTGGATTTACTTGTTGATTAATTTTAGGTGTCCTTTCTCATCATGCTTTGAAAACTTTTGTTTGAAAGTCTATTTTATTTGATATTAGAATGGCAACTCCAGGTTGTTTCCTGGGATCATTTGCTTAGAAGACCTTTTTCCATCCTTTTACTTTGCGATAGGGTCTGTCTTTGTTATTGAGGTGTGTTTCTTATATGTAACAAAATGCTGGATCTTGTTTGTGTATCCAGTCTCTTAGCTTATGTCTTTTTATAGGTGACTTGAGTCCATTAATATTGAGAGACATTGAATAGGGATGACTGTTGGTTCCTGATATGTTCTTTTGTATGTGGCTTTGTGTGTTTGTAGTTCTCTCCTTTTAGCTTTGTTGTGTAATTCTTAATATCTTGTTTTTTCTTTGGTGCAGGAACCTTCCTTGTATTGAAGTTTTTCTTCTAGGATCCTCAGTAGAGATAGATTTGTAGATAAATACTGTTTGAATTTGATTTTGTCCTGGAATATTTTGTTTTCTCCATCTCAGTTTGTTGCGAGTTTTGCTGTGTATAGTAGCCTGGGCTGGCATTTGTGTTCTCTTAGAGTCTGCATGATCTCTGATCAGTCTCTTCTTGCTTTCATAATCTTTGTTGAGAAGTCTGGCACAATTCTAATAGTTCTACGTTTGTATGTTACTTGTCCCTTGTCTCTTGCAGCTTTTAATGTTTTTTTTTTTTTTTTTTTTTGTTCTGTGTGTTTAGTGTTTTGATTATTATGTGACAAGAGAATTTCTTTTCTGGTCCAGTTTATTTAGTGTTCTATAGGCTTTTTTACCTTTATCTCTTTCTTTAGGTTGAGGCAGTTTTCTTCCATGATTTTGTTGAAGACATTTTCAGGTCCTTTGATCTGGGAGTCTTTGCTCTCCTCTATTCCAATTATTCTTAGATTTGGTCTTTTCATTGTGTCCTGTATTTCCTGGATGCTTTGAATTTGAGATTTTTATGATTTGAATTTTCTTTGATAGTTGTGTCAATCTCTTCTATGCTACCTTCTAAACCTCAAATTCTCTCTTCTCTCTCTTGGATTCTATTGGTGATACTTAGATCTGTAATTCCTGACCTCTTTCCTAGGCTTTTCATTTCAATGTTTGCCCTCATCTGTGTTTTCTTATTTCTACTTCCTATTTTAGGAAGAATGAATTGCTTTATTAAATTTCTTCACCTATTTACTGTAGGGTTGAGTGGGATTCTATGTCTGTTTTACCACAGGGCTAGGGACGCTTGGGGAGGTGGGATGTGTGAATTTTGACTGTGCTTACCCCACACTGCACCAGGCAGGTTTGGGGCTATCGGAAGCCATAGAACACTGCTTTCTGAGGTCCCGAGGACTGCTAGAGTAGGGTGGGGATCCCTGGGCCTGCAGGGAGGCCGGGGTGTCTAATTTTCAGGCTCTTGGGCACCCAGGCACAACTGGAAACTTTAGAAGAGGGTAAAATGGAGAGGGAGGGGGGAATTTGGGCTGTGTCTTGAGGGGAAAAGTCCTTGGCTTGGTCAGTAGATGGCTTAGTTTTGCTTGGTGTGTGGCTGGGTGGACAGAGAGGCCTAGTGTGGGAGGGGAGATTATATGGTAGCTCTGTAGGTAAAGGCTTTCTTTATTGCTCCCCATGGCAGATCTTGATGAAAAGAGGCAGTCCAGCAATCCATGGTTTTAAGCCTTTTATTGTCATAGTAGAAAGTAGATAAGTAAAAACTGTACTCCAGTTTCTAAAAGAGGCCCTGAGGTTAAATACCTATTGCAGGGAGGAATGTCTGGAAAGGAAAGCTTAAGTGGCTAAGCTCTTCAGGCCTTCAGGTACCTAATTACAATGGAGATTTGTCTTGAGCCTACATGAGTGACCACAAGCCACATTCTCTACCTTTGGAAGGGCTTGGGGTATTGCCTTATATGAGTGATGGCCATAAATCTATGGATGTCTGTGGCCTCCTGTCAGGAGCCTAGTTTCCGGGAACAAGGCAAAACACCTACTCTCCCTCAGGGTCACCAGAGTTCCCAACCTTAGCTCAACCAGGAACCAGGCTGCCTTTCACGGTCTTACAGTTTACCTGTGTTTTCCTCTATTTCTTTCAGTGAATTATTGATATCCTGCTTAAAGGACTCTATTATCTTCATGAGATAGGATTTTAGGAAAGATTCCCAGATCTTCAAAATGAGTCTATTTCCTGTTCATTTTATCATTCTTTTCCTTCTAATGAAATTCTTTCATGTTAATCTTGCTCTTAAAAAAGTTTGTGTGTCAACAAGTTTGGTGCATATATGAGCTCAAAGGGATGTGGGAGCTTCCACATTTTCAAGCCTACTGGAGTTCCACTACTGAGAAGTGGGAGATAGACATGAGCACACATCCCTAACCAGAAGCTACCTCCAATTGCCATCCACTTGCACAGGCAACATTAATTTTCTCCAGAGTCTCACTATGTATTAACAACACTTAAAGTTTGGCTCTATCACCCGCAGTAGATAGCCAAATCAAAATAAACTCAGTGATGTTTCTGCAGATATTTTGTCTCAAATTACCTACACAGTATTAAGGGCCTCTCTTTTCACTGATACCCAACAAGGCCATCTTCTGCTACTTATGCAGCTGGAGCCATAGGTCACTTCATGTGTACACTTTGGTTGATGGTTTAGTCCCTGCAAGCTCTGGGGGGATGGGGGGAGGTTCCTGGTTGGTTGATACAGTTTTTTCTTCCTATGGGGTTGCAAACCCCTTCAGCACCTTCAGTCTTTGGTTTGAAGAGGTCAGCTTAGGAACTTTGTAACACTTGTCATTCCAGAAGAGAGATGCTAATTAATGTTCCTCTGACCACAGGGGGTGGAGACTTACCTGCAGGTGGGGGATGCCCAGAGCACATGAACACATTTCACAAGATGGACCTTTGGCCACCCTCAGACAAGGGAAGTCCTTGCCACCTCATTCCCTAAAGACCAATCAGTTTAAAAGTCATACTGTTCTGCCAATCATATTGTGCCTAGCTGCTGTTTCTCTATGATACCCCAGGAAACTGTATAAAGGTCTACCTAATGAGCTGCCTGGGGTTGTCGTCTCACCTTTTGGATGCAGGATGACCCCCAGCCTGCTGAAACAATAAAATTGTTCTTGCTTTTGCATCAATCCTTTGTTCCACATTGTTCAATCAGGGGGTCCCCAGTAAGCTCAGACTAGTCAGAGTCTTACAGATTTTCTATATTATGGCTTATATTTAGCTTCTGTTTTGGAAAAAACACTCATTGTTTTATGGATCCTAGTTTAAATTTTATAATTCATATAATACCTAGAAGAATAATCAGTTATTCTGACATATTATTCTTTGGTTTTATTCTTCATTTGGTTACCTTGTATTCTAAAACTCACATATAGCCATTGGCCTACAGTTATATGTATTATGTTTATTTCAATTATTTGCTATTACATTTGCACCATTACACTTAAGTACTTCATGTTTTAAATATGTATTTTGCATTCTAGTAAACAAATACAGTACTTTATTGCAATATATCAGATCTTAAGTGTTTAAAGTGCATATTTAGTGAACATTTCTTCATAATTTTCAGGAACTCAGTCACACATATACTGAGAAAATGCACAAAACAGAAATATGAATTACTAACCAGTATAGACTTACATGTTCAAGCAGAAAAGAGTTGGAGAAATGTTTGAGCTCCTCTCCATTGCTATTAGAGATTGTCGTAGACTCTCAGCAGAGTAAGTTCTCCCTGAGCTGGTCTTCATTATATCTCTTCAGATTAATGTCCCACAGGCTCATCACAAGTCCTCAGGTTTTTTTTTCAAATAGAAGACTTATTTTCGAGCTTATATCCTGGCCTAGAACACTTGAGAAAGTAGATGGGAAGTATTTAAAAATTTTGTGGAGAAACGTCATTTTAAAAGTATAATGAAAGACAGAGATAAATTCAATACATTTTGATTTCCTTTGCATGTGTGTTTTTTTAATTCAAAGAATTGTATTATATATAATTATTTGATTCACACATTTACTATATTAAATATATTTAAAACTGGTTTGTTTAGTTTCTCAATTCAAATTCACTAACAAGCCTTAGTTGCATTTAATTCTTATGAATGTTATTGTAAGCTGCTGAGAAAAGAGGATGCTATGCAATTTTAATAAGTAAATACCAAAAGCCCATAATATACATATATTTACTAAATATTAATGTACTATCAATTATTTTAAGAGATATTAACTTAAAGTTAGATATAACTCTTTCAAATAAGTATTTCTATTTATGAGTCTATGGCTGTGTGTGTGTATGTGTGTGGTATATATGCCTTTGAAGGCATAAAAAGGCTTTGAATACTTTAGAGCAGTGTACTCAATCTTCCTAAACCTGTGACCCTTTAATACATTTTAATTAAGTTTCTCATGTTGTGGTTGTTCCCAACCATAAAAATATTTTCATTGCTACTTCATAATTGTAATTTTGCTAATGTTGTGACTTGTAATGTAAATACTTATAATTTCCTATGGTCTTAGAGAAACACCAGCAAAAATATTGATCAACTCTAAAAGGGATCCAAAAGGCTGAGGAGCTAGTGTCACAGGCAGCTTTGATCTGCCTGACATAGATGCTGAGAATGAAACTCCCATTCTCTGCAAGAATAAGAAGTGGGCATTAATGATGAACCATCTCTGCAAACCTATGTTATTCTTATTTTAACTATAAGAGAGCTAGAGCCCTTAATTAAATTTCAGTTTTCAAATTCACACAGTTAGAATGTCTTCTGGCAAGAATTAACAAGCTAATTACGTGTAGGCTCAAAAGTAAGTCATTTGTATTAGGTAAGAAAACACTAGGCAGTTTCAGGAAATGGTATCTGGGAACCACATTCAACAAAGAAAGATGTAAAGAACGGGTCATTACTAAAGTAACATCTTTGTGCTTGCCCACTATAGGTTATCCATTATAGAAGCATATACAAGGTACAAAGTTCTGTCTTCATGATGCAGACTAGCAGATATGATAGATAATGAAAAACAGGATGTGACCAATACTATAGTTGCGGACACTTTGAAGACAGCTATCCCAAGAGACATAACGTGTGGAGTGAAAGATAAACACTTAAATTAACAAATTAAGAAGGGTTCTGTTAAAAAAAATACATTTGACCATGGAGACAAGTTAATTAATTGAGGGAGGGAAGAAAACCTTGAACACTGACATTCTGAGCTGGCAACTTGCTTACAACAGCAGCTATGATGATTGTCTTAGGGACATTAAAATAGTATGTTTAGTGTGAATGAAAGAGTTTGACAGAAGGATAGAGAGAGTTAACTGGTCTATGTGAATCTCTAGAGGTGGTAATAAGGATTTTTGTTTCTATGATTTAAAGCTTTTAGAAGGAGAACAGAAAATTATCAAGAGCTGTCCAATCAAATGCACCACTTTGGATATTTTGAGGAAATGGAGTCAGTCACAGCTGGACGATTATAACTGAGGTTGTGGAGGGAGGGTCATATCTTAGAATAAAGCATTTGCTACAGATAGTGAGACGTATTCATACTAAGGAAGATTTTTATGTTACCAACAGAAAGCCAGGTAGAGTTTCCAGACTGTGTTGTAACAGAAATGGTTATGTTACAGGCTCTCCAGAATGCTAATGTCACACTAGTTGGTGGAGGTGTCAGCTCTACTGCCTATAGGATAAATAAAAACACAAACAAACAAACCAATACACAAAAATGTACCAATTTCCCTTGTGAACATAAGTGGGTTAAACAGGTATAAGCAAGTATAAGGATCAGTAAAATGAATTATCTAGTCAGAGAAACTGACACTTCAGATATATAGGTATTCTTCAATATTCGAATATCAACTATTGCAATTCCTCATATCAATAGACCTCAGCAGATAAATTACATACTCCCAGTAGCTCAGATGTACTATTTGAAAATCCATAAAACTCTTTCACAATAAACAAACCTCACTTATTCAAGGATGAGCTGTAGTAAGATACATCTTTGCTTGATAAAGAACATACATAACAACTCTAAAGCCATCATCATCTGATGGTGTGAAAGACTCAACGATTTTTATGTGAAATTAGGAATAAGAACATTTCCAGCATCCCCAATCTTATTTACTAATTACTAAAAGTTATTTATTTTCAACACAATAAGCAATAAAAGGTAGAAATTTAAATTAGAAAGAAATATAATAACAATTTTTATGCATTTGAACACAAAATGATTGTCTACATAGGAATATATATATATATATATATATATATATAAAATAAACTTAGAAATAATAAGTTTAAGATAATTTCAGGACACAAATGATTATCTAAGCAATTAACTGACCTCTTAATACTAAAAGCAAACACATGAAAACCATATAAAAACAATTCTATTCTGATGAATATCAAACATCTATAGAAGAATTTCACAAGACAACTGTTTAAGAAAAGAATACAATTACAGTAAAGGCAATGACTGTGAACATGAATGGGTGCACTTAGATGAAAGTTCATTTCATGGGAGAAAGTTCAACATCATCAACCGTTGCACAGAAGTGAGTCAAGTCAGCAGTGAGTGATCACTATAGGCCTTTGTTGAGATATAAATCTAAAATGGCTCTTCCTTTTGTGTATTTTTGTTCTTTTCTCCATAGATTCATTTAGGAATTTAGGTGTCAATCACAGTGGAGTCAACTTCTTGTTTCTTTGGGATTAACAATAATGAAATTTAAACGTTCTTATCTTATTACCAAGTTTAAAGAAAAATTAATTCATTTTACATGGAAAATGATACATTTTTGGTTTTGGTGGTTTAAATGAGGATGGTACCTGTAAATTAAAAAATTTGCATGCTTAGTACCAATTGACTGTTTAGAGAATATTAGAAGGTGTGTCCTGGTTGTAGTATATGTGACCGTGGTGGAGTAGGTATGGCCTAGATGTTGGTTTAAGATTTCAAAAGCCCAAGCCAGGCCTAGTGTCTACCTTTCTTTGCCTTCTGCTTATGGATCAAGATGTTAAGCTTTGAGCTACTCTGTTACCTGTGGATCAGAATATAGTGCAAGCCTACTGCTCTGGCAACATGCCTGGCTGTCTGCCACCATGCTCCCTGCTGTGATAACAATTGATTAACCTTCTGAAACTGTAAGCAATCCCTCAATTAAATGCTTTCTTTTATAAGAGATGTCTTGGTCATGATGTCTTTTCACAGCAATAAAATAGGAACTAAGACAATATTTCTTTGGGTTTTATCTAGTGAGACATACTCTTTATGAATATTTCCATATGTGGCTGTCATCTTTTCTCTTTTTTCTCTACAAAATCAAAACACTAAAGTATTAACTCTAAAATGTCTTCCAAGATATTTAAGTGAAAAACTTAGATATCAAGATTTGTAATATAGAAATGTCATGCAAGGTGCAATAAATGATGTATACAGCTTGTCCCAGAAGTGATTAGAATGAATCCTTCTTGACCTTCCCTGGTGTCCTTTCATTTTAGTGAGCTTTGAGCTCAGGAGAGGTGACCCTGGTCTACTTGTTATTCAATAAAACACATATTAGAGAAATTAGAATGAATTACATTGTTTATATTTAGAGTGTTCTTTCAAGGTTTTATTTACTATAGAGTTTTATCAGAGTTTTTTACTATGTCATAGTCTTTCAAATCATTAAGTATTTTCATAGCTTAACCAATTATATTGTCATCTCTTAAAATACTTTAACAATAAATTGTAAATGGGTTAAACATTATTACATCTCCTGGAGTAGAAAATAAGAAAAGTGAAAACCTGAAATATAGAGCCTGTAACATGAACACATGAAACAACAACTGATGATTGTCCTTTTGGAATTTTAATATAATGTGGGATTCTAGAGAAGGAACTTATAAACACTGCCTTCAAACATTTTAGGACAATTTATATAACTACTTATTCAGGGCTAAGAATTAAATTTCTTATATAATTTTAAGTGCTTTTTTTCAGGGACGAGATAGAAATTGCTTCCTTATATTATTAACTTACAATTATTTGCCATCATTCACACATGATATCAAAAAAATTAAATAGAAGAACCAATTTTAAAGGGAATCATTCCATACATGTCCTGGGATATTATAGAATTGTCCTCAAGTCTCAAAGCTTGGGCCTTTTGCTCCTTCTCAGAAAGGGGAACAAAGTACTCACAGGATCAAATACATAGACAAAGAGTGGAGAAGAGACTAAAGGAAAGGCCATCCAAAAACTGTGCCACCTGATGATCCATCCTATATACAGTTACCAAACCCAGACACTATTGTGGATGCCAAGAATTTCATGCTGACAGGAGTCTGATATAACTGTCTCCAGAGATGCTCTGTTAGAGCCTGACAAATACAGAGGTGGATGCTCACAGCCAACCATTGGACTAAGCACGGGTGCCCAGTGGGGTTCCTTTAATAGATGAGTTAGAGAAAGGGCTGAGGGAATACCCTCAGAGAAGCAAAGACTGGGGGGGGGGATGGATAGGGGTTTCTGTTGGGTGGGGAACAAGGAAAGGGGATAACAATTGAAATGTAAATAAAGAAAATATCCAATTAATAAAGGAAATTTTTTTTAAAAATTGGAATCTTAATTGCACAGACATAATAGATAATGAATGTGGTTATTAGCCTATATACTTCCAATATGTGTGTATAATCTTTTCTGTAGACTTTCATTGTCCCTATTTTCAATATTAAATATTGATGGTTTCTCTCCAACAACTCTTCTGTGATGAGTAATTTTGAACTAAGGCATTTTATGTGCATGAAAATTTCATTTCTCTACTGGAAGCTACTCAAAGTTCAAATATCAAACAGGTTTTCCTTAGGTAACATTTCGATGAAATTTATGTTTTATATATCCATCTTTTAAAATCATATTTTTCAGTTTCCTAGAGAAAAGTAATGAAGCTCTTTTTCTCACTCTATTTCATTTTTATTATCTTATTATACATTATGTTTTGTCTTTTTTGTTTCATTGTATATTACCTGAGAATATTAGCTTCTATCTTTCGTGAGCTCTTAGAGCAGGTAATGGTAGGGAAGTGATGGTTAAATACGTAATAGTTCCTGTCACTAGAGAGTAAATATGTAGCCAGACAGACACAACTGTTTCATTTCTTAGTCACCATAACTATTTTCTGATAATATATTAAAAGGGACATGTAAAGATGGTAGACAATCAGCCAAAATGACTTCCAAAGTTTCTTTCTCCAAACTTATGTTTATTCAGTTGATACTGTAAATATATGTATAAATATAAAAATATATTATATATCATATGTAGCTCTACCCAATCAATCTAGTCAACTGATCTCGTCAGTGATGTCACATTCTTCACTACCCACCTCAATGTACTGGGATCCCAAATGAAAGACACATACACACAGCCTTTATATTTTTATATGCCATACACAGCTCAATGTCTGGGCCACTTCCTAACTTTTACATGGCTAATCCACCACCCTCTGATATTCCTAAGTTATTAGTTACTAAAATCTAAATTCCATTTTTGCTTCTCTTGACACAGACTTGCAGTCCTTCTGAGTTGTGATCCTTAGTGGCTATGCTCTCTGTCCTGCACCTTTCAGTCATGTTGTGTTTCTCCTCTCCTCATCCTAGCATGGCTTAGCTCTCTTTTTCCTTCTCCTTCCTCAGTTAGTTGCTAAACCTGAAATCCTACAAGTTCTGCCTCTTTCTCTGCCCAGCCATCAGTCACTGTCAACTTTATCAATACCAACTGGGGGAGGCGGGCAGCATTTCCTCAGTATCTTACATGTGGATGTGTGAATTCTTGTGCAATTTTGTAGACACAGATCAACATAATACAAGCAGCATTAAAACAAACCCACAACAATCACATATGTATATAAATAATTTAAATGAAGTTATATCACTTGGGATTATAATGGTCCTTTCAAAAGACATATACTAGTGCATCCAATAGTACAGTGCATGAGAAACCTCCTCTAGAATTGTTTGTGAGTTCAAGAGTCTCTTAAAACAAAAGCAGCTATTTCCATTGCCTTTGGATGCCCTTTAGAACTTGAAGATAAAACCATATTGCTGAAGACATCACTTGCTTTGCACACAGCTCTTAGAGGAATTCAATGGAATGTAAATGGAAGACTTTTCCTTGAGGACTAACTCTAACAATATATGAAGTTATGCATGCTACCAAGTAAGAAAAGAAATCAATGTGTATGTATAAAAACCACAGTATGTGTATGTGTACACAGTATGTGTATGTGTAAAAACCACAGCCATCATTGTCATGGCAGGAATATCCCCCGGGGTGCATTATTGACACTAATATCTTAGGGATAAAAAGCAGCTATCTCATTGGATTGAAGAACAACTTAATAGAAGATTACTCACGCTCACTAGTATAAATGCAGCCCATGGATGCAGAGGGTATTGACCATTGAAAACAATCAACTACTGCTGTTTCCTTAAACCTGTTTAATTCGCAACAAATTATAATTACTGATTTTGAAATCTACAGATAGTGAAACTTTCAACCTTCATCAAGTATGTTTCTTACCATAATAGATGGAGATTGTTATAGAAATTCACAAGTGGTCCAGGGGTAGAAAAAAAATTATCAAAAACTAAAAATGATTAAACAATCAAATGGACCTTCTTCAATGAGATGGCACCTATATTGATTTTATTCTGTAAGTCAGCACTTAAATCTTATTTATTTTCCTTCCTACTTTCCAGTAGCATATGGACAGAATGGAAAAATGATCATTTACATCCCAATCCAAATGAAATCTTAGAGCAGGCAAACAAAAAATGGTATAAAGAAATTACCAGAATGTGGATACTTTATTTTGTAGACTTTATGTGAAAGGAGAGATTGAAAATCATCCTTTAATAACTTGAGCGTGATTGGGCTCTGGATTAAAAAATTAAAGTACCAAGTGTCATTCAACCAGAAGCTCATCTTATTGGGTGCATGTGATTCCATTTATATCTTTTACGAGACAGACAACTGGAAAGAGTTGATGTTGGTACTACAAAAGTAGAAGCCAAAACACCACCATGGATAATGCAATACTACGTTATAGTTGACAATGCTAAAATGTCCACATGGTATTTTAGTGTACAAAATAACAATTTAAAAATTTGAAGAAGAAATTAAAATTATACTTACATGTTTTATTTGTAGAAATGCAGTCATATTTATGTAAATCTGCAGACAAAACACAACTTGGTCATATCTATTTATACTACCCTGTGACTAACAGTAAATACCTAGAAATGCTTAAGGAGCAAATTTTGAGGTTTGATGTTTTTCAAGGAAATGTGTTGTTACTGCAATAAAACTTGCAAATGAATATAATAAAAATTTCATTCATAATTTCAAACATCAACAGTTATACTCTCAAATTAGTCAAATAATCATTTTATTTCTGTATTAATGAGATATTTTAAACAATTAAAATCTTATTTTGGTTCAGTTCATCTTGATGTGAAAAAACAAATGGTAAAATATGTTATTATTGTTTTTCAAATTAGTTTTACTTTCTAAAACCCAACTGGAAGACACATTTCTTCCCTTCTTTTATATGTATTATTCAATGAAACAAAATGACCCTTCCATATGGATGGTATCTGAGAACCATATTTGTGTAAGGTTTATTCCAAATCACTATGGATTCTTCATTAGTAAATTTAGATTCTGAATTACTTAAGTCCTCCCAAGCATTAAAAATGTTTAATTTTTGTTAGACCGTATGCTGGTTTTGTAAATTATTGTTTTGTTTTCTTCTCCAATAAATATTTGTCTATAACCCACAGATAAATGAAGTCTTCACCACTCATCAAGAAAATGTCTCTGTTCAACAACCAGATCTCTATAGGAATTCACAGCCATTTAATATGCAGAGATCTGGAGCTCATTCCCAGTGGATTTATCTATAAAACACTCTCATACCTCATATTTAGGGCTCAGAGAGAATTGCAGAAGATCATGGAGACTGTGAGATTGTTTTCTAGTAACATAAAATCTCACCAACAGGACCATCTTAATGTGAACTGAACAAGGAGGACAATAATGAACTGGATTTCAGTGAATAATGGACACTGAATTTCAGAGGGAAATGCCCATGGAGCCTCAATCCTACACAAATCACTGCAGGCAACTGAGTATTGCTGGGAATACAAGTGATGGCCCTTTTCTAAAACACACCAATTGGTTTTCTACTTCCCAATGATCAATCCTGAAATTATGCATACAAGTAACATAATATAGACTCAATAGTTTAGAAAATATATGTGTATATAAATGTATATATGCATGTAATAACAATTGATTTAAAAGGCAATGATTTTGAAGGAGACTATGGAAGAAGAGTATTAGACATACAGGGAAGGAAAGGGAGAAATTAATTAAAATAACCGTCGAAATGCAAACAAAGAGGGAATGATTATTTTTGTTTAGAAGGACTAAAATTATTATGCAAGTAAATTTCACTTATATCTGATTAATATTTATCCACAAAACTACATTCTTCTTTATTTAGCCATATCAAAGCTCTAAATATACTGAGATACTAAAAGCTTCCCTTTTTACTAAAAATGAGCAAATTCTCCTCTTAAAGATGAGTTGAAGTTATCTATGGAAGGAACTAGTGTTGCTGACTTTGCTGTTGTAAAGTCCAAAGGATTTCTATCAGGAAGTTTTTTGTGTTCTGTGACCATAGTATGTAGTTGCCTAGGTCTCGAAAACAGTTATGAAGTACATGAAATTATTTTAACTTTTAAACTTTTCATTCAAAGAGTTAGTTTGCAGGTGATGAAAAAAGAGTTAATATATACTTGGTATTGTTTTATATTGATACTCTTCTAAGGTAATTCTTCTTTTTTTATGAAGAAAAGGCTTAGAGCCTAAAAAATAATCTTTACCTCTGCTTGTGTGGTTGACCTGTAGATACAATGATAGAGAGAATGGGTGGGAAGAGATGCATTTTGTGCAATTAGGCTCCTTAGATTCTGGAGACTCCAAAAATATTTTCAACCCATTCATCAAAAATTCAGAGTAGATTCTAATTTCCTTCAAGATACAGTGTGAACATGTTCTACTTACTATGTTTCACTTAGTTACCGAACTCTGGTCTTTACTGATTCAAGCATGAAAAAATCTACATAGCTCTGTTATATCAAAGACAGAATCCATGCTCCACTTTATTGCATCTCAGGTTGAAGGATATGAGATGGTATGCTCCTATTTGCCATGAGCTGCAGCAATCATTCCTCTCAACTCAGCACCTGGTCCCTCTTCAATATTTTGGAGCAGAATATTTCTCTGATTGAGGATACAACAGCCACTACTAGCAGATGACAAGTGTCTCTTGCAATGATTGTATGCAACTCTGAATTTCTGCGCATGCTTGTTGAATAAATGTTGGATGGGCATGAGAAAACCTTATTTTTTGTACAGATTTCTCTGCTCCACACTTGACCAGGAGATTGTATATGAGAACTGCCTGGGAAATATATTTTAAATAAAATAAGATAAACAATGTAATACTAACATGCATGGTCTTGCTCATACATGGAGTCTCAGGTACTTGAAATTACAAAAGTACATAGTAGAGTAGTGGCCTTTAGACGTGATTAAGATATTATATTATGAAAAAATTAATCAAAAGATGGTATATTTAAGTTATATAGAGGAAATCACATCAAGATTTATGTTTTAATCATGATCCATATAGTTAATAACACTATGTTATATTCCTGGAAACTACTAGAATATTAGATTTTATGTATTTTATCACAAATTATATCATTCTGTGGCAAACCTCATGTTATATTTAGCATTTCACAATGTGTGTGTACATATATATGTAATTAATACTGATGATTTTAGCTGTGAACTGTTAGGACTATATTCTGACAATAAGTTATCGAAATTTTCTATAAGTATGAATAGTAAATTCTTTACCATTGGTAGTACATAGCACACAATGCAGCATTCTGGAAGGATCATTATGCTTTCTATGTATCAAAATCTTACAGGTCAGGTTTATGGAAAAAGTTCAGACATCAACCTATTAAATAATATTTGTAATATGTTGTTAACTAGGTCTGAATTCCTGAATTCCACTTAGTTTATATTGCCTTTCTTCATTTGATTTTTTGTTCTTGTTACTGAGTTTCTTATAATAAGGACCGATCATTAATGGTATATTGCTACTGTTACTGGCTTGTTTCTGGCTCCAAGTTCCTACAAAATTACTTCTCTACATATATCCAGAGCTACCTATGTTGTCAAACATTTTCAAGGTGTTTTGCTAGTGCAAATGTGGATAGGCATTGGAAAGACAGCTTATATTTTATATTTTATCATGATACTGAAAAATTCATCAACTATTTTAAGTGTTGGACTTAATATTTACAAAAATTACAGCATGAATTTGACATATTTGTATATGACAAAAATATACTAAATACTTTATGTAGATAC
Source organism: Rhabdomys pumilio (assembly GCA_030674055.1). Classification (NCBI taxonomy): domain Eukaryota; kingdom Metazoa; phylum Chordata; class Mammalia; order Rodentia; family Muridae; genus Rhabdomys; species Rhabdomys pumilio. Next base: position 100,752,069 of record JANHMN010000004.1, on the reverse strand, counting down.
TAGAGCTTAAAATACATTTAAAATTATTATTAAATTGTGATTGAATTATAACCGTGTCCTGATTTTTCCCTCTTGAAATAAAAAGGAAGTTTTGTTTTCCCTCAGGATTCCAGAGAATAGAAACTTGGAACATTTAAAAAAAACACTGGGTTTTCAAATAGGTCTTGAATATTTAAATTTTTAAAAATGTTATGATCTTATAAAAATTATCCTATGTTTTAAGTTGTGACAGTAACATGAATCTTGTTATATCAGAAAGAAAAGTTAATAGTTGTCAGCAGTCATAATGGGACAAGCTAACAACTAGCAGGTGGTCATCCTGAAATGGCTGCCTTAAATTATTATATAATCTGTGACAGGTACTTCCTTATTCAGCAAGGCTGTAAGAGATTCATTTTAGGAAATTTTCCTGCTATTAGTATGCTTTTCCTGTGATTTTATATATATATATAAACTAAGCAATAGGACACTCCTTTGGAGCAGATCTCTGCAGATCCACGAAGATGTACTGTCTTGTAGTGACGCTATATAGACAAATAGATGACTTCTCAAGTCTTAATGATGATCCTATAAGACTTCCTAAAATTTTATCAGTGATTATTAAGCTCTTTTATAATAGGGCTGCTATTAGGTCCCTTTCTGATAGTCAAAACTGCAATGAGAACTCTGCAAGTCTTCCAAGTGTCACCAGGTAATTGCTCTTAGATGGCAACCAGACTTTTGCCTACTCAGAGCACAATTCAAGAGGTTGTAAAAAATTAACCAAAGGTCATGAAAAGGGAACTAATGATTTATTATAGGTGCTAAGACCAAAGATAAAATATTGACTGGGTTTATCTACATAAAACTTAACTAATAACTAAATTATGGTTTTAAACCTACAGAGAACCTGCAGAGCAAGACAGGCGATGGATGTTTAGCAAGACAATTACTCCTAATGGATTTGAATGTAAACATTCTCTGTTGCATACTTCTATACTTCTATTTCAATTCATGATTTGATGATTTGTGTGATCTTGTGATGAACTTTGTAACATTTGATCATGGATTTTGAAAGATGTATAAGTACTGGAGACAAAAAGAAGATTCTCTGTCTGTCTGTCTGTCTATCTTTCTCACTTCCTTTTGGCCCACCTAGGAGAATTTTTCTCTTACTTACTATTTTCTTTTTCTTTCCCCACTCAAAAGATTTTTTATTTTCCTCACTGAGGATCTTTCTGCTTTTCCCTTTAGATAGCTTTCATAGGAAACTTTTAACAACTTAGTAATATATGCTATAACTACTTCTAAGTGTCTTTTTCTTCTTGAGACTTCTGACTAGCAGGTTGAAAGTTAGAGCCCAGCTGTTCTTGCTGAGATAGTACAGAGGCTATTTACTTAATTATTTGCTGTTTTTAGGATGAGGTGCAATGTGCCAGAAACTGCAATTTCTGGCCTCAGAGGATCACAGAAGTCAGGTCATCTCCTGTAGCATAATAACTTAGATTTAGATACGTAAACTTTTATTATAGAGTAACCCTAAATATCTCATAAGACCAAGTCTTACCCTTCGCTCTTCTTCATCAACTGCCTTCAAGAAGAAGCAACAAGAAAGAAGAACTCACCCACCGGGGCTGGCCCCTAGCAAATAGTAATGTGTTTTTATATCAAGGCAATAAAGAATCAGTTGTAGCAGCTGAAAGAGTCAGATACAGATATTAGCACCCAACCAATGAACAGAAGCTGCTGACCCCTGTGGTGGAATTAGGGAAAGGCTGAAAGAAGCTGAGGAGGAGGGCAACTGTGTAGGAAGACCAACAGTCTCAATTAATCTGGACCCCCAAGATCCCTCAGACACTGGAACATGAACCAGGTATCATACACCAGCTGATATGAGGCTCCCAACACATATACAGCAGAGAACTACAGGGTCTGGGTTCAGTCAGAAATGATGCACCTAAACATCAATAGACTGGAAGCCCCAGGGAGTTTACAGGGCAGATGGGGTGGGGAGTGGGGGCAGTTGGTGGAACAGCCTTGTGGAGACAGGGGGTTGTATGGAGGTATAGGATGTGGAACAGTTGGAGTGTGTATAGGGGGCACAAAATCTGGAGTGGAAATAAAATAATAAATAAATAATAAAAAAAGAATCAATTGTAATTAGTAGAGTTTTGGTCAATCTGATACACACTTTAGTCATAAGGAAAAAAAGGTTTATCAAATGTAAATATGCCTTGCTGTAACATTGGTTGTAAGTACATGTATATGGCAGTTTCTTGACTAATGATTGATATGGGAGTACCCAGACCACTGTGAGTGGTTCCATCATTGGAAACGTGGTCCTGAGTTGTAAGGAAAGTTAGATGAGCTGAAAGAGTAAACTAAAGCAGGAGGTTTCAGACCATTTTCTGGAAGTTTTTTTTCCCCAGGTATTGATAGCACATCAAGGTGCAGTCAATGATTCATACCATAGATGACTGGAGGCAGAGAAACAAAGAGAAAGGGTACAGAGACAAGACATAAACCCCATTATACAATATCTTCTAATAGCCATGTATCCTAATAGCTTTCATGTTGAAACATGAATAAATAAACAACTAATAAGGTTGGTACTAATGATTAAACCACCTGAGAACAATTTCTTCCACAAATGAGGATGGACACTTCATATGCTTTTGGATGAACACTCCATATTTACTATGTGGCTTAAGGAACTGACAGAGTCTTTGAGGGACAATTGAATAGAAAAATACTTGCTCCAATTGTAATGAGAGAGCATTTAAAATTTCATGATGAAGTAGCATGTTTGCACTAAAATATTTATAGATCTTCTACTAGCACTGAAATAATCCTCTTATTCTGATAGTGATTGAGAGTTTTCATCATGAAACATTATTCAGGTGTATATGATTTTTCCTATTTCATGATATAATTACCTGATGTTTTCACTGCTTTATGATATGTTTACTGTGCCAAAGTGTCCCACTTCACATTTATTACTATTGACTAAACATTTTCATCTAAAACTGTGGCTAGTATATGAAAAAGGAAGACGTACATTTTCTGAGACAGAGATAAACAAAACATTTATTTGTGTGTGACCAATTTTGTGTAAGCTTTCAATTGAATTACACACAATACAGCTGTGAGTATCTATCTGCGTAAAAAGTTTTTGTAAACATAACATCCTATCTAACTTGCATCATCATTCATTAAAGATTCCTTATTAATCATATACTTGAAACTTAGTCTATCTATCTTTCTAGAAGTAGGTATTGAATATATAGAGAGGTTGGTTAATGGTTGTGATGTTGCAGCTAGTAAAAGTAAATAAAATACTATTTTGTAGCCCATTTGAGTGAATATAGGTCACAGTGCACAGAGCACTCAAAATAGAAGAGAGAATCTGAATGTGCTCAACATGAAGGAATTATAAACTTTCAGGTAATCAATATGTTAACTACACTGATTTTATTATTGCCTGATATAAAAATAAATCAAAATGTAATTTATTCTTACAAATGTTCTAGGATTTGAAAACATTAAAATTATCTTCCTTCCCATCACTCTTGCTTTATCTCCCTAATATGTAAAATTACCTTGAGGCAATTGTAACTTCTAAGTAAACTACTACTCCAACTATTCCAGATGTTATAGAGCAGAAATGCTTCCAAACCAATTCAAAGTGCTTATGTGTGTGTGGTGAAAAGGTCAAAAGCAAGACCTGAGATATGCTAATAAACCCTAGGTAAAGGAAATGGGTGGAAGGCCATCATCTCTGAATTGTGTGTTATCCAGAGAGTATAATGTCTGCCTCACTCTTCTTGTCCCAGTTAGAAATCATAATCTAAAGGCACCCACATGCTATCTTTTACTTTAACATCCACATCTTTTATATATACAACAAAATATATAAATCTTTCTCATGCTCTCTATAGTAATCACCCTAATTTATGTAAAGATTATCTTCCAATATTATTAGCACAGATATTAGTAAGGAGGAAATAAAGCTCATGGGAATCAATTACTTAATGGATCCCTTAAGAACTTATCAGGTTTCTTTTCTACTGTTGTGAATCAACCCATGCTTTTTTTCCTGCTAGGCACATGCTCTAACACTGAACTGTGCCAACACTTTTAGAGTAATCTATTAATTATAAAACCCATTGTAAATTCTTCCCTTGACCTCCCAAATTGCCTCTAGTTGGTACCTGGGCAAATAGTATTGTTTACATTTTACTTATTTTGCTTTTTATGGAGTCAAGATTTTTTTTTTTTAACAAATCCCAAAATCTTTGGTCTGAATACCATTAAAGGACCCTTGCTTTCAGAGTACTTTAACATTCGATCCTGGGGATTCATACTTTTCAGAGAATTTAAATTTGTTCACTTTCTTAGTGATGTTTTTCAGTCTACCTTATTGAAAACAGCAGGAGTGCCTTTACTATCTATAATTGTTTTTAGTCACTATTGAAATCTTTTCCTCACAGAACTCAAAATATTGTCTGTTTGTCTATCTCATCTATCATCTATCTGTCTTATCTCTCATCTCTCAACAACTACCTACCTGTCACTTATTTCTTATTTTCTATCAGAAAAATCTGACTTTAACCATTAACTATATTAAAACAGGGAGATTCAGAATAGAAACATACATGCTATAGTATCTGAATAAATACAGGTACAATTTGGTTTGAAAAGTTAATAGCAGACCCAGGCTAACCCTGGATTTTATTTATTTATTTTTCTGCTGCATTATGCCATCATGTTTGTCTCATTTTTAAAATACATTTCACATGAGGGCATAGTTAAAGCTCACCATCCTTTGGAAATTTTTCATATGTTCCAAGACAAATTGAAGGACAACAATGAAATGAAGGGAAACAGTTGTTTCTTGTAATCAGCAGCATTTTATTTAAGTTTCAAATGTATCCTCGATTACTGTTGTTTCTACTGAACAGTTTGTGAGTTTTTTATGATGCATTATCATCTAATGTCAAAAATAATTCTAGAATTTAAGGAAATTTTACAAAATCTTCTGTAAAAGCAGACAAATTTGAGGAATTAACCAAGCTATTCTAAGATATTAGTTAATGGCAAACATATAATTGAATTAAGAATTAGGCATTCATTTAAATGTACCATATTGCTTTTCAAACTCTAGACTGTAGTAAACATAAGTTGGTTAACTGCAACTTTCTAGTCATTGCTGATGCAAGAATGATTTAATAATTCTTCCTAATCAGTGCATTTTAAACTCCATTTCACCACTGAACTGTTCTTCCTGATAATTTAGCTCAATCTCATGATTTTTCACTCATTTTCAACAATTCAAAGACTATTATGCTAGTTTTGCTCATTATCGGTCCTGTTCACTTTGAAACTGCAGCATCTTATTTTTTATTTCACATTCTTATTCTTGCCTTTTCTTGATAATGGCTAACTCAATTTTACCTCCACATACAATGATTCACATTATTCAAATCCATAAAATCAGACACAGTGTTAGTCAAGATATTCAGAAAATGTACAGCAAAAGACAATCAGCAGTATCCAAACTTTTTACAAATGGGCTGATTTAATTATCTAGTTTAAAAGATTTACTTTCTTTTTCAATATGGTATAGTAAATGTATTTTAATCATGTTTCTCCCACTCAATTTTTTTTTTCTTGAAAAAGAGGGTAGAGAAAATATGAAACATTTTTCTTATTGATTCTTTCTAAGACACATCCTTTAAAAAGAGATGGCATTCCTTCAGCTTCCTGTGAAGTAGTTTAATGCATAAGGCATCCCACACTAGCAAATGTTCCTTTCACATAGTCCTATAAAAGAAGGCTACTCACAGATAGCATTTGGAAGTCTTAAGACTGCACAGTGAATTTTTTTATACTCACAAGTCACATAAGTTTGTTTGATCTAAAGTGTTCACACTCAGAGTAAGCACCACTATGCACAGTATTCTACTTTTCCACAGTTTTAAAATTCATTCTTGACATGCAACACATAAAAGAATGTTTCTATTCGACAGTGCTCTACAAATGCCATTTGAAAAATGTGGAAGTATAACATATTCCTTTGATAAGTTATAAATAAGGTTAATTTTCTTTAGTGCTTTGTTGTGTTGGTATAATAATTTCAAAGCCACAGGAGTTCACTCAAATATCTTCAATGTAAAAGTGTTTTGAAATATCAAAAAGGAACTTTATCAACATTGAAATTTGTACTTAGTTCCATATTAAAACATTTAGTAAAATGTTATAAATAATATTTTAATGAATAATCTTTAGAAAATAAATTTGACTAATTTGAGACAGTTTCTTGTAAAGTTACATATAATCATTATTGAAATCAGTATCCAAGTGCATCACTTTTAGGCATATCCAAAGAATGCTGCACCCTATTGCAGATCATTTTTCTTGTTTGTTGCAACTCTATTTATAATTCAAATTGGAAACAACCTAGATATTGGGTGAGTGGATAAAGAAAATGTGGTGCTTTTACACAATGGATTCTTTGTCTTTAAAAAAACAAAATCATGAAATTGGCAGGTACAGTAGAAGAATTCATCCTGAGTGGAGTACCCAGACACAGAAATCCAAAGATAGTATGTATTTGCTGTTATATACATGTTAGCTGTTAAGTCAAAGACAAACAAGTTATAGTCTATAAAAACACAGGGAACTGGAAAGGTCTGTCTTAGAAAGAGGAAATAGATTACCTGATGAAGGAGGATAAAATAAGAGGATCAAACTGGGAGGGGAGGAAATTGGGACAAGCAATGAAATATATGGAAGAACGGCTAAAATAAAGGGCCATTGGAGGCATTATATGGAGACCAAGTACAGTTGAAGCTTCCTAAAGTATATACATTTATAAATGTGATCTAAATTAAATCACCAAATAATGAGTGAAACGGAGCCACAACAAATCACCTCTCATCATCAAAGAAAGTTTCAGAACCAGAAGTGGATAATATTTAATCTAGTTTTTGGCCAAAGAAAGCCCATGGGAATCCCCAAACAACCTAGGTTATTGCAAAGGCTATAGGTTTCTCTCCACAAACTGACCCTATGGACTTGTATATTACCCCTACATGACTCATTGAACATTGACAAGATGACCTAGTGCCTTACAATTATGGATTAGTGGCTATGGTGCTGGATGATACTTTGCGTACTTCCAAAACAGAAATCTAAACATTAACAAAAAATTAATCAACAATGATTTTCTTCCTGCAACATATGTTCTTGGTACTGTAAGGTCCTCCGCAAACTACAAAGGAGAAATGTAATCCCACAAGTCCTACAAAACCTACGAATACATCAATTTACAATTTTGACCTCCATGCAAATGTACTGGAGTGATAATGGCACAAAACTCATGGGAATAAACAATCGGTATCTGGTTTGACTTAAGGCCTACTTGTAGAGATGGAACTCTTCCCTAATGCTGTTTTGATGTCTAAGAACCTGATACTACGTAGTCAAGGAACCTAGAAGAAAACAAAATAATACACTTTGCTTTACTCTTGTGTACTTTTCTTGAGCTCTCACTCTTCTATACACCTCTGTGTGTTCCCCTTTCACTCTCTCACACACACACATCTCACGCACACCACATGCACTCTCCTTTCACTCACACATACACACTCCACACACACCTCACATGCTCTTTTTACCCACTCTTCATATTCTCCCTTCACTCACTCTTTACATCTTCGTCTCACGTTCCCTACATTCATCTCACATTCTCTCTCACTCCATCTTCACACTCTCATTCACCTCACATTCTCTCTCACTCCATCTTCACACTCTCACTAAATCTTCTCTCACCCACCCGCTCTCTCACTCGCTCACTAGCCTTTCTCTTGCCCCAGTCTTTTATGGATACTCTAAAAGCAGGTAGAATAAAAGACATGGTATAGTCATTGCCAAATCAAATTCAAAAGAATAACCACATCCCACAAAGAATCAAGAATTTCAATATTCCCCAAAGTTTTAAGTTTCTCTTATTTCCAGGCCTGTAGCCAAAATAATAATAATTACAAACTTATCATTATTTAAATTTTAATTCTTGACTTATTATACTTCATAGCTCAGAGCTCTGAGATCAGCTACTTACATTTTCCTGTGACACTCTAATGGTAAATGACATGGGGGAAGCTTCCAGGCAGTGGCCAGAAAGAATCAAGTTAACCCTTCACTCAACAGTTCTGCTAGCTTTCTGTTTCTGTACATTGCACACAATGGCTCTCCTAAGAGTCCCAGTGTTTTGACTTAATTTTACTAGTATAAGATTTTATATATTTTATACTTGCTTATCCAGGAACCACTCTTAAACATTGTACAAAACTTTTTTCATAACTTTAATAATTTTTTCCTTTCTCAGCATCCCAGTGTTGGCTCTATTTTATTTTCTAATAATTTCTTTAAACTTTCATGTAAGACAAACATTAATCTAGTGCTACCATTGTTATTACATTGTTTCTAAGATGAGAACACACAGCATGCACCTGAGTCATCAAGACTGTGCTATACTATGTCCCTGTGCCTTGATTTTTCATTGTTTAAGAATCATTACATCAGAGAACATCTAGTTTGACAAAATTCACCAGAACAAGAGGAGAAAAAATAGAAAAGTAAGATAGACTAGAATAATTATACACGTGAAGACAAACTGAAAAACAGTCACACACAAATGAAATCTACACAACTGTTGTTCAGGGCTAAGGTTAGGAGAAATGGGAGCAAGTGTTCTTTACAAAGAGATGCCACGGGCTACTGAGATGTCTCTGTTGTGGTCTGCTGCAGGCAGTCCCTTATCTCAGAAGACGGATATCCTGGAGGGGTGTGTCTCCTGCTTCTCAGGGTCCCAGGTGCCATCCTCTTTTAAAAAGGAGCTGCTGCAGGCTTCTGAGATGTCTCTATCAGAGCCTACTACAGGCAGTTCCTCTCATTGTATGCTGTTTCCAGCAGAGATGGCCTAGTAAAAATGAAGTATATTTTAAACAGTTTAAGGCTTTTAGGTTTGATGACAAAACTTTCATCCTGAAACTACTGAAGTTGAGGCAGGAGCATGGTGGTTTTCAGGTCTGCCTGAGTGATCAATTAAAAATAAACTAAAACATAACAAGAAAATTAAATCTTAAGACAAGATTGATTGAATCTTACATACATAGTAAACAGAAGGTAGCAGGAGAGTCACATAAGTACACCAACTGCAAGGTAACTTTGAAATGTAACAAAGCACTTACAAATGATTTTTTACTTAATTTGAAGGTAGACTAAAATAGAATAATCTAGGCCTCAAAATAACAAAAAATAAGTTTAGTTTTAATTAGAGAGATGAAAAAGAGCGTGATATTAAGGCAACCTGACATTTCCAACACACATGAGCATAAAAGTGATCTATAATAGTACATCAAAACAAAGCTGATTTCCTGCAGGGTGGGATGGGAGAAGAGACGCTCTATCTTCACACACAGTAGCTGGAATAAAGAAAGGAATTCAGTTTGAGAATAATTAGGATTTGAGAATGTGGAAATAAAATTTAAGAGTTTATGAGCTTGATCTGTTGTTTATTCATACAACTGTGCCTGCCGATAACAATAAGATTATTCTACAGTATATTTTCAGGAACCCATCGTTACTATGAAACTTAAATGGACAGAGAAAGAAGATACAAGAAAGGATCTGAATAAACAGAGTGCATTAACTGTGCACTCATGGATAATTATAAGCTCACCTGGGAACATCTGCAGGAAAGACTACTTAGCCATGGATAGCACTGAGTAGGAAAGATGCAAGGACAGCCATAATGGAGGCTTTGGTAACTCAGAAGAGAGTTGACTAGGGGTGGGTTAGAAGACCATGAAGCTCTGTCACTGACTTTGTAGTCTGGGTTCCAGTGAAAGTGCAACAATCCCTCAGGACTGTAAGGCTAGAAGTTTGTTTAGTTGAGACATCACTTGCTGGGTGGGAACCATCTATCCAGTGCTCAGCAACCAGTAGCAAATATATTCTCAGTCTCATTAGTTTTTCCTCTTCTCTATTTTGGTGAAATTTAAATCTCACTTTTCCTCATTTAAGTAACATAGCCAACAAGTTTGAAATGGATTTTCAAGAGAGTAGTTAGGTGATTTTAATCCTATGGGTAAAACACAAACTTCTAGACCAAATCAGGCACATATGTACCTATTTAAAAACTATTTCTAATTGTCCCACTTTGATGCATAATATTTTATATAGGTCGAAGTCAATTACTGAAATAAATAAATAAATAAATAAATGTTTGTGAACTAACACATATATAGTCCCCTCTGTTAGAAGTTGATTTAGTCAAAATTTTCATTAAAAACTCAATCATCAAGGTGTTAAAGATAAATGTTTAGTTAATTCTACAAATTTCAGAAATGGTAACAGATCCTCATTGATATTGGCTTCATCCTGAAACTCATTTTGAAGTTCTTTCATCTACAAAGTAGATGAAAATATTGGTCAGAAATATTGGTCTCATTTGTAGCTTCTCAGATTTGTCTTTTGTTTTAGATGTCTATCTTCAACATTTACCTAGAAAATGATTTCCTAATCTTTTAAAATTAAAGAGGTATTTGTGATGCAATGTATTGTATATCTTTACCTGTTCTCTTACTAAGACAGGATGGGGGCTTTGTTCTTTAACTAGCTAAGGTACCATGCTTATAACTCTCCTGACAGTCTTCATGCTGTGTTAAGAAAGCACTTTACTTCAGAACCTCTTCTACTCTATAATGGGATTTTTAAATTCATATCATTTAGCATATAGGAAATTTTAATCATTTTTGATAAAAATGTACTGATATATGTTTATCACAGTGACTGGATTATAGCCTGCAACTCTAAAAGACAGTAATTTGAGATTGTTTTGATATTTGTAGTATCGATAGGATTTCATCTTAATATCAAATACCTACAGTAATACATTTATCTTTAACACCTTGATGATTGAGTTTTTAATGAAAATTTTGACTAAATCAGCAAACACTGCAAATTATAACCAAAACACTTAGCAGACATACAACTAGAATCTTATGAAAAAAACATGGAGATAGAACAGATCAGCTTAGAGAAAGACATTTATTATGCTATGGCAACTATTTGAAAGGCTCTATAAAGGTGACAATTAGGACATTTTTATTTTCTATTTTGTCACCCATTTCCAAAAGAAACAGAATAAAAAAGAAGTATAAAATATAGTAATAATTTATATTAATATTGTGCATAAAGTATTGTCTGTGTTTAGTTCAAAAGCAATCAAAATATTTCATTTGGCCTAAACTTAAAATAAAACTAAAATTTAGAATCAAGGAATTTTTAGGGCTTGAGACCTTGCTGATTCAAAATATGCATAGCAATAAAGACAAGAATTAAAAGATATGTTAACATACAATTTTTTTACTCTTTTACTCAAATTATAAGTAGATTATTTTGTGCATAACAGAAAAAGCAATCAACAACTGGGCATATTATGCCCATACTCAGAGCACTTGTCTGAATTTAATTACCTACTATATAACAGGCAGCCATTAACTCCACAGGCTCTTAGTACCTAACAGTGATGATAAAAAAAGAACAGTATTAAGAAGTAAAATATAAACGTATGTAAAACACATTGTTTTTAAATTTAGTCCTTTTATTGTTTGCACAAGCATTTCACACATTGTATAATAATTGTATGCAAAATCCTATGTATATGTAGATATACAATTATGATTCCTGCTCAGTACTCTACATTTTCTTCCCTGTACCAGTAGTTTTATATCTGTGTGTCTCAAATTCCTTGTGAAGTAACAACAATAGTAGCCTTATGTTTGAGGATCACCATGACGTGATTAAAGAATGACAGGGTGTGGAAAGTTGAGAACCACTGTGCTGTCGACTACATAAAATATCAACTTAAATTACTTTGTGGTGCTATAATATGAGTTTTATATTTATTTTTATATTTATTTATTTATTTTTATATTTATTTTATATTTATTTATTTATTTTTATTTATTTTTATTTTTTATTTTTATTATATATTTTATTTCTTATTTTATATTTATTTATTTTTATATTTATTTAGTTAGTTTTATATTTATTTATTATTGTATCTATCTACTTTTGCAGCTTACCACATTTTAATCTATGTCTCCTTTTCTGTGTATGTAGGTGTATCTTTCCATTTTCTGTACCTCAAGGTTTTGGTGAAATGTCTCAGAGATAATTGTATATGAATACATACATTTATATATTATTTTAAGGCAATAGCTTTGTGTTATTCTAATTTTAAATTATACAATTCTATATTCAACTTACCACTCAGTTCAGTCTCTTGCCTAGACAGTAGGAGAGAGAAAACTCTGTACTTGCATCTGTACAATCGACTGAACAGATTTACACCTGACCAGGCCTCAGTCGCTTAGAGTATATAACCAATTCTGTTCTTAGAGGGTGCAACAAAGAAAACATAAGGCTGCTCTTTGCCACCCATTATATTGTCCTAAAGTAATAGGTGTTTTAAAGGAAAGTCTAGAAGAAGTTTTATCATTCCAAATGAAATGTTCAGAGCCAGCAACTGTGAAATAACTGTAAAGTTTACTAATTGAAGATATAATAAAAAATTCCAAGCACATCTAGGACCCAGTGGATAAAGAGAACTTCAGTATGTATCTGAAGTGACATTGAGGGAGACAGAAGGTGAAAAAGTTAAATGTCTTCTCATCCTCAGGACCCTTTATGAATATGAGCACCATAGAGGAGTAAACAAACAGGACATTCACAAATAACCTCACAGTTCAGGATTTTGTGGAAGGCTGTCACAGTCAACACAATGGTGGGACAATGCTCTTGTTTCCAGTGTCAAAAATAATCATTTTTTTCTTTCAGGATCCTAAAATATATATTTCTTTTTGTCCTTTTGAATTTTGTAAACTCCACAGAAAAATAAATTTGGTGAAATGTAACCATTGGAGGTATTCAATAGTGATATAACAAGAGCCAATAAGGGCAACAAGTATGTATGAGACACCCAACAGGCCAGTGTGAGTTCAACTTTCCTGTGTCCTGCTTTATTGGAACCTTGTCTGCTGAAGTAGAGTTTTCCTCTTTTGTTTCTATATTAAATTCTTTCATCTTTTCTAGTTTTCAAATTCTACACTCAGGCATATTGCTCATCAATTATTTAGTCTACTTGTGCTGTGGGCAGGATATATTTAGTAGGAAGAACATTGAAAGCAAAGGGGTGAAAATTTACAAAAGCCCATAACTCTTGACCTCAGAGATTGAGTGATATAAGTAAAATAACTATCTAGACCCAAGTATTCATAGAGCACACTGGTCAACGTACAGAAATTTCACTTAAGGGGAAATTGATTTAATATTTTCACACGTGTATCAGAAGAATAATAGCCTAGAATACAGGTAGTTACGTCTACTGATGATATTTGTAAGTTACTCAGACTTTTGATACTGAGAAGATTTTGTCCTTAATGTCTGTACCCTAGGCATGACAAATAGGATGCAGAACTTGTCAAGAGTCAAGTTAAATATGCTAAAGGAAAAAGACTTACTTTTGTCTTATACTCATTTTATATGAAGTAATGACCACTTTTTCCTCTTGAATTGTCTAGCAATTATTCCAGACTAAGAAATGGAAATAAGTATGTCCGGTTAGGTCTTCTCAACTTGACATAAACTAGAGTCACATGAAAAGAAATAACATTAATTGAGAAATTGCCGCTAGGCCTAGGCGCATGTATACTAGGAATATTCTTAATTCATAATTGATTCATGAAGGTCCAGCCCACTGTGGGCAGTACAATTTCTTGGTAGATGAGTCTGTGTTATATAAGAAAACTAGCTGAGCAAGCTAGAGAAAGCAAGTCAGTAAGCAATGTACCTTCATGATCTAAGCTTCAGTTTCAGTCTTCAGGCTCCTGCCTTGAAACCGTTCAGGGATGAATTGATACCTGGTTACCTAAGATGAAATATATCATTGTCTCTTAGAATTGATGTTGGTCATAGTGTTTATCACAGTAACAGAAATGCAAACTAAAATATAATAAAGGTGAGAAGACAAAAAATTGTGATTGGTAAATAGTAGATCCTTGAAGACCAATGAGTGTAAACAGGAAAATTGTGATTGGTAAATAGTAGATCCTTGAAGGCCAATGAGTGAAAACAGGACTATCAGTATATAGCCCCTGAGTCAAAGTATATACATTACTTCCAATATAGTATAAGTACAACCAGTCCTACTACTTGGCAACTCCTTTTTAGATGTCTATATTTTTAAATTTATAATATAATTATATAATTTCCCCTTTTCTTTTCTTCCAAGAAAACATTCTCACAAATCCACTTGTTCTCTACCAAATTCATAGCCTTCTTTAACTTTGATTTTACACACACACACACACACACACACACACACATGCACACACACACACACACACACACACACACACACGTGTGTGTGTGTGACTCCTTTGGATGACTGATGTAATAGAAAGTACTTAGATAAAAAAAAATGGAGTGATAATCTATGTAGAATTCTACCCCCTACAGTTTGAGAGTGTATCTGAAAAAAAAAAAATGTGTACGGAGTGAATTGGTGACCAGTGGGCTGTTACAGTTTCTAGGAACTACTGAAAGAAAACTATCAATAAAAAAGGACTCCAATAGGAGCTCCAAACAGGGCAGTAGCAGGTTAAAACTGTTCCAGTTCACAGACTTGCATCAAATACAGAGAAAACCAGGTGTTGAGTGAACAACAAAAGCAAATCAAATATGAGACCAGGTAGAAGTACCTTGTAAGCTCAGTGAGTCAGATTCTTGGGCTGCGGATCCTTTCTGCAAAAGGTATAGGGTGCGTCCACATTCTATACAAATCCAAATCCAATAAACAGAGACATCAGAGAAGAAAAAGAGACTGACTGCCATGTTCAATCTTTGATACTTATCTATAAGTAACTTAAAGAATTGGTAAAGTGGTAAGAAACCACTCTGGGGAAAATGAATCTGCCCAGGACTGAATAAAGGCTGATGTCTCAGAGGACTTGACTAGGTTTGTGCAGAATGGTGGAGTTTGCACAGGGTTGACTGCAAGGAAACTGGCTTCCTAGGAAATTTTGTTGGTTTAAGGAAGCAAGACAAGAATTTTGGAAATCAAGAGATTTTTTTTTAGATGGTGCTTAAAATGACAGTGGTAACAAGAAAGAGACAGGTTAGGGCAGGTGCTAAGTTTTCTTTATGGTTATCCATGGAGGCTCTTAGGTCATGCTTTTTTGTATTAGATCACTCCTCTTTTTAAGTTAAAAATCTTCTGTGTTCTCACTTATTTCCCTCTTAACAGCTCAAATTTTATGTTTATATTATATTTAAAATTTCCTCTACAAAGAGTCTACATGGAGTGAACCAGGACTCAAGATACATATGCAGAAGAGGATGACCTTATCTGACATTAATGGGAAGAGAGGGAGTCTTGATGCCCCAGTGTTGGGGAATGCTAGAGGGGTGAGGCAGGAGTGGGTGAATGGGTAGAGGACTACCCACATAGAGGCAAAGGGGAGGGGGAGAGAGGAATATGATGGAAGTTTGGTGGAAGGGTAACCAGGAAGGTGGATATCATTTGAAATGTTAACAAATAAAATGATTCACAAAAAAATCTTATTGATAATTTCCTCTACAGATTACACAATTAATATGAAGTCATACATGTGTTTTATGGTGAAATATAGCATAGTGATGAGCAAGAGCATGTAAGATTTTGGGTTGGACTATGAAGTGTATCTCCTTTAACACAACCTGTACTCCAGGATTTGGATCTACTGTACAGTGGGCACTACTGAGATTTCTTATCCAGCCTATGCTAAAGAGCTTCAGATGAAATGAAAGGGAGAGGAGGATGCTGAATATAGTGCATGCCTAAGTTAGAAGTACAACTTTTGATGGAAGAAAAAATAAATTTGTAAATGTTTGTTAATTTTCAAAAGTGACCAAAGATTTGAAGAGCTTTTGCTACTGGCTGGAGGAATAAGAGTTTTGTATGGGTTCCAAATTAGGAAAGACTTGTAATAAATCTTATATCATGCTGAGATCAGTAATAAGTTGAGCTGTCTTAAGTTCCAGGGAATGTGGTAAGAAATGCAGTCTAAAATAGGGTTTGTGATCTATTCTGGGTCAAGAGTAAGTCTGAAAGGATGGTGCTACCAAAGGAAGAGAAGTTCTGAAACTATCAAAGCAATGTTTGTGGATGAAAGCACATCTATATGAATAGGCTGAAGAATGTTAGTAGGGTACACACATACACTATTGTGTATGTGTGCCCCCCACACACACTATTGCTCCTGTGACCAAGAAGTACAAACATTAAATTTGGTTATAAATCAAATGAAAATTGTGCATTCTAATGATGCATTAAGCACAAGATGCATGAGGCTGCTGCTGGCATAACATGTCAAATTGTTTTATGGCAAATGACTATTCTCTAGGTATATAAAAGAACTGACAAAAAATTAGTAAAGTGTGTTATTCAGCTTCCCATCACAAAACTGAATACTTGAGAAGGTCAACTTTAATATAAAAAATGATTGATTTGGGCTCACAGATTGAGGATTCAGTTTGTGGTTGGATAAGTCTTTTGCATGGGGTCCTGTGGTGACACAGATATAATGTCGAGGACTAAGGGTGGAAACAAAATAAACAGTTACTCTTGTACAAAAGGATAATTCAAGACCTTTATTTCTTATTTGTTCATTCATTCATTCATTCATTCATTCATGCATTCATGCATTCACTGGTGATTCGGATCATAAAACCCAGAGCTATGCATAAAGTAGACATAAGTGATGTACCACTGAACCACATTCCCAACCCCTGAAGGTTCTTTTGAGGATATTTTCTCACTGAGTGAATACCTCATACTAGGCCCTGCTACTAAAGGCTTAACTACTTTCTGGCTGAAACAAGATAGGACAAAATCTTTAACAAGTGACGTTAGTGGTCTCTTTCATAGACCATACATACTTTTATGTAAACCCAAAGCACAGTTTCCTACTATTGTTCTAAACTATTAAGTTCTATTTATGAAGGTATTTTTCTACTTTCATACAGAAGACAGCACAATAGGTGTGTTACTCTCCAGAAATACCTGAAAATGTGCTATAATAATAATAAGATGAAAGTAATGTCACTAAGTGACAGTTTCCTCTGTTCCATTATAATGTCATAAGATAAGATTCTTTTATATTATATGTGTTTTATATGATGAACATACACATACACACACACATGATTTTAATTAAGGACAACATCTTTTTTAACATGACTATTTTTAAGAAATTGTATTCTTTAAAATAGACTCATAGAATTGTCCAGCTTTGTCTTTAACATCTAGACTCATGATGCTTCATTGTGGTAGGCACGGATGCCACTTAGAACGCTTGGGTGTTCTGTTCAGGTATGCAGAGTAAGTCTAAGATAGTAGCTGCACAAACCCAGAAGGAGCACAGACTCTGAAATACAGAGAAATTTTAGAAATAATTTTTAAATATGTGCTTCAGTAGACAGCTCATATACCTTGAATAGACACAAAAAAATTAAGATTACAAAATTATGTCAAAATTTAAGTACATACCAGTCATTGCAGTCATTGGTACGTGTGAAGAGAAAGTACATATTTCTCTGCCTGAGATAATGTTAACCTAGCATGTATATTAACAGGTTTAGAACTATCCTTGATATTATGTAGAAAGAAGAGGTGTTTGACAACTATTCTAGGATTGATTGGCAAGGGTAGATTTCATCACCCAGAATGTGCTGGGTGATGAAAATGTGCCATTAGTAATGGAGTAAAAGCTTTTCAATCCTGAAAATATTTACTAATGTGTGAAAGCCCAGTCAAAATAATTTGTGGAATGTATTATACTGCAAAAGACACCCATTTGCATATAATTTCATGCTGTGAGATTTTCACACATTTCAGCCTGGTTAGACTAGTTAAGGCAGATTTTTTTTTTTTTCCAGAAGCAGCCACTGATGTAACTGCAAAGACCGCCAAAGGTCGCCTTTTCTAAGAGACTGTCATCCTGTCATCCTTTGAATGATAGCTTGACAAAGTCATTTGTTCGAACTTTGGACCTTAATTGATAGCTACTCTGCTCTTATCAGTGGTGTGTCAGGATTAAGAATACTGAGGTGTAAATCAAAGACAATTGGCTACAGATCACAGCTAACGGATGAGTCATATGCAGATGTGTTAAATTCCACTTCTGTATCATTGTCTGTGAGAGTCAATCACGGCTACCACAATCCATGCTGACAGAATCAAGGACATCACTGTGTGAAGATTCAGTTAGGTTTTCGATATCTAGTGAGCTGTTTATTTTCCCCCTTGCCCCATTTTTCTTAACCAAATAACAACACTAAAGAAAACACTGAGGTCCAACATGAGTGACCTGTAGTGGGCCTCAAAATATGTCTGAAAAATGAATGCTCTTGCTGAATTTAGGTCTCAATTTTTATTTATGAAGTTTTGAACTACATTCATGGCCTGTTGTATGTTGTGAATCCTGTGCAATCAGAGACATTTTCAGAGGGTGAGCTGTTCAATGAAGAGAAGGTTAAGCAGAAAACCCTGTGACCAAAGCTCCTGTTAGCTTGTGAGCTAGTAACCAAAGAACTGGATCATGCAATATAAATTTTCTCTTGTGTCAGGCTATTTCTGGGTTTCTGGAAAAGCATTTTCTCTGTCTATTTACAGTTGCCACTCCTTTATGTTACTCACCCTTCTCCCTGAACATTTAGAACAATAAGTGAATTCAAAATAAATAACTGAAGGAAAATGGATAATTTATGGATGTAATCACAGACATTTATGATCAGACAATTCCAGGTCTTAAATGCCAAAGTTTCAGGTCATGGAGTACTAGAGTTCTACCATGGGGATGTCCCTAGGAATGTTAGCTGAGAGAAATGAAGACTTAATTAGTACTTACATTTATAGCACAGCAATACTAAATTCCCCTTAGGGAGGTTTTGTAGAGAGGCTGTCTATCAAATCTTGACTAGAATGTAACTAGGCTGCCAATTTTGAACTATGGAGCTCACTGACAGTCAGATAAAGTATGAATATTGTACCTTTCTTGCAACTTTTAATGTCATTAAAGACAGGAGAAAAGAATAAGGAAGAGGCAAAATCATATTTCAACCTTAGAAATAGGTATCAAATATGTCCCAAGACACATAGCATTTAGTAGTATGACTCATTAATTCACAAGTCAATGATAACCACATCATCATGTGCATATCCTTAATGTCTCATTACAGTAAAGTTCTATCTATCTATCTATCTATCTATCTATCTATCTATCTATCTATCTA
>JANHMN010000004.1:100715960-100732676 GCA_030674055.1 Rhabdomys pumilio | reverse complement strand
CTATCTATCTATCTATCTATCTATCTATCTATCTATCTATCTATCTACCTATCTATTTTCCCTTCTATTCAAAATAGATTTTCTTTCCTATATTTTTGAAGTTCCCCTCTGAGGGGAAGGAACAGATGGAGATCTCCAATTTTTACTCTCTTTCTGCATAATATCTGGTTACTGGTCTCTGCCTCTGCCTCTTCTTCTGGATCCCCTTAGTCTTGATTCAATGGAGATATACAAATTAGGTTAAATGCTCTAACATCTCTCACTCTCTGAATATTGTCTGGCTGTGGATCTCTATATTTATTTCCCTCTGCTGCAGGAAGAAGCTTATCTGAAGAAGGCTGAGCAAGGCATTGATCCATGATTATATAGCAGAATGTCACTAGGAGTCATTTTATCACTGGATTTGGTTGTTGTTGTAAGATTTGGTTTTATTCTAGATCCCTGGCCTATCTGGTCTCTGGTTCTCAGTCACCCAAGCAATTTCAGGTATGGATCACATCTCATTAGGTGAGCCTTAAGTCAAATCAGATACTAATTGTTTACTCCCACAAGTTTTGTGATGGCTAGCATATCTTTTACTCTAGGATATTTTGGAGCAGAGATACCATTGTAGATCAAATGGTTTGTGACTGGTTTTGTGTTTACATTGTTATCTCTTGGTAGTGTGTAGAGTATGTTCATGTAACAAAGATGCTTGAATATCTCTCTAAATGTCTTAGACAATTAACTATTGTACCAATAAGTATGAAGGCAAACAGTTTTATTGCTATAAGTTCTTTTGATCCCAGTTTCTCTTTCATAAATAATTCTCGTTTGAAGAGTAATTGAAGGTTGAGTTTTATGTGCTTCAGATGATTTTCATTCTAATGAAGTAGAATTCTTTTCTGAAGTAAAATTTGAAAAGAATGCTAGCAGTCAGTGAATTCTAGAGTACAGCTATTTGAAGAACTATTAGAAATCTAATATTGTTAGTGCTGACATGTCAGTAATGGCCTTGATCTTGGCTCTCAGGCTCTCTTTTAGTTTCTCCTGCTCATCAAACATTGGGTGAACACTTTGGGAGGCTCAAAAAACTGAGTGTCTGAATGGGAATGATGATAGTCAAGTGACTATCCAAGGATCAAAGAACATGGTCCTTAGTTACATTAGTGAGTTTCAGAGTTGAACCACAGTTAGTATCTATGTGAGAAGTACAGGGTCACAGGCAGATATATGAAAAGGAGGTAATCTAAACTGCACACCTTTAATGACTCCACTCATGAGAAAGACTGCTGTGATCTTGATGGGATTGACATAGGATGAAGTATCACAGACAATGGCCATTGGTTATTTTTAACATCATTAAGAATAAAAATCTGACAGCAACAGTTTAAGAGGAAAAGTTTTTATTGGCTCGTTTATCTGATCCATCAAGGTAGGAAATCTTGGCCAGAGAAGAAGTGCACATCAGAGGTGGCAGAAACAAAAGAAGAGAGAATGCTGGTGGCTAAATGGTTTTCTCCTTTTTCTCTTTATTCAGTCCAGGTTCTCTGACCAAATGATGATGCCATTTTTATTGAAGATCTGTCTTTTCCTTTCCTTAATCATGGTTTGAAATGCCCTAATGCAACACACAGAGATGTCTCTGTGTGCCTTTTTAATTATCATAGTAGCTATATATAGGATACCTGAAATGAGTCAGAATCTCTGTTTCTATCTGTAAACAGTCATTATACCAGTTTCAATGGTTTAATACTTTTTTTCCTGATTAGAGCAGAAAAAATAAAATTCAGAAGGCTGTGCTATGTAAATATCCACAGACTATCTGTACTTTTAGTATCTCTTCAGTGGCTTAAAGGAATGGGTGGGTTTTGTAAACTGAGGTAGTTCAACATACAATGTGAGCTTAAAACTGTCCATTTTCTGCTCCTCTTTCTCTTAGTGTTCTTTTTCTTTATACACCTGGGAATATATTTAGATATATATTTACTCTCATAAAGAAAAATGCAAGTTGCATATAAGTAGCATATAAGTATAAATGCCAGTGATTACATTTGGTTAGCAATATCATTTACAGACTAAATGTACAAGCAGATATATGGTAGCTATGGAGTAGTCAAAAGCAATCCTGTGGTCTTAGTAACTGGAATTGATGGACAAGAGGACTAACTGATTCCTTTATCATGATCAATAATTCAGCCACCAGATAGTTTTTCTCAGATCAGTGTATTTTTGTCCTGTGCATTGAAACACTGACTGGTAACAAACAGGATTTTCTTCAAGGAACTGCAATCCAAAAAGAGCATTCACTGGGTTAGATTAAATCGGTAGATTTCATATTGCTGAAGTTCAAGAAGAATGTGGATCACAACTCCAGAGTCTTTTTTACTGAAAGACAAAGAAGATACTAAACATTCAAAAATGCAAAGAATGTTACATAATATTGCAAATTAATAATAAAATAAGAGAAGTTCTTATTTAGTTATTAAAATTCAGTCATTTAAATCTGTTCATTGGATTCTATACTAGTTTACTTACAAACGTTTTATATGTCAGTAGCCTTCAGTGGTAAAAATCAATGAGGAAGTGATAGTTGGCAGAATTATGATCACAGAGGCAGGAACACTTAAAATAACTTTTGGAAGGATGAGGAGCAAGAATTTCTGCTGTCGGGTAGGTCATTACAATGCTCAGAAAACACAATCTCCTTTATAAGGTAAAATTAAGCTGCAATACAATGATTTTTTTTCTCCTTTTCCTCCTGCTAATATATAACAGGAGCTTCAAGCAATCACAATAAAATCTGAGAGATGCAGTACTATTCCTGAATGTAAGCACAGGTAGTAATGGACTGCCATATCTCCAGAGACCTGAGAGGGACAAGGCAGTATTTGCTCTGCAGCTGTGAGATTCTCATTGCAGACATGCTGAGCAGGTAAAGAGACCTATATGAAATGCAAATCACAGGGACTGGCAATTCAGAGGGTGCCCTCACTTCTGCCCTTTGCAGTAGGAGGGTAAAGATGGTGAAGGGGAAGAGGCAGTGTTGTTTTGACTTTAAAATACTTAGAGGGGCTGTCTGGAGACCATTCCACCTGGGTATCCATCCCATGTGCAGTCACCAAAGGTAGACGCTAATGAGGATGTCAGGAAGTGCATGCTGACAGGAGCCTGATATAGCTGTCTCCTTAGAGGTCTGCCAGAGTCTGACACATTCACAGGCAGATGTTCACGCCTAACCATTGAACTGGGTTCAATGGAGTTCCCAATGAAGGAGTTAGAGAGAAGACTGAAGGAGCTGAATGGGTTTGCAGCCCCATGAGGAGAGCAACAATACCTACCAACCAGAGCTCCCAGGGTCTAAACCACCAGCCTGAGAGCACATAGGAAGGGACCCATGGCTCCATCTGTATGTGTAGGGGAGGATGGCCTTGTTGGGCATAGGTTGGAGAGGAGATCCTCGGTCCCATGAAGGCTAGACACCAAGTGTGGGGGAATTCGAGGGTGGGGAGGTGGGAGTGGGGGTGGGTGTGGGCACATCCTCATAGAAGCAGGAGAAGGGTGGATGGGATAGGGGGGAATGTGGGGTAAAAGAATAACATCTGAAATGTAAATAAAATATCCAATAAAAAATTTAAAACAAATAAACAAACAAACAAAAAGACTTAAGGATGATCTAACCATGAGCCAAGGTTATGTGAAACTTTAATCCCCAAATCTCCTCTGAGTTCAATAATAACAAGGAAATGCAAAGGAAAGAAGTCATCCATTGGGCCAGTGTGAGGTAATTTCAGCCTTAGCAGATATTGTTGGTTCAAATTCCAGTTCTCTGTGAGGGAAACACTGAGCCTGACAGAGTGTGAAACAAGCAGGATACCTGAGTTGTGTTGCAATAAAATAAAATTCAAAATTTCATGAACTTTTTGTTTTTAAACTTTTGAAAACGATAGAGTAATATAGAATGGAAAATTGAACATAAATATATGATAAAGTAGTAAATACACCCTAAATCGACAGAAAACATTTTTTTTAAGTCACATTGAGATGATCAGTTATTGGAGCAGGATATAACAAACATTATAATTGCCATTTGAACTATGGCAAAATTATGGAGACAGGAACAAGTAAACAACATCATTTCAGAAATGAAAATTCAAATAAATTCTCCTCAATTTTAATGGTACGATATCTGACAATGCAATACATTGGTTTCACTGATGGACAAATTGGATAAAAAGACAAAATTGCTGAACATTAATGCAAGACAGAAGTTTTCAAACCTTCCCAAGGGTCGGACATAACTGTAAGGAAATGAACATGCTGACAGTGGTTGATGCGATAGTGACAAGCAGTCTTATTACAGTTAGCAGGAGGAGCCCAGTGGGAGGCTGTAAGTTAGCAGTGGCTGCATTATAGAGGTTCTGGGATTCCAGTTCATCTTTTAGTTCTTCGTTTGTTTCTTGGCTTCTGTGATGTGAACAGGTTACTCTTCCGTGCTGGGCTGCTATAAGATTTTGTGTGGCACAGTTCCCAAAGCAATAAGGCCAAATGGCCTTGGACTAAATCCTCCAAAAGCATGAGCTCAAATACACCATACACATATATCTACCTATAAGGTGACAAGCACGGCAAAATGTAGAAAGTTCTTAAAAGAGAGTGTACATGAGAAAATGAATGGTAAACCTTTTCAGATGTAAAACAAAACAGATGTACAAATGAAAGTGGCCTGAGTTGTCTCAGTGCCAGCCTAGGGAATTGTATATCTTGGTCAAAGTCCTCTTTTGCCAACTCCACACATCTTCCTTCTAATTCTGAGCCCAGCCGGCTGGACTCCAGTCACAAATAGTTATTTTATATTGATTTTTGGATACTGCAATGCTCAAGTTGTTTGAAAAGTACACAAAATATTTATAAATAGCCACACAAGGAAAAAAAAACAGAAGGAGTTTTGGAAGGTATATCATATCAAATGATAAATTGATATGAAATGAAACCCATTTAAAGTCTGTAAGGATTTCTTTGCATGAAGCACATGTAGTTTTATTTTATATTAGGTCATTGGTCATTCTATACAAAGATTAGAAAGAAAATTAAGAACAAATGAAAGGATGATGTCAGCATTTGCCTTTTCTCCATATCCTACTACTCTGGAGAATTTTAGAGGTCCTGGTGACCTGGACAACTTCAATAGTTGAGTAAATCAACTGTGATTTTACATTAGGGCAAACAGATATTCTGACGCTTTTATTGGTACCAGACAGCTATAGTTGTTCCAAGAATATATTGCATGTGAAATATATTTGACATAAAATACCAAGGGGAGGGGAAGAGATGGAGGGAAAGAGAGAGATCAAGCATGAGAGAAAGTAGTCTTTCAATCTTTCCAAAAGCCTCTGGAAACAGGACATGTACAAGTGGGTTGTGCTTTAGCAGCATAATGTATGTATTAGCAGATAAGGAAGCAGTGTAGCTTTTGAGCAAGCCCCAGAACAGCAGAACAATCTATCAACTACCTGTTGTTACTCTTTTTTGTTTTTTGGTGTTTTTTATTCCAGAATTACACTGATAATGGAAGGAGTTTTTTAACAATTTATCTATTCCCATTCAGATCTTCAATGTCCGATGGTCATCACTGACTTTTCAGGTGGTGTGACTAATATATTATATGTAAGAGGAGAAATATGGTATCTGAGATAGAGGAGAGGTGATAAGAGGGTTAGGATAAGAGCCTTTTTGCAGTGCCCATAGCTTTCCATTGCTTCCAAGAGGTGCTTTATTCAATCCCTTTATTTTCTCCATATTATTATGGGGGTCTATGATTTCTATCATGGGCAAGGTTTTTCATATTAGAAGGTTTTTGACTAAGTAGAATTGTTCCAAAAAATATCAAATATCAAATGTTTATTTGGTGTTGGGGTGGGGGGCAAGACAAAATGATTTTCTGAACATTAAAAATTCAGGCTTTTTAAGTAAATACCAATAAGAATTCAAATACTATGTATCTCAAATACATTGTGGAATGATGAAAAACACTTCATATTTGAGAGACAGGGAATCCATTCACAGTCTACTGTGGAGACATGCTGACCCATCACTTAAGATCAAGTGGAGGATCCCAGCCACTTGCAAGGGCTACCTCCCAGGCATGGAGGCAATGCCTACTCAAAAGGCAATCCAGAGAAGGGGGACCACAAATGAAGAGACAATACATTACTACATTTCAGCCCACTTCACAGTGCATCATTGCATTGAGTGATGAATATATACTTCAATTGTATTATAAAGTATTAATAAATTTATAGTAATAGGTTTTCATAAGAGACATTCCATATTAGAATATGCCACTTAAATGTGAATATTAAGATGTTTTATAAGGAGCTAAGATGTTAGGTGTCCACACAGAAAACAGAAGTTTTAAGTCAGATTGTATATTTTCAGATAATGTAAAGAATATGTCTATTTCTTGCATATCTGAGCTGTGCTCACAAATTCTTCATGCTTATTCCCAAGAGGACAGAAGAAGAATATATTTCAAAAACAAAATTACATTTCCTCTGGAGGTACCATCACCTTTTAAACTTTGACATTTTATGAGTTTCTTCTTAGTTGTACCAGTTTTCTCCAGCTTATTCTTATACCTTTTCAGGTTCATAATGAGTGTCTTTGTTGAAGTAACAATAGTTATGTGTTCTACTAAATAATGTGAATGTGCTTGACATTTTTGTTATTTAAGGTTTTTTTCCAGCTTTTAAAGACTATGTACAGGGGTCCATATTCCAAAGTTTGTATGCTGTGGCCAGGGTCTGGGAAAGAGGGCTGCAATGTGTCCTTGGACTCATTCTAATTTCATGCTCAGTAGATAGTTCTGCTCATCTGAGAGTAGGCCATCGTGTTGTCTCCTATGGCCACAGATTTTGTAGATATCTTAATGACAATGACAGTCATTTAGAAAACAAGTTTGAAATTAGGTTTTCAGGGTCTGAAGTTTTAAATCTACAAATGTCTTCTGCTAGCAATCAAAATTTGTCATCTGACATAAACAAAAGGAATCAAGCTACAATACATAGAACCACAGAATTTATGTACAGAGTATGAGATGTAGGGGTGTACAGCTGATAAATCTCTTAAAGTAAAGGAGATATAAAAGAGAGCTATGGATTTTGAATTGATGAGGTTGAAGAGGAGGATCATGTGGGAATGTAAAGGGTTAAGATAAGTGAGGAAATATTGGGAGAGATAGCCAAAATTTAGTGCCATTTACTTGGTAGTATGCAAACTTAATTTGGTAAAAGATTTTTTAAATATATGCATATATGAAATTGCTATAAATGTATCCACCAAATAATGAGGAAGAGAGAGCTCCAACTGAACATTTCACCACCAAATGAAGCTTCCAGTCCTGGAATTGGGTTTTAGTTAATTGAGTTGTTGGCAAAAGGGATCCTTTTGGAACTCTACACAACCCTGACTCTTGTCAGCTTGCTGAAAAAAAATTAACACAAGTTATTAAACATGGAGAAGTCTACATTCTAGTGGTTTTGGTATAGGAAGGAACTATGAATATAAAAGAATGAAAGAGAGTGAGACACAGAGAGACAGAGACAGAGACAGCGAGGAAGGAGGAAGAGAGGGAAAGAGGGAGGGAAAGAAGGAGGCAGGGAGGGAGGGAGGGAGGGAGGGAGGGAGGGAGGGAGAGGAGGAAAGAGGGAGGGAGTGAGAGAGAAGGTAAGAGAATCAAAAGACTCCAATCCTTTGGATTGTCAATGGTGATATGCCTACATATATTCTAGAGCAATGATGGCACAAAGATTTTGGGAGTAACCAACCAATGTCTGATTTGACTCAAGGCCTACTCCATGAGATCGAACCTATAGCTGATACTCATTGGGAGACCAAGAACCAGAGAGTAAATGCCCCAGGGATCTAAGGTAAAACCAAACATTAATGTTTTAAAAATGTGACACTTCATGATCTCATAGATCAGTATCTTACTCGGCCATCATCAAAAAAGCTTCCTCCTGTGGCAGATGACAATCAATGTAGGGGCCCACAGCCAGATATTATGCAAAG
Source organism: Rhabdomys pumilio (assembly GCA_030674055.1). Lineage (NCBI taxonomy): Eukaryota > Metazoa > Chordata > Mammalia > Rodentia > Muridae > Rhabdomys > Rhabdomys pumilio. The sequence goes on along the minus strand of JANHMN010000004.1, from coordinate 100,724,627 downwards.
AATGACAGCCTTGGAACACTTAGCCATAAAAAGAATGGCTCCAAAAAAACCTCCTCCCCTCAGAGCTCAGAGAATCTTGCAGAAGAGGTGGCCAAAGGTGTAAAAGCCAGAGGATCTGAAAGACACCAAGAAAATAATGCCATCTAAATCAACATAAGCAAAGCACAGACAAACATGCCATCAGTGAGGCAGTATGCAAGGAGCCTGCAAGGTTCTACACCTAGTCCTCTATTTATGTTATGGCTTCTAGTTTAGTATTTTGATGGGATTTCTGAGTATGGGAACAAGTTTATTCCTAGTTCTTCTGACTTCTCCTTTGATCTTTTTCTTTTCTTTTTTTCTTTCTTTTTCTTATTTTTTGTTTTATTAATATCTTTTTATTCTTTAATCTGTTTTTTACAGTCCAGACTTTATTCCCCTCCCCCGTACCCTCAGACTGTTCCACATCACATACCTTCCCCAACCACGTCTCCAAGATGATGTCCCTAACCTCCCACCAGATTTCCCCATTCCCTGGGTCCCCAAAACTCTCAAGAGTTAGCTTCATCTTCTCTAAGTTCAGACCCAGCAGTCCTATGCAGTATATGTGTTGGGGGCCTCATATCAGCTGGTGTATCCTGCCTGGTTAGCGTTCCAGTGTCAGAGAAATTTTGGGGGTACAGGTTAATTGAGACTGCTGGTCCTCCTACAGGGTTGCCCTCCTCCTCAGCTTCTTCCAGCTTTCTCCTAATTCAATTACAGGGTTCAGCAGCTTCTGTCTATTGATTGGATGTAAATATCTGCATCTGACTCTTTCAATTGCTTGTTGGGCCTTTCAGAGCGAAATCATGAGAAGCCCCAGTTTGTAAGCACACCACAGCATCAATAATACTGTCAGGCCTTGGGGCCTCCCTCTGAGCTGGACCTCAATTTGAAACTCACCGGAACTCCTTTTCCTCATGCTCTACTCTACTTTTGTTCCTACTGTTCTTTCAGACAGGAACAATTATGGATCAGAGTTTTTGACTGTGGAATGGCAACCTCATCCCTCCACTTGATGTCCTGTCCCTCTACTGGAGGTGAACTCTACAAGTTTCCTCTAATCACTGTAGGACATTTCATCTAAGGTCCCTCCCTACCTTTGAGTCCTGAGAGTCTCTTACCTCTCAGGACTCTGAGAGGTTCCCCCTCCTACTCCTGAGGCTGTCTATTTCAACTCATTCTATGGCCCTCAGACCTTCAGTCCTGTTCTCCTAATACTTGATTATGTTCTCTTCATTCCCTCTCCATTGCCATTTTTACTCAGATTCCTTCTTTTCCCCATGATCGCTTTCTTCTCCCTCCCAAGTGAGATTGAGGCAATTCACTTGGGCCCTTTGGCTTGTCAGCTGTCTTGAGTTCTTTGGATTGTATCTTGAGTATTCTGTACTATTTTAGCTAATATCTACTTATTAGTGAGTACATACTATGCATATCCTTTTGAGTCTGAGTTACCTCACTCAGGATGATATTTTCTAGTTCCATCCATTTGTCTGCAAAACTTACAATGTCTTCGTTCTTAATAGATAAATAGTTTCCGTTGTGTAAACGAACCATATTTTCTGTATCCATTCTGTTGTGGGACATCTGGGTTGTTTCCAGCTTCTGGCTATCTCTTTCTTATTTTATCCAAATCTTATATAACAGTTTTGGTTTTATTTTATTATATTTCCTTTTGTTATATTTTATTATTATCTCTTAAAAGCCCTTTCTATTTTCTTTTTTTAATGAGAAATAGAAAGGGAATGGATCTGGATAGGAGGGGATGTGGGAAGAAACTTGGAGGAGTACAGGAATGGGAAGCTATAATTACAATATATTATGTAAGGAAATCTGTTTCAATAAAAGAAAGAAATTAAAAAAGAATATTGATTTATATGATGGCTTTCAGGTTAGTGTTCTTTCTAAAATTCCTGAGTGGGCATTCAAGTGATTTTTTGAGTCTTCTCTTTGGATCTTTTTCTTTTCTCTTTTTTTTTTCTTATGTTCAACTCTGACATAATTTTTGTTTTATCTTATTATACCATATTTTATTTTTATCTATTTGAAGCATTTTTTTCTGAAAGAGAGAAAAGAAGTGAACCTGGCTGGGAGACCAGGTGGTGAGGGGAGAAACTGGGAAGAGTAAAGGGAAGGAAAATGATAATCAAGCTATATTACATGAGAAAAAAATCTACTTTAAATAGAAAAAATACTTTATTGACTTATTTGAATTGTACCACAAAAAACCCTCAAATTGTGTAGAATAATAACTGATAAAGTCAAATTCTGTTTTGTGTCTTTTTTGGAGCATTTCAGAAGGAGTATAGCTATGGAAAGAAATTAATATGTTTTTTTATTTAAGTATACTTTTAAGGACCCTTCATTTAAACTTAATAGCTTTGCAATTAATGCTTTTCTTTGAAAATTCATGTAAGTACTATAGAATTAAAAATTGTGTTAGTAAAATATAGGAGTTTTTTTTTAGAGATTTAGAAAATACACTTAAAATCATCTAATATTTTGAACTTTCCATAGAATCAAATATATGTTTAGATAATTGATATTTAACAAAGTAATAAATAATAAGTAGAAAATGAGAACATTCCACATTTTCAGATGTTTAAAACATTAACCTGCATTTTACTTTTTTAGTTTATGACCTGTTTTAATACCAACTTTATAAACCTGTTCTTTAGATTGAATGGCATAGCACTTTCTAAGTCTCTTAGAGTGCCTGCCACTCAGCATGGGCTCCACATATACAGCTGATGTTATTTTCATTATTTGTCATGAACTGAATATAGACTCTGGAAATATTTTATGGTGATTCCTATGTATGATCAACATATGAAACCCATAAATATTTCCATGAATAAGTCTGTGCATTAAAAATTAAGATCTTGACAGAAATAAAATATTGAACTTTGTATAATCATGGTTCTCTAGAACTGCAGAAGTTAAATAATAAATCTCTTGAGATTCATCACACACACACACACACACACAAACACACATACACACACACAAATTTATTAGCATGACTGACAGGATATGGTCCAAGTAATCTGGCAATTAAAGAAAGACCAAGAATCCAGAAGATTTTTCTGTCAATGAGTCTGGAAGTCTCAGCTAGTCTTCAGAAGTTGCTGGAATCCCAAAGAAGCAGGCTCTAATGCTACTGAAGGAATGGACTTGTTAGCAAGGTGAGAACACATGGGCAAAGAATAAAACTTCCAGATTCCAGCTTCCATGTTCTTATGTAGGCTTCAAGCAGAAGGTATGGCTCAGATTAAAGGTGACTCTGCCTATCTCAAGATTTCAATCAAATGAATGTGTCTTTTTCTTCATACCTCAAAGGTTCAGAATAGAAGTGGATCCACTCACTTTAAACCAAGCAAAAAGTATTTCACAAGTGTGCCCTCTATTTCAGGATTGTAGTTCATTCCAAATGTAGTCACGTTGACAGCCAAGAATCATCATCAAAACCTCATATGTGGTTTACATGATAGTTAACATTCTGTGCTTGAGAAAAGTCAATGCCTATTTTGTATAATTAAATTAACTGATCAAATAGAAATTCTGTTAATATCAAAGGACAGATTTTCTGACACTTTACTGAAAGAAATTTCTGTTGCTTCGTGTCATAGCTGCTTGTCTTCCACAAAATATACTGAGAAACATGGTCATTGGCAGACAAGAAGTACAGGCTTAATGTCAGTGGTGAATATCCACAACCTTGAGACTTCTACTAAGCTTCATACACTGAGATTAATTTCCTACTGTTGCCTGAAACATCAAAAAAATTTTTTTCCAACTTCTATCCTGGACAAGTTATTTACTATTTTGACCATGAGGCAGCTTCTTCGTGATGGCATCACTATGTTGTAGTATGTTCATGCCTCTCATTATTCTCAAGTTTTCTATCTAATCTTCAGACATTCTTCCTATTCTTTGATAATATTTTGATTTTTTTGCTGCTCTTAATTACATCTTTTTATGTGGCAGTTAAATTATGAGAGTATTATTGTTTCTCCTCAGGTGAATTTTAGAGATACTAGAAACTCTGTGGCTGGATAAGACTAGTTGGTAACTGAGAAATCCTACAGCTCTGACATGCATTCTTAGCCTTTTGCCTAGGCATCACTGTGATGAAGTGCTGAGAAGGAATGAACTCTGTCAGCCAGCATGACCTTGACAGGAAACAAAGAACACTGAGGAAAAGACAACAACCTATGACCAGGGATTTTTTTCTTCAGTAAAAACTGGGTACAGTGGGGGTAGAGTTGAAGAACTTTGATTCACAGCATGAGAAACAACCAAATAGAAAACCCCAAAGCCCTTTTTTTTAATAAAAACTTTTAAAAGTTACTTTCAAGTTTTCTACTTTACACGCTACTGAGAATTTTTTTTCTCTACAAATTGTTAAAATTGTGGCTAAAAGGAAGATAATAGTCAAAGGCTAAGGTTGTAATTGAAAACTATTCTAAGATGTCCACAGAAGTGTAATTCTATGGAAAGGACAATGCTTTTCTTCCTAAGTATTCTAAACCTCAGAGCATGCTACTGGAAACATAATTACAAAATCTCCTCTTTGTCATTTTGAATTATGAACATTGATTTTTGTACAAATGAAAATTACCCACCCTGGCTCTCCAAGTTGAAGTTATGTGAGGTGTTAACTTGTATTTCAAATAGATGAGAATTTTGTCAGTGGGGATGATGCCTGGAGTTCATTGTCAGAGTGACAAGTGACTGTGAAGGCATCTCTCTAGTTCTTAGACAAATATATTTTAACCTATGTCTCACTGAATAGTTCTGCCTGGTACTGAAATCACAAATAACCAACTGCCATTGCTAAGAGCAAATGTTACTGTTTCTTTTTTCATATTTTTGATTTATAGTATTATTAGTATAGCCCAGTCTGTCCTAGAACTTGAAAACCTCCTGCCTCAGCCTCTGGAGCAGTGGTATTACAGGTGGGCTCTCCCATACTCTGTGAGCTAAGATTAATGTGAGGACTCCTATACCTTGTGGTCAAAATTGTCCTTCTGTACTCCTTCAGCTGGGGATATATCTGTACTTTCCCATATCCTGTAGGCTGTGGTATCCTATAAAATAAGAAGTTTCAATGAGCCCTTTTTAAGTACATACAAGAGTCAAGAGGAGAAACTTGTCCTAATCTTTTTCTCATGGGAGAGAAAGAAAAGATTTGTTATCACAACCTAAGTATATGTAGCTAAGGGAATTCATTTGTAGAAAAAAAAAGTCATCTAAAGAATTAAAGATTGATATTTAATTTCCATTTTGGAAGTATATTTGTGAAACAATTTATTGATTTGACACCTATGGTCTAAAATATTAAAATATAATTACATTGTTTTGCCCTTCCTTTTTATGCCTCTAAGTATATTATGAAATTCCACTTTGCTCTCTTTCAAATTAAAATTAATAGCCTCTATTTCTATAACTGTTATTATAGTGACTCTCTGTATGTAATGCAACCTGCCAAGTGTGTTCAGTGTTGTTTGAATAGATATGATTTCAGAGATGACCAGGTGGAAATGAATAACCAATTAAGGAGGCACATCCCTAGTAAAGACTAACTTTTATGCTTTTAGCATTCCTTAGTTGTCTGTATTTCTCTCTCTAGGAGTATAGCCCCAGCGATATTACACTCTCCCACAGTAATACATCTGTTGGTATTTTGTGTGTGATGGTGTTATATATATAGCCACATTTTTGAGATAACTTAGTTGTAGCTTCCCTGCAATTTCTAACAGAATCTCGTTTCATATTTATGTAGTGTGTTTGTGTGTGTGTGTGTGTGTGTGTGTGTGTGTGTGTGTGTATGTGTGTGTAAACAGACATGGATTAATCACTCAAACATCCCATATTATTCAACAAATGTGAATTTGAGTGGATTCTTTTCAAGTTGATAGATAAAGAGCAGCTTGAACTGCCCTTATGATGGCATCAACTCAGGCTTCAATCTGAGTTAATGATTCCATCAGGAGGTCCTAGAGATGCAGCAGAGTGGCCAGAACCTAACTTAGAGTTTAATCCCTTTAGGAAAGAACTATCATTAGAGCAGCATCTGCTTAAGTTCTCTGAGGGAAGGATTACCTGTAAGCCATATTCTCAAGATAGAGCACTGACTTCCAGTCAGTATTCAATGGGAGATTAAACCACGGAGTAAAGTTTGCAAGAATAAAAACTTACCTGTCTACATTCTAGAAGGAATATAAAATATCCTATTTCAGCTAGAAAACAATCAGATAGTTCCTAAAATGTTAAATATCTATTTCTAGATATATACCAAATAGAAATGAAAATATGTAAACACAGAAGTTTGTACACATTCTCATAGCTAAATCATTTACAATATATGAAAAATATAGCAGCAAAAATAACTGCTAATCCATGAATGGGTATAGAAATCTAGCATGTCCTTAACAGTGCATTGTTATTAGCTGTGCAAACAAAGAAAAGAACAGGTGGAGCTGGATAATCTTTGAGAATATTGCACTATGGGAGATAAAGGTAGTTTCAAATTACTACATATTTTATAATTTTATATATATAAAATGTACCAATGGACAATATACAGAAAAAGTGCTTCAATATTTGCCTAACCTAACAAGGTAGGAATTCTTAATCTATCGGTCACAGCCCTTTTGGGGTTACAACTACTCTTTCACAGGCATTGTGTAAGACAATAGTAAAACACAGATACATTTACATTATGATTTTAACAGTAGCATAATTATAGTTATGAAGTAGAAACAAAAATAATTTTATAGTTGGAGGGTCATCTCAACAGGAGTACCAGTAATAAATGGACACATCATTAAGAAGTTGAGAAACATTGCTCTAAGCTTTTGAGTAATTCAGAGTGCTTGAAGTGATTACAATGAACTCTGTGAATTATACTGTAATAAATATTAAAACCAAATAAAAATAAGAGAAAATCAGAGGTGTGAAGTATTTGAGGTAAATGTCTTAATGTAAGATCATTTTAATAAAAAGTGCATTATTATAGAAGAATTCCAAGTTAAAATTGACCACTTGCACTACAGAAATCAAAAACAACAAATTTTTTGGAATTCTGGAGAATGATTAGCACAGAGGGTTTCCATAACTTAGCCTCTGAGGAGGAGCAATTGTTAGGGAGCCAATATGATAAGAGGAAATGATTGTAAAGGCTTCAGCAGGCCATATATTAGATACTCAGGAAATTTTATGAAAGTAACTGCATAGTAGGTATTTTAGGTGTGTAGATCATACGATGTTCATAACAATATTTCAGCTTTCATTTTATTGGGAAAAGAGCACAGACAGTGTGCAACTTAATGTGTGCACTCGTGCTATGTTTGAGTACTATTAGTAAGACTGATTGGGTTTGATCTGTCAGTCAAGGATAGGTAAACCCTAGTCTCAAGGAAAGCATGTCACAAGAACTCAGTTCATTTAGGATGAAATCTAAACCTCTTAGTACAAGATCTTACATGTGATGCTCTCTTGCCCACCATTGCATTTAGTGTCTATTCCTAAGGCACCTAAGCTCTAATCCCAAAGCCTGATTTCTCTATCCAGACAGGCTGAGCTCCTTGCTTCAGTGAATCTTCTAATTCATCCTTTTCATAGTTGTTCACATGGCTACATCCTTTTTCCACCCTCTTCTCGGAATAAATATAACTTTCACTTGAGAACGTCAAACATCTTGTCCTTTATGTTAAGCCCAGCATTTCTTTCTGATTTCCTCAGTCAAACACATTTCCTATAAAGATTTTGACAACACTTGGTATCTTTTGAAGTCATTTTGCTAATTCAGAGTTTTTAAAACAACGAGTAAGTAAGGATGTCCGCTTAAGAAGAATAAACTTGGAAAGTGAATCAATATCTCTAAGCCTCTGTTTTCTGATACATAAAATATATTTTATGAGAAGGACTTCAAAGATTAATCATAGGGATTAAAGCAAATGGTATATAAGAAGCAACTAACAAAGAACCTGAAACTCTGAAAGCATTTAACGAAAGGCAGATACTATTTACGCTATCACCAACAGAGCTAACAGTAGCAATGGCAGCATCGTTCCATTATAGATGGATATATATATATATATATATATATATATATATATATATATATTACTCTCTATAGTGGTGTGGGATGTACAGAGGCACTGCACTTGCAGATGAGCTAGACTGACAATAACATGTCTGTAACCCCATAAGAAATCACTAAGACTCACTGCCCTAGTCTGTTGACTGTCAATGCTAGTTAGAAAATTTCTGTAGGGTCAGGACTTAGAACTGGATTTAATTAGATAACTTCTTCTCTGGCTTTGGGAGCTTATCTGAGAAAAATCAAGGACATAGAAGGATCATTTTCAACAATGGGCATCAGTAATAAGCAACATTTACATTTCTCATGCATTCAGACTGGAATCTGTGTGATTATTGAGGCCTATCTTGTTTGTTGGTGACAATATATCTGCTTTTATCTCAATGTATTCTCCCTCTTTGGATGGCTTTTGTTTTTGTACAAGATGCCAACTCAATTTTACTGTATTAGAAACAGCATGTGTTGGTTTCTGTGTGTGTGTGTATCTGTGTTTGTGCTTGTGTGTGGTTGTGTGTGTGTGTGTGTGTGTGTGTGTGTGTGTG